>QEOT01005925.1:49805-70805 GCA_003123785.1 Pterocarya stenoptera
TAACTAGAAAAATCCTGACAATCAATAAGGGGCTGAAACATCTTCAATCATCACAGAAATCTAAATTGGATGTTATTATGATAAATAAATAGAAATTTTAATGGAAATGTATGCTTCTGCAGGAAGAACTACCTTGAATTGATGATCTCAGCCAACAGCCCCATAGTGATGCCAAAGAAAAGCAAATGACCACAAAGTTTTCTTTTCAGATTGTTCTGGACATCCTTCTCCTCCTTGTGCATTTCTTCCAATTTTGACTGTGCCACTAAATAATGCATTAATTGACCAAATCCAGTGAGCCCCATGTCTAACTTATGCTCATCAAAATCAGGTATTATCTTATCCTGCCCTATCTTTACATGTAAGCCTTTTAGGTCTGGATAAACCATACGGTCCATACCTATTTTGTGGTACCTTATTTGGTAAAATAGGATAACACAATCCATCTTTTAGCTTTCGTTGATACAACTTTGGGTGAAGCGGAAGTTCAAAACTTAAGACTACCTGTACTCGCTCTATTTCAAGATAAGATACATCTAAAACTTGTTTCTCAGGAACATCTTGCCAAGCCTTACTTGTGCATGTGGCTTATATGGACCAACAGTTGCTTGTGGAAAATGATCATGCTTCACCAAAAAATAAGAGTAAAAGAAGTTAGACGAAGTGTTGAGACCACCACCACAAATGATCCTTGGGTTACTCCCAAGTGGTTTGGCATATATTAGGTCTTGGGTTTGAGTCCAACTATGGACTCACCGTAGATGACTAGTATTAGCCGCCTAACAATTTATTGAATTTTCTAGTAGAGCTGCAGCCTAAGCTATGGCTCAATCCCAACTTTAGGGAGCGCCTGTAGCTTCCCTCCATCTAGGCCCCTCCTCTCTGGTTCTCAACAGGTAGGGTGCTACTAAGGTTACGTCTAGTTAAGGCCACCTTTAGTTAATCCCTCTTGCCCTTTTCTAAGGAGGAAAAAAAATTCTTGAGAGCATTAGAAAAGAAAATTGAATTTCATTAGACAATCATCTTATATACAAGTCTTTCTGGTTTATTAGTAAGTTACACACAACCCAATAAGTTATAAACACAATGTAAGGGGATTTCTCCCCCCCCCCCCCCCCCCCCGGGGGGGCCCCCTTCTATAGGCTTAAATAACAAGCCCATGAGGTCCAAGAGAGCCTAACCCGGCCCAATGATCTTCCTTTACAAGAATTCACTAGGCCTCTACGGAGCACTCAGCTCATAAGCAAAACCAACCCGAGAAGCAACCCTCATGCGGGAAAGACGAATGATAAGGACTCGCCGCCTTGACACACCTGACCATTGAGAACCTATACAAGCAGGTAGGCAAGAGATGCAGATGACCCTTGATCTCCTAACAGGAGGTATGGAGAGACTCGACAATGACCACTCGTAGGCAGAAGTTTAGTCAGGAAGCCACGCCACATTAATGGCGCCGCTCCCCAGACTCTATCCCGCATTAATGGCGCCAACCAAGGAGCCACGCCGCATTAAATGATTATGACCAAACAACAACCGTAAAAGCAGACCCTAGATACAAAGAACTCTCTCTGATCTCTCTAAGCACTCGTACAAACTACTAAAGAGATACACTGACTTAAGCATTGGAGATTTCGTAGCCTCCACCAAGGCCCCCCTCTCTTTGTTTTCTTAACTGTGTAGGTGTGAGGACCTTAGATCCGAGTTGCTAAAACCCGGCCTAAAGGCGCCATACGAAACACGACGTTAACACACAACCTCATCCAAAGCTCTGTTCTTAGAAGGGAGAAGGTGCCATTTGACCCGACCTTATCTTACTCAAGCCTTTTAATACGCAACAGATAAAAGAGTCAATATATTATTAAACATGAAAAAGAAAATTGTTCTAGAAGAAGTTTAATGACCCATGAAACCCCTTGAAACTATTATAAACCACAAGATCTTTTCTTTGCTAGGAAATGTGGGATCTTTAGATAATATGTGATACCTTGGACTAGGTATAGAAGGGTGTCGAATGAGGCTTGAGTCATGTCCACCTTAGTAATTCCTTGGGTCGTTACATGAAGCCTATTCACATCACAATCTAGACTATGCACTCGAAATGCAGACTGCACCCCCCACCCCCAATGTAAGATAACTAAGGAGTAGTACTATGGCCACCACTCCCAGTTACTGCTGGGAGTTACCGTTAGTGCTTTTGAGATTTTTATTTATTTTATATTTTTTTTACATGTATTTTTTTAACACATTTAAATATTTTTAAAAAAAAATTCAAAATATTATTAAAAAGTACCTACTTAATCATTAAGTAAAAAAAAATATTAATAAAAAAAATCACAGCGGTAGAAATCATTGGTAAGAGTAGTATTAATCATAACTAAAAGAATGGTCCTTGTAATTCATGCAGATATCTCAGCAGACCCGGAAATTAAAGAACCATGCAATAAAAACCATGCTTTAAGCTTCAGATTGTTCGTAATTAATGGTAAAAATGAAGAATTAATCACGACAACAAGAACAAGTAATCAGCCCAAGACTAAGCAAAAAGCATATGTCATACCATCAAATGATTCAAATTACAGGTTATAGTGTTATACAATTTTTTTTCCAGACGAATGAGACTACTACAACTTTACGAGCCGAACCATAAAGTTAGATGGTAATTATTTTGATAGGTACTTCTAGTATCAAAACAAATTATTTTGCCAGGAAACTTTGATAACTCAATGACTGAAGCAAGTTGGTGCAATCCTGGTCAGGGTCAAAGGCCAATTTCACTTATATTCTTTCACCATTTTTTTTTCCCCGCCGCCCCCGGGGGGGAATCAGAAAACCAACATGAAGGTTTCTTTTGAGTGAATTGGTGATTGTTCAGAAGGTTTAAGGAAAAAAATCTGTATTCAATCATCAATGCACTATCAAACTGGTATTCATGACATCTACTCTATAAAATCCTTTCTAAAACAATAATTATTTTCTCAAGTTAATAATATGCGATGCATAATTAGTAAAACCAGAAGCTCCCTCATCGATTACATGTGGAAGTTCACAAAAACCAGGGGAGGGTGGGGGAAGAAAACACTTGATTGCGCATGCTCACATACCAATATCAGATGAGAAGTGGATGATATATTTACTAAAACGAAAGGAACTTGATGTGGCGTACTTACAGAACTGTTGCCAACACCACGCTTGGATATATGAAAAGTAGATTTGTCAAGAAAGGCCCTTGGCATTGATCTTTCGATGGTGGAACGAGGGATTCTGGGGTTGGGAACTTGGGAGAGCAAGAAAGGCAAGATTCTGTCCAGAAAAGGTGCCTTGGTCTCTAGTTCACAGTATAGAAGTATGCTGTTTCCAAGTGTTGTGCTTCTTTCTATGAAACCCAAATCTTCCATTGCCAAGTTCATAGGGTTACCTTTCATCCGGAAGAGAGAGGAAAAAAGCAATTGAAAACGAAATTGTTAACCTCATATTTTGTACACTTTTGGGCCAAGTTCCTACAATTAAGGTATTCGTAAACGGGCTCAGGTAGAGTATATTATGGTTTTGAGAGTGTGGCTTGGGGTCGGGAACTTTCGATATCAAAATTAATAAATATTCTTGGAGCTTAATAAATAAATAAGAGAGTTTAAAGATTAGATAAAATATCTTCATACTTGAAATTAATTATTTATGTTGGAAATATTTTTAAAATAATATATATTATATTTATTATTAATAATATTTTGAAAATATATTTATGGAAGCTGTGAATTATTTTAAAAAGAGAAAAGTTATGAAAAGTCTATAAACTTAAACCATTTGGATCTATAGGGATACCATGAGCCTTTAATTGGCTTAGTGGTATTGAGGCTCTTTGGTAGGATAAGGGTTCACACCACACCCTGAACCCACACCCTGTACAAAGGAGGAGTTTTAATCCTTTATTGAGACGATGACCTCCACACAGACCAAGGCACTCGTGTGCGAAGGGACATGCGTGTGGCGCACAAAAGCCACAACTCTTGGCAAAGAAAATGCCAAAAGTCGCATTAGTCAAGATTCGAGCCCATGTGAGATTGTTGGTGGAGAAGCCTGGTGATCGTTGGACCAAGTCTAACATTTGCGTCACTTTGTAACAAGCAGAATAAATATACATATTCGTATCAAATTACAGAAAAATAAAAAGTTATAATTTTTCATTCACATCTTTTAGTTATCTATAAATAGATCCATTGGCATACAAATTTAATATAAAATAAAATAATGATAGAATGAAAAGAAGGCAATTTCTAAATTCTCTCTCTCCCAAAAGTTTTCGTTTCTTCAAAACTTGTCATTAGAATCTGTTCATTTTGCAGAGAATAAATTTTTAATCTCTTGATTGAATAGCAAAATCTGAGAGTATTCGGGGTCTAATTTTGTGTGTGCATAACGTAGTTAGACAAATAGACTTATTATGGGTTTCATTGTATCTTGAAAGCAAATTCACTTATAACTCATGTGTATATCGTTATTGATGAGGGCGAATATTGTCTTAAGGAAAGCGATATTGTAACGCGTCTTGAAGCAAACTTTTCTCTCACTATTTTTTGTTTTACAGCCCCTTTGCACCAACAATTTATACTATAGGTTTGAAGAGCAGATCATCATTGCTTTCAAGAAGTCTAGGTTTCCTGTATTGTTTATTTTGTCAGAATCTTTAAATGAGACGCGGCTCTGCGACAACGTCATTAATGTGGTGTATTGTCCGAGTGGCGGAGCCATTAATGTGGCGTGGTTCTCCAACCTTCTCCTCTTAGCTTGTCTTTCTCTTATCCGTTCATGACTTCTTTATCAATAAATCAACAACTCTCCATATGTCGTGCCTGCCGTGTGGGCGGGTACTCGATGACTGTATACTATCCGAGAGGGCCACAGATGGACGATTCTCATTCCCTGCAACACCATTCCTCTTACAGGTTATGTACAGAGAATTTTCCTAGTGGGTCGGATATGTGGCTTTCTTTCATGGACCGGGCATTATAGGGCCTTTTGGGCCTTGAGGGGAAAATTCCCTTACAAAAATATTATTTTAAGCAGTAATATAAGTGGAATGCACAACAGAAGCAATAATTGCCAATTACATACGTCTATGATGGCTAGCTACAAAATCAGTTTGTGTAATGGGGATTTAACGACGTTGAAAAGCAACATGAGAGTGAAGCAGATGACCCCAGATGCATTCAAATTAGACAAACCGGTTCGGTCCGTTTTGGATAAAATAATTATAATTGTATTATTACCCGATAGAGTAAACTACACTAAAACTTTTTATCGAAAATAATATCTCATAAAGGCAAAATTTATAAATAAATAGTTGTGGTACCTCATATTATATATATATATTATCTATAAAGAAGATTTAATATACCGTAACTAGCCATATCAATTTTTTAACTTTGTTTTCGTAATATTTCTTTGTAAATCTAGCATTTCTCAATTTACATGATTAAGAAATTAGAAATATAATGGAAATTTTGCAAAAAGCAATTCGTTGAATCTGGCTATCAATGATATTGTTAATTTGGAAATGAATCTTCCAATATCAATAGATAAAAATAAAACTAAAACATGCAATACAATTCAATCTTTTAAATTAATGTAAGAGTTTTTAAAACATATACAATACGGAATCTCCAGATCCAATACAGAATCTGAATTCATTGCTCATACAACAACTGAAATTCAATGGATAACCTCACTTCTTCATGAAATTGGTGTCTTGACATCTTCGTCTCCAATACTTTGGTGTGATAACATATGTGTTTGAAAAATCGCACAACAGATCGAAACGAGAGAAATAATCATCTTCGGCCTGTTGAGTAATCCAAGACTAGAAAATTAAGGCGGTATGGAGCAATGAGGCAGTCCACTATAATATAGATATTTTATAGTCTCTTACGGTATTTCAGTTCTCTTTATACAATGAAGGTCGAAAACCTCTTTCCTAGAGAAGATAATCTCCTGGAGCTCTCGTTCTGAAGTTGAAGATGGTGCTCCATGTTCTCGTAAAATCCCCCCAGTCTCATCTCTCAGATCCCTTTTGTTCTTGCCCTTAGGAGTGGTGATGAAGGGCCGCTTTACGTCTCCAATATCGCGTGTGTGACATATTTTTCCCCTCATTTTTTCTTTTTTGCCATTTTTTCCTAACACTTACCTTCCTTTCTTGTCTTGTCCCCCATGCGTATTTGTCATTTCTCTCTCTTCGTGCTGCTCTTTCTCAACTTTCCCTTTCTCTTCTCATTGACATTTGTTTTTCCTTATCTCTTCTCACTTACCTGCTTACCTCCTAATGGTGGTCTTTTAATGGCCTGGACGTATGATTTTTACCCACTTCAATAGGAACTACGTATACGTACCTTACCGCAAACTCCATTTTTCCATACATGTACAAAACACGTTGAAATCGATGTTTATTTAAGTTTGTGATCTAAGTGCTCCTCGTGCATTGACTGTGAAGTTCATTTAGCAAAGCAACTATCTGCTGGTTACCTCTCTTCATGACAATCTCAATGTCTGTAAAACTACCGTTGAGATTGCGGGGGACCTATTGATCAGACAACTGAAGATAAATTATAAGATCATAAGAATAAACACAAGAATAATGACACTCAATGTCAAGTTACAGATGAGCAGAATATCTTCACAGCAAATTATATAATAATAAAGATCAAAGTGATCAAGAAAATGAAATTATAGCTGAAATTATGACTAGGACTGGTTATGGATTAGAGTCATAGTCATCTCTTTGTAAAAACTATTTCACATTATAAGTACATGAATTGCAACTGTTCGAAAACAAACGTACGGACAGCCTTTCTTTCTTTCATTCCAAGATGTCTCTTTGTTGAAAGACCCCACCGAGGACCGAGGAGTCATGTTCCTTGTATTTTTTTACGTGTCGTGATCATTCTTTTTTCCAAGGCCACTCTAATATCTCCGTCTCACCAGAATGTGATCTCTGAATCATGTCATATCTCACTCTTACGCAGCCGTACGGAACCGACCCTGTCGTTTCTCATGGTTTTTCAGCAAAGATATTTTAAGTTTTAACACAGACTGCCTACATTGTACCGATTAACACTTTTTTTTTTCCTTTTCAGATGAGATAAGATTAAAAATTAAAAATTAAAAAAAATATTATTAGAATATATTTTTTAATATTATTTTTATTTTAAAATTAAAAAAAAATTAAATTATTTATTTTATTTTATATAAAAATTCTAAATAATTATAATAATTAAACAAGATAAATTGAAAAAAATTATAAAAACAAACTAGGTCTGAATAGTAAATAGTAAATACTCGGATGGCCATCCACGTGTGGCGAAGTGGCAACGTTGATGTCAAAAAATCCCTCCAACAACCTTGAATTATTTTCCAATACACAAATCACTGACCTTTTTTTTTTTTTTTGCCAGTTCCCCAACAATGCAACGGCTGTTCTGTCGCCACGTCTGCAATTGTGATAAAGTCGTCCCCGAACAAGTCAAAAGAAAGGATCGAGAGAGGAAGCTCCCGAAGTGACCAGAGGAAAATTAAAAAGGTATTTCTTTTCCTCCCTGAGCAGGCCGAAGCTTCCCTCACGCGCTGCCGTCACCGCTGGATATTAAAAAATAATTGGGAAGTCGGCCGAAAAGCACGACATAGGGCGGCGAGTCGAGGTAATTAAAACCGCGTTGTCATGATCTGTGTGGCTGACAACCATATCCATCCCATAACTCGTTAAGACATCCACGTACGTTACACGTGACATCATTTGCATGCTCTCTTCTTTGTTATTCAAATTATTCCTTGGACTTTCCCTGTTTTCGTTTTGCTTTCCCAACTTCCCATTATCTCTCTATATATAGCAAGGCCAACTTCCATTCATTCAACTAAATTTTCACAAGTTCAGGTGTACGTACGAAGTACAGGAAGTCGATAGTTATCTAGTTTGTTCTAGCAATAGCATTTGAAGGTTCATCATGAAAACTAAACACGATGCAGCTTCTGCTCCTTCTTCCCCTTCTCCTTCTTCCCCTTCTCCTTCGATGGATGAGAAGTCTTCGAAATCAGTTTTGGGAAGATTACGTCGCAAACTATCTTCAAGAAAGACGGATAGACGCTCTCTTTCATCAACTGATTCCGAGACGAGCAAATACTGCAGCGAGCTTCAAAGGGTGTTCGAGTACTTCGACGAGGATGGGGATGGTAAAATATCTCCTGCCGAGTTGCAAACCTGCGTGAGCACTGTGGGGGGGAATATGTCCATGGATGAGGCAGAACTAGTAGTAACTTCGTCTGATTTGAACGGGGATGGGCAGCTGGACTTCGAGGAATTCCAGAAGCTAATGGAGGTAAGCGGAGAAGAGGAGAAGAACGACACGCTTAAAGGGGCTTTCGCCATGTATGAGATGGAAGGGTCCGGGTGCATCACTCCCACGAGCTTGAAGAGGATGCTAAGCCGACTTGGTGACTCCAAGTCCGTTGACGATTGCAAAACTATGATCCGAAAGTTTGATCTCAATGGCGACGGCGTTCTCAACTTTGAAGAGTTCAGAATTATGATGCGCTAAATCCAACCCCGTCGATATATCTTGATCAGCAAGAATATTTTATTTTTCCTTTTTGACTGTTTTTTCATTTCATTCATTCTTTTGTACACATTTGTCGATGCCGCCGGACTTCCTTGGTCGTGTAAAATAATCTGGCTCATGTTGGTTTGAATTCGTTAATGGAAATTGGAATGTGTGATCATCACTGCTTCTTTATATATAATCTCTCCCTTTTTCCTCTGATCCTCAAAAATATTGAACAAAACTTTTCAACCATGAAGGCTGAGAAGTATATAAATTTCTCACTCATGTATATAAACCTTACCGTCTATATATCTAGCCTTGAGTCCCCAAGTATATACATACATATACATATATATATATATATCTTCATACTTAACGTCCGATAAAATGAAAATTAAAATATACTTGGATATAAAGAAACAGAAATCTCTGAAGTTTAGAGCTCTATATTCCATAATAGTCTGAATCGCTAGCATTACTCAGATGTCATATTCACTGAGCTTTATCACTTTAAAGCCAAGTAACAGGATAGGCACATCGCTAAGATCCTATACCAACATGTCAGACGGACATGCGGTAATGAAAACACAAATTATGGACATTATTGTTTACATGCACATGAGGAAAAGTAAAGAAACAGGAATCTTTCAAGTTTAGAGGCTTATATCCCGTTGAGGGTAACCACAACCTTGCGTGGAGTAGCGTTGTCGCGGTGCTCACAAAGCCATATCCCCTGAAGCATAGTAGCAGAAAGAACTATAACATACTCTGATATAGTTATATATAATATTGCAGGAAAAAACCGAATGGCTTATAGAGCTAATAATAGATGCTTTAGACATGATCTAAAGTACTTATGCACGCGCTACGTGATTTATGTGAGGATATGCGGGATTGAAACATAAGCTCACTCTACACCTCTTGGTTACTTGAGGGGATAGTCCAAGGAGTCGAAGACTATTGGCATGACCTGCAGTATTTTGGTGATGTTTTATCCATGCCCACATTTTTATGATCTTTCTAATATAGATTTTTCCAATAGACTGAAAAACAAGTCGCACCTTTACACTTGATAAAGTTAGCCCTACAAAACTTCTTTTATTGGGAAAACAAAAGCCCTACAAAACTAGGTCCAGAAAAAGGCCGACTCTTAACATTACATCATCAGAGCCATTTATCTTCTATGCATATTTGAGGAAATATTTTCAGTTTTTTTTTTTTTTTTTTTGTATTCATAAAAAAAAAAATTCAGTTTTTTCATCTATATCTTAGATTGTGTTATCCTTATAGAAATTTACCAAGAGCAAGATAAAGAAGGTTAGAAAGAGAATTGTAGCGAGACACCCCATGCACAAGCCGTAGTCTTTTAAACTCAGTTAAAATCTTAGCCAAGCATGAGAGGATTGGAACTGATTCCCCAATCATGTCTCTTTAATATTTTCAATTCACTTTTTTTTCTTTCCTTTGGCTGTACCTAATAAAAATCAAACTCGTGTGTCCTAGAGCAACTAATTTTCCAGAAACATACAGTTAGATTCAAATCATCAAAAGCATCCATGTGAAAATTCTCCTGATCATTTATAACTTCCATAGAAATTTTAGTGACTACTGTCATATACCTGCCAGGTTCCCATGTTAAGCTGTCCATTTGTGATTGGAACCCTGCATAAGAATTAAGATCGATTGATTAGCAAGCAGACTATAACTTCAGAGTAAATGAACAGTTCTAACTACAAATCTAAAATCATCTCACGTCAGGGTGCAGCCAAACATTGACGATTTGATATGTGCCGGCATGTCGTCCGGGCCTGCAGAAGTTACACAACTCAAAATCAATAGGGAGAAAGTGAAAAAAAAAGATAGTATCAGAACCAAAATAACACAAATGAAAGCCTACTAACCTTCAATGGTATGCCTCCAAGGTGCAGATTTTCCCTAAAAAAAGATGCCCAAAACCACATAAGGTCTCATAGATGACGTAGGATGCTTGCATGAAATACTAAACAACACAAACAGACCTCCGGGACTATCCTGTTGAGAAATGTCTCAGTATCATCTCGAACATCAGAGTCGTAATTCTCATTGATGGTAAGAGAGGCGCTTGTATGCTGTACTGAAAATTTTAAAAAAAGAAGATATTCCAATAAACAAATCCACACTGAACAAGAAGGGACAATTATGAGATGGTTCTCGTATTACTTACAGAAGAGATGAGCAAGGCCACACTTAAATTCTGACAGATCTTGAGCAATTTCCTTCTTTATCTGATATTTCAAGAAAAATCGTCACCAGTATTGGAAGTAATATAAAAGATAAATCATTAAATCATCCAGTCTGAGTAGGATGATGGGGGTGATGTTTTATGATTTTCCCTCTGGAGGGCTGCTTTCAATTTGAGCTAGAAACTGTGGCAAGCGTGTTTGATGGTTGTAGATCAATTCAAAAAAATATTTGATTTTTGAAAATCTGTCTCGGATAAATTTCACATCAAGTGATGATAGGCTGTTCGATTATCTTGAGGTTACCAGGTCAAGGTAACAAATTCAGCGATACTAAACTCCAATACGTTCGACTAATGCCGAAATTCAGTCCCCGGCAGCAGAAGAAATGAAATGCATAAACAGAAATTGGATCCAAGGTGGTTATGCTTATTGGGTGTTTAATGCTTCCTTCCATATACCAAAACACAGACAGACCCTTCTCAAAAACGACAAAAAGAACCGGCGGAGTATCAAAGATTATTCACTGCTACATATACAAAATTGCTAAGATAAATTTGGGGGACGAATCTGGATGGTGATATGATTATGGTACCTTAGGAGTGATAAGATGACAGCCCCTCTTCTGGGGAGGTAGAGTTATGGTCTTCTGAGCCCACTTAGGAGCAGCCCGAGCCGCCGCCGCCTCCGCCATCGAACTGGGATCGTTTGCAGTGCTCGGTGTCGGACTTGTGTACAGAGACCTCACGCGAAGTGGAGCAAAGGTAGGCTTCGCAGGCGAGAACATGGAGGATGTTTGCATGGTTGCAAGCCCACCCAACTCCAACCAAGCCCAAGAATGTTCCAGGCGTGGGGTGCGGATCAGGATTACAAGGGGCAAAAGAGATTCTACGCCTCCTATTATTTGCTTTTGTTGTGTGGTTTACTTCTTGCTGGCATTCCAACCTTGCATTTTTTTTTAGGGGATTCAGATTTTTATGATTTTATGATATAAGTACTTATTATAATTTAGAGATATATAAATGTAATATGCATATTTCAGCAGCTTGGGAGCCTGTGAATTTGATGATACAACGTGTGTGTGCTGCCAGAAGATGTTCAAAATGTAAGACATCTTTCATTCTCCACTGCAATAGAAAAACACAAAAGAAAACATCATAAAAATCGTGTTAAGCCCTAAAATGGTAAGTTGACAAAAAAATGGGTGTTGATGTTTTGGATTCAGGCTGTAAGTCCATTTAGGCCATTGCTTAAGGTCTCTACCTTATGTAAAGCCCCTTTAAAACAAAAATGAGGTGTTTTTTTAAAAAAATTTTGAAAAAAAAATAAAAATAATTTCATTAAATAAAAATTTAAATAATTTTTTATAATTTTCAATGTGTGCAAGGTCCCATAATACTAAATTTAATATTTAATACAATGAAATTTTTTTATAAGTAATACAATGAATTATTGATATTTTAAATAATTTTTTTAAGATCTTGTTAAATTGAGACACAAAATCTGTATTGAGGCCTCATTTTAAGTTGTTGTTGTAAATATAAATTCACAAAAACTGTATTTAAAGATTTTAAATAAAATCTCATTTTATTGAAAAATTTGAAAATACATATAATAATTTATATTTTATTATATTATAATTACGAATGACTCACTTAAATTTGACCTTGCCTCGATTTGTATTGAGCCACCCTTGTTTGGATTTAGTGAGAGAAGAGAAAAGAAAAGATAGTAGTTTTGTTTGGTGGAGAATTTAGAATAAGAGTAATATTAAATACAGTCTTGAAAGTCATACGCACTCTTTAAAAAAAAAAAAAAATAGAGTTCACCATTTTTTTTTTTTTTTGTGAGTTTCAGATTTATCTATTTTTTTCAAATGAAGTGCGAGGAGCTTGTACACTCTAAGATTATAAATATATATATTTTAAAATAGAGAGATGAGGATAGGATTATATGGATTGGAAAATGAATAAACATATGAGATGAATTTCCTGATATTTATAGTTGTTCAGGTGAATTGCGAGAGACCCATTTCACATATCTCTCTCTCGACCTTAAAGTTTGATTAAGAACTTAATGAATGGACCTTTTTGAGGATTATATAAACTGATCCCATCATGCATCATATTCAAGTTATAAATTACACTTCAAAATATTTATAGCTTAAATAACATAAGAATACTTTAATTTGTTTCTTAATAACGTTGCTCAAAGTAAATGTTTGAGAAAAATCTTTATTCAAAATACTTGTGATTGCATTTAATATAATTGTTTGGCATAAAAGAACAACTTAGTAACTTATTTTGATCTTGTTAAAATAAACAAAGTACCCTATCTTTGTTTGTAGAAAATAGCCACTTTACACACAGATACCAGAATGTAAAGTATTTATTTTTTTCTGAGCAAAATGCAAAATTAAATTCCGGTTTGGTTTCACAAATGGTCTCAATCCATCTCATCTCATTTTACTATCTAAATACTATTAAAAATTTAAAACACAAATACTTTTTAATTTCAAATTTTTAAAAGTTTCAATTTTTTCATCTAATTGTTATCTAAGTATTACAACTTTTCTAAACAAAATATAAAAAATAATTCAATTTTTTTAAATCTCAAAATAAAAATTATATTATAATTTATAACAATATTTTAATTTTATAATATTTTTATTTAAATTCTTCTCTCACATTTTCTAAAAACTCATAAAACATTTTAACTTAAATCATTTTATTATTATTTACAAACCATCTTATTATTGTTAACGTATTTATAATCTCATCTAAGTGTAACTAAACCAGACTTATTGTTAATGGACAGTGCTAGGGATCCCTCTTGGGTATACCGCTCCTAATTTTTTACTTTTAGCTTTTTTTTACTTGGTGATTAAAAAAATATTATTTAATAATATTGTAAATTTTTTTCTTTTTTTTTTTAAAATATTTAAAAGTGTTAAATATTTATTTAAAAATGTTAAAAAATGATGTAAAAAAAGAAAAAAATTTACAATATTATTAAACAAAACTTTTTTAATCATTAAATAAAAAAAAATAAAAAAATTGGAGCGAGATCTTCCAACCGAATCCTAGCATTTTCTTTTTTTAATTAATAGTATTTATTAGGAACTCTTTGATTTTATCATTACCGTTGATTTTATCAGTTAATTTCTTATCGGTTTTTACTAAGGCCTTGTTTGGGTTGGGAGATGCTCATCTCATCTTGCGTAATTATTATAATTTTTTTAAATTTTTATATAAAATATAATAAATAATTTAATTATTTAAATTTAAAAATAAAAAATTATATTATAATAATATTTTATTTAATTTTTAAATTTTATCTCATGTCATTTTATCTATATAATCAAATGAGACCTTAAATTGGCTGCCTTTTGGCTTTTATACTCTTGATGGCTATTTTGCCGTTTCTTTTCAAAAACGTCAACTTTTCATGAGTCTTTCATTCACTGTCCAGTTTTTTTTTTTTTTTTAATCTTTTTATTTTTATTTAAATTTTTGGATAAAGGTGGTGGGAGTTTCTAACTCAAATTTTTTATTTAGACAATAGGATTATACGCCATTTGGCTCTTGACATTCATTGCCCAGTTACCGAATGAAAATAGTTCCATTTTTTTTTTCATTTGAATTGTTTAATTATTGATGGAGTTGGCGTCCGTCCAGTATCTATTTTTCGTTCCAGTGTATTTTTTCCGTACAATATAGAGAAAAATTAGTATAAGAAAAGAAGGATTGTAAGCAGATAATTTAGAGTATTTTTAGATAAAAGAGATATGTTCATTGAGTTGAGTTTTGAACTCAATTATTTATATAGAGTATGTTTGAGTTATACGAGAATGAATTTAATTGTTATATCCTGAAAGAATCAAGTAAAAAGAATTCTATTATACCGATTAATTTAAAATTTTGTATATCGTATATAACTTGAATTCCTTTAAAGAGAATAAAATTCATTTGCCTCAGTTCAAACTATTTCATATGAATTTTAATTTTATTATTTATTTCAAAATAAATATTTTTGACTTTTTCCCAAAAGAGTTGGAGCTAATTTAGTTCTCATAAAATACAAGGACAAAAATAAAAATAAAAACAAAATCTCACTTTTTTGTCGGTGTGAAAGTGACAACCTTTTGAGTTTCTCAAGTGCTTTATTAGAATGATGAGCTTTATGATTTAAATCGAATATAATCTGCTAGTCTCTAATTTAAAATTAAATAATCCTAATTACTAAAAAAAATTAATATTATGATTTTAAGTTTTTTTTAATCATAATGTAAAATATCTAAATTTTGAAAAAAATATATAAAAATACGATATAATAAATATTGAGTGACAAATCAGAGGCAGAAAGATCGGATAAAGTGTAATTAACCAATAATATAATATAAAGGGATAGTAATGAAAATGAAGGTAGTTGGCGTACATCTCACGTACAAAGCACGAAATTGATGGCAATGGAAAGTGATCCGAGCAGCCACTCTTGCTTCTAGAGAAGAAATTCATCTCGGACATTGAAATTACTAGAGGTCATCCTCGTAGGCATGGCGATAGGGAAAGCGTAAGTGAAATTTGAAAGAGAAGCATGTGTGGCAAGGAGGCTTCAGAACTGTACAGTCATTTCCCAGAGCTGTGGTTCTTTTGACTTTTTGAGAATATTCTTATTTTGAAAGGCATCGATGGGCAATGGAGGGTGGTGGCGGTGGTGGGGTTTGATGATCACAGGAGCGGTGGTGGCGGTAACGAGCAGCGGTTCGCAAAGGAAAGAAGACCTTCTGGTTTCTCGTATTGCCTTCGGGTCATGCTCCGACCAAAGCGATCCTCAGGTTTTCTTTTCTTTCCACTTTCCTTGCGTAATCAAGCCTTTTTATTTACCAGTATAGCGTGTGTTTTTCCCGTCGTGAACATGTTAGTTTGATTGCTAATCGTTTTCTCAGCCTGATTCTATTCCGTGCGCCATACCTGCAAAAAGTATACTTCATCAAACGCAAGGTGGACAGATAGGGTCCCCGACAAGGCTGAAAAACAGTCGTACAGTAATAGTTTACTGTTTGCTAATAATGTACCCGTGCCTATTTTTTTGCATTATTTGGTAACTTTTAAATTTATTCGTCTGTAGAGAAGGCCTGTAGAGAAGGCCTATGAGTCAGGAAAGGCCTGTGAGTCAGGAAAGCTGAATAAAACATTATTATTATTTTGTGATTTGAAGAAGTTGAATTGTTTATTTTATTTTATGTGAAAATTTATAAAAATTATTATAATGACATGAGATGGGTTGAATTGATCCTTATGACATTGCAGCTTACTGTTGCTTGTATTGAGGCGCCATTATAATAAATGTTTCATCCTTTTGGTTGTGCTTCTTGGATTAAGATAAGAGTTGTTGGCACAGATTAGACAATTTAACCACGGAAACAATTTGTCCATGCTAGGTGTCTGAAACAGCGACTATTTTGCAATTGGATTTTCAACTGTGACAACTCGAGTCGTGTTTTTGAATGCAGCCTATCTGGGATGCAATAATCAAATATGATCCCCAAGTCTTTATTTGGCTCGGCGATAACATTTATGGAGACAATAAGCGCCCTTTTAAACTGTTGGGAAAGGAAAGAACAGTCGGACCCTGGAAGAATGCTCCAAGGTTTGTTCCTAACTCCAGGCAGGAAATGGAGTTAAGATTCAAGAAAGCTAAGACTAATCCTGGCTATTCTCGACTTCGGGAGAAAACTAAGGTGTCTCAGTTAACCCATTCTCATAATATAGTGTCATGAGCTTGACAAGTTTCTGCATGAACGTTGCAGAACTTGTGCTCTATTAATAATTCTATTCTTTCATGTTATTGTGCCTAAGTGGCAATATTTTCATATTGTAGGTAATCGGCACATGGGATGACCATGATTATGGATTAAATGATGCAGGAAAAGAGTTTTCTGCGAAAATATCTAACCAAGAACTTCTCCTTGATTTTTTAGAAGAACCTCAGGATAGTCCACGGTGAGGATATTTCTGTTCGTTTGATCATCTTTAGCTTTGTATATTATTATACTTTGTCAATGCAAAAACGAAAAAAGGAAGAAAACAATAGCTTTTCTCCTCAATGTACTGGTTAAGATTTTGGTTCTCTCCTTAATGAAATTTTATCAAAATTAGATTAACTTGAACTCAGTCTAAGCAGCAGTTAAGGCCCCGTTTGGGTTCAGAGATGAGATGAGTTGAGATGGTTTGTGAATAGTAGTGAGATTTGTGAGTTGAAATTTGTGAATAGTAGTGAACTCATATCTTAACCCAAACGGGGCTATATGTTGATTCAAATGGACAGTTTAAGTCCATTAGTTGGAGGGTTGGTGCTATTAGGAAAACTCACCATGGCTTCAATGTTACAGGCGCAAGCAGGCTGGTGTGTATGCATCATATACATTTGGCCCTTTGGGTAGACAAATAAAGGTACCAAAGTGAATGCTTTCAATTACTTCTATAATACTTTCTTTTACATATAATTTGAATAGTCTGCTGGATCAGATTTGTTAATTTTCTCAATTGATATTCTTTTTGGTACCATCACTAAATCAATAAATAATCAGCATGGTTTTTTGTGCGTGACTTCTATTCACTGACCGTACCCACCAATAAGATAATAACCAACTTATAATGTAACCGAATTCTTTCAGTAATCTTGTTCTGATTCTCTTGTGAGAACTTGTCAGGTTATCCTCTTAGATACTAGATACCACAGAGATCCTCTGTCAAGTGATGGTACCATTTTGGGGAATTTGCAGTGGACATGGCTAGAAAAAGAGCTGAATGGTCCAGCATCAGCCATTACTATTATTGGATCTTCTATTCAGGTATATCTGAATTTGATTCCCTACATATTATGAGGTTTTATGTCTGGCATCAGCCATTACTATTATTGGATCTTCTATTCAGGTATATCTGAATTTGATTCCCTACATATCATGACGTTTTATGTCTGAATGGTTAAGTGGTGCTGTTGGTCATCAAGTCATACGACTTGTGTTTTTCTCGTTTTCAATGTTTGGATTGATTAAGAAATTATTAAGGTCACTTTACAATGTATTCTTGTAATGCTTGAATATTCTTGTGCCCATTCTGTAGAATGCAGAAGTCAAAGGAAACTTTGGCCTTAATCCTTCCCCTCTCTCTCTCTGTGTATGTATGTTTGTGTGTGTGTGTAGTGTGAGAAAAGGGGGGGGGGGGGGGGTTTCTGTTCTTAATAAATTGAAGTTAAAAAATTGTTCTTAAATAGTAGAATTGATACCATGTTGCCAATTAAGAAGACTATAAGCTCAGATTGTCTTGGTCCAGCAGTCTTTTGGCTTCTTGAACTATAATTTCAATTTACAGTAGTGATTTGAGCAAAACCTTATTCAATAGTGCAATAAGTTCTCAGTCAAGGGGAAGCTTTTTCAGATATAATGAATATAAATTTGCGTACATGAAATGGTGATAGTTTGAGTCTGATATTTTATAAGCTATCCACTGTACGGTATTTTATAAGCAATCCTCAGCTACTTCCTGCTTGACATTGTTATGCCCCCATTTCTGGTACAAATGGAAGTGGTTTTGTTCCTGCTTCTTCTATTAATTCTTCCTCCCTGTTCTGTACCACTATTTTTTTGAGTAATAAAATTTCATTAAAAAGCACAAAAGGCGCAAACCCCTATTTTGTACCTCTATTTGGTTTATGAGCTTTTCTCTTCTGCTTTACGCTTTATCCCCTTTTGAACCATTTTCGGAGAATAATTTTTTTTGCATTGCCGATTTGTTTGACACTAAATAATTTGGGCCTGGCAATGCCATTTTTACAAAAGATCTCTTCTTGGATAAGTCATTCTACTTTTTGGATCTGTCAACTACATTTCTGTTAGCAAGGTATTTACTTTGTTAGACCTGGCATCATCGTTTCCAAACAATTCAGGTTATATCAAATCTTTCAGCGACCACTGGCCCATTGATTTCTTCTGAGTCTTGGGGCCGCTTCCCAAAGGAGAGGGATCGCCTTTTCAAATTGATAGCAGACAGTAAGGTGATAATCTTTAATCCATCAAATTGATAGCAGACAGTAAGGTAATAATCTTTAATCCATGCTTGTCCACCTGAACTGAACTACATGTAGTTGTGTTTTTATGTTACTCGGCAATATCAGCCGATGTGTTTGACAAGGTTTTCTCTTTCTATCTTCTTTGTTGCTCTAAATTTTTACTTGCCTTGTGTTTTATCTCTTCCTATTGGTATGATAATGGAGGATGCTTTTTTTTTTTTTTTTGAAAGAGATAATGGAGGATGCTTAACTGCACAATAACCTTCCATTTCACAAACCCTTCTTCTTCTGTAGAGAGATCGAGTCTTCTTCATTAGCGGAGATGTTCATTTTGGAGAAATTGCACGGTATGACTGTGCTACTGGATATCCCCTATATGACATTACATCAAGTGGGCTCACAAAATCAATAGAGGAGGCAGTCCCACCACCATTTCATTTCATAGTGAGGTTTGTGGCAAGCTTGACACCCACTACAATGAGAGTCATGAATCAGAATTGCAGATTTAGTTCATGCACATATGGTATGCAACTACAATGCGAATCATATGCATTAAATATAAATATGGATTTTCTGTTGAGGAAATATGATTAGCTCTTTGAAAGTTTAACTTTAAACTGTGGATTATTTTTAGGTCAACCAAATTTTGGAGCAATTGAGATAGACTGGGATGCAACGCCAGTGACCTTGAAAATTGAAGTTAAGGATATCAATGGGTTAACCGTGACTGGTGTCAAGATGTCATTATTGGAACTGCAAGCTGGAAGTATAAACAACGTTGCCACCATGAAAACTGGGGAGTATTGGAGGCATTGTTCCCCTGAAGTTACTCTACCGTGGCTTGTCAGATATCGCCTGGCTATTCTGTTCTACTGTGCTGTTGCTAGTACGTCACTTCTGTTAATTTCATCATCTTTTTTAATGCCTACTTCATGGAAATTGCTTACCAACACCATCTCATTGCTGCATGAAGGCCCTTTTAATGCTTATTACATGGGATGCTTGCAAAGTCTCTTTACAGTAGTTAAAGATGATGTGAAGCACTTGTTAGTTCTCAATAAATATTTTCATTAAGAAAGGAAATGAAGGACCATAGTACACGAGATATACAAAAGAGCTAATTATGTATGAAAGCACCAACTTATAGGCACCATCCAGTAGTGCACAAGTTAGTTCATTTTAATCAAATCAGGTACATCTGCCACTCTTTGATATATCCGTAAAATGACCAGCTCAGTTAAATAAGTTATAGAGAATTGTAAGGTAGGAAAGACCTCCTGGTGGATCAAGAGCTTGTAAAGTATTTTTTTAGGGAAATTCTACATGTCCCTCAAATCCTAAGCATTGTTTTCAACGTAAATGGCTCTCAAGTTTTGTGAACTTAGCATTTAGCATTTATCACTTGTGACTCTGTGAGACACTAAGATGTAGCTTTTAAAATGATTTTGTTACTTGCTCAATTGATTCAAAATATATCTATATATAATTTTTCCTAAATTCATTGATTAACATTTATAATAAAAGTTAAAAGTGACAAAATCTGAACTTTTATAACTTGAAAATAAGCCTGTGTCTGGAGGATCTATATTCCCTCGTAATGACATTATACAAAGAAGAAATTAATGTTTCCTGTTCCTGGCAAGTGTTCACTAGGTCTATCTCTGAGGTGGCATGGAATTCAGTTCATAATATTCAATTACATCTTATGATTCTCATACTGATGTTTTAGGTTTTTGATTTTTGTTGCAGTCTTGCTTCTAGCTTTGATAGGATTCACATATGCAGCTGTATTAATCAGCAGGCGATGTCTCGGCAAATGCAAGTTTGATTGACTGTCTGTCTGTCTGTCAGGGTATTTGTTTAGTTCTAAGTTTACACATTTTCGCTCCCCAGAAACAAGTTTCCATTTACTGAAAGGTTTCTTTGAAGGCTTTTCTGCTAGATTTATAAACTTGTGTTTTATTGGATGTATTATTATTCTCTGGGCTGGTTTATGGAAACCAAACCACTGTAAAAAGGGCTTTCAGGTAGACGCGATTTGTACAGCAGCAGTGCCAGCAAATGGGCAAAATTCTGTCATCAATTCATTTTCATCTTGATTCCCTCTCACCCCCCCCCCCCCCCCC
>QEOT01005925.1:70977-102408 GCA_003123785.1 Pterocarya stenoptera
CCCCCCCCCCCCCCCGGCGGGCGAAGTATACGCAGGTTTGAAATCATGCACGCACTCGAAGAAGTTTGAGGCAGGCTTTGCGACCCAAACTTTGACGGGCTGAGAAGACTACGCGCAGTTAAGATGGGAAAGTGACAGTTACCCCAAATGATACGTAAGAGTTACGTGCCTCTTGCGTCTACGTATTTTTATTCTTTCCTGGTCCATTAATAACAAAATTATTTCATCTCATTATTATAATTTTTTTAAATTTTTATATAAAATATAATAAATAATTTGATTTTAAATTTTAAAATAATAATAATATTTTATTTAATTTTCAAACCATCCTACCAAACGGGTCTCACATAACCACCGATTGAGAGTGCAGGACTGGAAATTGGACAGAACGCGTCGGCCCAACTAATAACGCGTTGAAATTACTTGAATTCCTCTAGGTCTCCTATTTAAACCTCTTTTTTATTTTTATTTTTAAAATATGGACAGATGCAAACGCATTTGAAAAGATAGGACTGACTGATATAGAGACACGGTCCGAGAACCCAAAAGTCTAACTTCGCTGCCTTCCTCCCCAGTCGGGTCACTGCCCTCTCTCTCTCTCTGCGATTCTGTTATGTTCATCCCTCATCAAGCAACCAGAACAGGATCGTAATCCTTTCCGGAGTTATCTGAATGGAGACCTCTAAATTACTGTACTTAATTTGTTCCCTTTTCGTGGTTGTGTTTCTCCGGACATCCCATATCTCCGTGGAAGCCCAACAAACGTATCTGGACAACAAGCAGCTCAATTGCTACAACGACGTAAATTACACGGATGGCTACTCCTGCAACGGCGTCCAATCCTCCTGCCAAGCCTACCTCACCTTCCGATCCAATCCTCCTTACAATTCGCCGGCCGACATCGGCTTGCTCTTGGACTCCGAAGCCTCCCTCATCGCCGAGGCCAACAACATCTCCAACTTCGACACCATTTCCACCGACACCCAGATCCTTATCCCGGTCAATTGCTCTTGTTCGGGTCCTTTCTACCAGTACAACACCTCTTATAAGTTGAGCAGACAGGACGAGACCTACTTCACCGTCGCCAACAACACCTACCAGGGGCTGACTACCTGCCAGGCCATGATGGTCCAGAACTCATACGGAGACCGCAATCTCACGGTGGGCTTGAATCTAGAGGTGCCGCTTAGGTGTGCTTGCCCGACTTCCAACCAGACGGCGGCTGGGATCAAGTACTTGCTCACTTATATGGTCACCTGGGGCGATAGCGTTTCTGCTATTGCTGACCTTTTCGGTGTGGATATGCAGAGCGTACTGCACGCGAACGATCTTTCTGAGGAGAGCATTATATTCCCCTTCACACCCCTTCTTATTCCTCTTAAGAGCAAGCCCAGTAGCATTCAGAGAACAGCCCCTCCGCCCCCTTCACCGCCCCCCCCGTCGCCCACCCCTGCCGCCCCTGGTTCTGGGAAATCCAACAAACGGTGGGTATTCGTGGGTGTTGGCATTGGAGCTGCTGCTTTGCTTGTCCTCTCCGCCTTTCTGCTTTGGTTCTTCTGTGGCGGTCAGTCTCACAAGAAGGCAGCCCAGCCAGTCCCAACTTTGGCACCACCTATACAGAAGCCCCCACAGTCTTCCTATGAAAACTCACGGTTTATTTCTACAGAAGGTGTTCGTTATGCTATCGAATCCTTGACCGTATACAAGTTTGATGAATTAGAAAACGCCACTGGGTTCTTCGGGGCATCTAACAGAATCAAGGGCTCTGTCTACCGGGGATCCTTTAAGGGTGATGATGCTGCTGTTAAGGTTATGAAAGGGGACGTTTCGAGCGAGATCAACTTGTTGACGCGCATCAACCACAGTAACATCATCAGGCTATCTGGTTTCTGCGTACACGGAGGGAACACTTACCTTGTTTACGAGCATGCAGAAAATGGGTCTCTCAGCGATTGGCTTCAATCAAACAAGCTTCAAAATTATTCCCCTTTAACATGGAAGCAGAGGGTTCAGGTTGCCTATGATGTGGCCGATGCTCTCAACTACCTCCATAACTATGCCAACCCTCCCTACATCCACAAGAACTTGAAGACCAGTAACATTCTATTGGTTTCCAATTTCAGAGCCAAAGTTTCCAATTTTGGACTGGCAAGAACAATGGAGAATCAAGACGACGGAGGACTCCAACTGACCAGACATGTGGTCGGTACTCAGGGTTACATGGCGCCGGAGTACATCGAGAACGGAGTGATTACTCCTAAGCTAGATGTGTTCGCGTTTGGGGTTGTGGTATTGGAGCTCTTATCCGGAAGAGAAGCCACTGCTGCCGACAAGGATGCAGGAGATCGTGAGGAATTACTATTTGCATCCATAAGACTGGTTCTTGAAGGTGACAATGTCCGAGATAAACTGCGAGAATTTGTTGATCCTTCTCTTGGGCATGAGTACCCTCTGGATTTAGCCTTCTCCATAGCCCAGCTTGCTAAAAACTGTGTTGCGCATGACCTCAATTCTCGCCCGGCCATGTCAGAAGTTTTCACGACTCTGTCCAAGATTCTGTCGTCGTCATTGGACTGGGATCCATCTGACGAGCTCGAACGTTCCACATCAATCGGTGAAATTCATGTCAGATAGATGGCAATTGGCATGGCATATGCTCTTGCGCTCCAGATTGAGATGCATAAAGCCCTGCTGTAATCCTGTTGGGTAATCCCATAATTAATACTGATCATAATGCATACATAATAATGGAACTTAGTATTTGTTCTCTCTCCCTGGTTTCCAGCTAAGGATGCGGTTCTACTCAAGTATATGAATATGAATATCATGTTCTTAATGCTTCAAAAAAATTTTAATCAGATTATTGTATTTTATATCTCATGCCCCTCCTTGTCCTAGTTGAGTGAGATGCAACTGGGTAGACAATTGTATCATGCAGAGACAATTTTTTTTTTTTTCCCCGTTTTTGATGCATGCTTATGCTCCAGCCATTTACACACTGCCATTCACGGAACAAGAGAGCATCAATTTGCATCTTCTCCATTCAGATTTTTGAGTTTTGAAAATCTATGGTCCCGCTTTAGATTATTTTCATAGGCTATGTAAGTAACAACTTTCAAATAAATAAGATTTTGCTGCTCGATTAGTTGCTTTTGGGTAGTATTTTCAGGTATTATGTGAAGAAATCTACTCAGCCTCCCTCTATTTTATCTACACCGCACGAATCACGTATTAATTTTTTTTACCACCCACCCCATTTTCTCATCAGTAAAGCTAGATTTTCTCTTTTCCCATACGCCCTCCCACCCTCTCCCATATTTCCGTACGTCCCATGAACTGCAAAGCCGCGCGAATCTGGCCCATCTCCCTACCTACGCGTCTTCCTTCAATGCTGGTAAGCCTTCTTCCATTCGGTACCCTATATTTTACTATATTTTTAGGCAGTGGTAGCACGATTTGTCTGAGGTTATTCCTGATTTTTGTGTTATTTGAACACTTATTATCTGAATTGATATGGAAATTAGTGTCTGGCAGTGCATTATTTTTGTGTGTTTTTTAATATTATGATCAATAAAATTTATGTGGTTTGTGATTTATTGGGGTTAAGTGTTTGGACAATTAAACAACTAGGATTTTTTCTTGAAAATAATTTTTTGAGTTCAGGGCGGTAAATGGTAAACCATTCTATTAGTTTCTTTTAGAAAAACTATTCAAGTAATCTCAGATGGTAGATGAATTGGTACTCGTTATAACATAAAATGTCATAACATATTTATGATAAGCATGGCCAGAAAAAAAAAAATCAGATAATAAAACGGTAGCTAAGAAGATTTTATCATTAAAAAATAATTAAAAATTCTATATGCAGTCATTTTTGCGTACTCTTTGTTTACTCTGCTGATATGATTGGCTGCATCATTTTTTTTAATATAAAATAAATGCCCGTCACATTAATATAATGCGTAAAGAATATACAAAAATGACTGTATGTAGTAGAATTCTAAAAAAATATATATAACAATTATAGTAGCGCATAAATACAAGTGGGTAAAACTTATAAAGCAACTGAGTAAATGTTACAAATACCCCAAATATTTCCGCAATGTCAAAATCCAACGCTGACACAGCTGGTGCTACAGTAGAATACCATTACATAATTTACAGTATGATTCAATACATAATCTACAGCAATTAGACCTAAGCGCCCTCTGTTGCATGCAAAGATAGCCAATCAAGAGAGTTTCAATCAGAGGGTGAATTGGGTAAGTTAGTACCCTACCATTTCCAAATCATGTTATAAGCTTCTGCAAAGCCTTCCAATATCTGATAGAAGAAGGGAACACATCTCTCAGTACTCTGACAGGACCCAATGTTGGATGAAGAGTTGGACACAGATTTCGATTGTCTTGTAAGCAAATGCACGCGTAAGAAGAGCCCTGAAGGTCTCATCACTGCGAAAACACAAAGCATACCAGAAAATTAAATTACAAAATATCTATTGATTGCAGGGATAATTGAATCTTCTATTCAGGTATGTCTGAAATATTATTTCCTATATATTATGAGGTTTAATGTCTGAGACTCTGAGTGCATGGTTACGTGTCATCTGTTCTTCTTCTTTTTTTAATGCAGCTGTTGGTTATTATGATGTGTGTTGTCTTGTTTTCCATGTTATGATTGATTAAGAAATTATTGAGATCAGTTTACAATGTATTTTTCTAATGATTGGATATTCTTGTGTTCATTCCATAGAATGCAGAAGTCAAAAGGAAACTTTGGCTCTAATCCCTCTCTCTCAAGCATTTTGATTTTTTTTTTTTTTAATAAAGAGCCGAAATCACATGTCTAATAGTAATCCCTTCACATTTTATTAAAAAAACCTCACTTCTGACGAAAGAATACCGTGGAAACAAATCAAACACACATGAGTATTTATAAATAAAAACAAAAAGCCCAAAAAAAATATCTCAGGTGCCAAAACCCCCAACATAAACCAATAAAACAATCAAAATCATCAACGTCGAAAATAAGAAATACCGAGCTTGTCAATACAATAATTCCCCGAATAGCTTCTTGAATGGAATTCGCGCCACAAAAATCAAAATTTTCCCCTTGAGTCCCTTGTTTTGCTAGAAAATTCGTAACCATATTAGCCTCTCTATAAATATGACGAAAATAAACATGAAGCTCCGACACAAGATCTCTAACTTCCTCCCAGAAATCCCATAAAAACTAGTACTTACAAACCCCCGATGCTAACCAACCAACTATAACCATAGAATCCGACTCCACGGAAATATCACGAAACGCAAACGTTTGCATAGTCGTAGACCATCAAGTAGAGCCCGACATTCCGCAATAGCATTCGTAGCCTGCCCATATGAGTGTGCAAAACCGACCTCAACCACTCCTTTGTAATTCCGAATAACACCACGCCCATCGGACTCCCCCGGGTTACCACAAGAACCTCCATCCACATTTAATTTAAATCACACTCTCTCCGGCAAACTCCAAGCAATTAGTTTAATTGGCTTTGGAACCACCGGAATCACCGGGCAAGATAAACACTCCATTACCGCCCTATCATTCTTGGCCATAACTCGAAAAGTTTTTAACTTACCTGAAATCTCTCTGATTAAAATTTTAAATGTTCGGATAATAGAGTCAGGATTGAATTTGGTCCCTTCCATTCTTGCCGCATATCTGGCTCTCCATATTGCCCAAGAAATAACAATAAGAATAACTCCGCGAAGCCACCCAACCTGAGAGGAGATGGCAGCTCTTTGCCACTAGAATTGCATCATCCCCTCCCAATTCCGTATCTGAAAAATCCTCATACGGCAAGCATTGGCAAAGAATTTCCAAACTTTTTGAGCTCTTACACCCTCACATAAAATATGATTAAACGATTCCATATGGGGTTGGATACAACATTCACATTTAGAGGCTAAAGGAATTCCTAAATTTTGAATAATACCATCCACCGGAACCGCCTTTCTTTTTGCTCTCCATACAAAGAAAGACATCTTCTTAGGAATCCAATTCTGCCAAAGCCATTTCTTCCAAATGCAAATTTCACCTCATTGTCGAATCAAATGCCATGCAGATTTGATTGTAAAATGACCATCAATAGAAGGCTGCCACACACACAAATCCTCCCCCTGCAGTAGCTTGATTCCAGCGGCACAAATTTTGCTTAGTATTCCACTTGGCACCTGCTCCTGCAAATCAGAAATAATTGGCCCCGAACTGTTAAACACATCCTTCACACATAAATTCAAATTTCTTGCAACAGGTACCGAATCAATCAAAGGCCCATCGCCTATCCAGTTATCCAGCCAAAAATTTGCTTGACCCCCCCGTATCATTAATTTAATATTGCTAATCACCTTCGGCATGAGCACCATCAGACCCTTCCAAAAACGTGTCCCTGTTCTACGCTGCATCACAGAGTATAAGTGAGAATTACCAACACACTTCTGATGAAAAAAATTCGACCACATCGATCCCCTTTAATCAATTTCCAAGCAAATTTCATAAGTAATGACTCTTGAACCTCTTGAAGATCCCGAATTCCGATACCTCCCTCTTCCACTGATAAACAGATTTTTCTCTACGAAATCTACTTTCTTTTTTTATTCTCCCTTAAAGAGCCCCATAAAAAATCTGAAAAAAATTTCTTCATATCTGAATGCACTCCTTTAGGAAGATTTAAAACAGAGAGCATGTGAATAGGCATACTATTCAAGATATGCTTAATCAACACAATTAAAAGACAGTAACTTACTCTTCCATCCAGCCATCTTTTTTTGAACCTTTGCCAAAAAAGAATCAAATATTTGACGTTTCAATCGGCCCCTAAATAATAGAATATCCAAATACGTACAAGGCCATCTACCTTCTTCAAATCCCGAGATCGTTCTCAACCCATTTTTCCGATTAATCGAAATAGATGAAGAGAAAAACATTGAAGACTTACTTGGATTAATAAATTGCCCCGATAATGATTCATACCTCCGCACTACCTCCATAAGGTTCCAAATAGATGATTTTCCCCCATTAGCACAAATCAAAACATCATCCTCATAAAGCAAGTGGGAGGCAAGCGTTCCTCCACCAGAATGATAAGACTTAATACGCCCCAAGTTAACATCATGATTAAGCATACGAGAAAGAATCTCCTCCGACAAAATAAATAAATAAGGAGAAAGAGGGTCACCTTGTCGAAAACCTTGAGACGCCTTGAAAAAGCCTTTAGTACACCCATTCAACATCACCGAGAAAAAAGGGGAAGATATAGCATTAAAAATAATACTATGCTAATTTTCCGAGAATCCCAATCGTCGTAGAATTTCTAGCAAAAACTTCCAATTAACCCGATCATATGCTTTGGCCATATCAATTTTTAACATCACATTCCCACCTCTTATTTTCTTATTCATGCCTAGAACCAATTCCTGAGCTAGTGACATATTTTCAAAAATACTTCTCCCCCGAATGAACACTGCCTGCTCAGGAGGGATGATTTTATCCAAAATCGGCGCCAATCGAAAAACCATCATCTTCGACAAAATTTTATAAACAACCGAACAAAGACTTATTGGTCGAAACTGACCAAAGCCCATCGGCTCCTCAACCTTTGGAATCAAAACCAAATTTGTAGTCCCAAAATACGTAGAAAGAGGTTGCCCCGCAAAAAAATCTTTAGCCATTTCCAAAAGGTCATCTTTTACAATATCCTAAGCCAATACGAAAAAGCTCACCGAAAACCCGTCAGGTCTGGACTACTATCAACAAGAATCGACCATAAAGAATTTTTTACCTCAGCCATGGATGGAACAGCACACAATTTACCATTATCTTCCGTAAAAATCACCGAACTCATCAAGTCAAAGTCATCCGAAGACCACACCGTAGGAGACGCCGTTAGGAACTCCTGGAAATACGAAACAACTTGGTCAAGAACTTGAGTACCCGAATCCAACATTCTATCATCCTCAAGAGTCATTCTCTCTATCTTCTTGTTTTTTCTCTTCAACCTCATGGACGCATGGAAGAAGCTCGTGTTAGAGTCCCTTTCAGCAAGCCACTTAATCTGAGATTTTTGACAAGCCAAGACTTCCTCACGGTGAACCCACTGTAAATGTTCTTGCTTACATTGCATCAATTCATTTTCAACTTGCACTGAATAATTATTAGTCAAATCAAGTTCCAACCCAATAATTCTATCTTCCAAGCTTTTTAATTCCACATCTACCCGGCCAAAACTTCTTTATTCCAAGTTCTCAATGCATTTTTCAGTAACTTCAATTTCTTACTACTTTTCACCATTGCACAACCATCCATAATAAAAGTGTTCCATACCGCCTGAACAAGAGGAAGGAACCCCTCATGGATCCCCACATACAGAGGAATCTGAAAGGCCGATTAATCCCCTCCCTGGCTCTTACCAACTGAACAAACATTGGAGCATGACTTGAGGTGGTCCGTGGCAAATAATTAACCGTAATATCCCGAAAGCTGTTTAAAAAAGGCATATTTACGAGCACTCGATACCGCCTTGCCCAAATTCTTCTACCACCTATTCTTCCATTACACCATGAGAAACGATTACCTTCACTAGGCAAATCCATCAACGCACAATCATGAATACACTCATTAAATTCCCATTTTGCACGAGAAGCGTGCATTAGCCCACCTATCTTTTCATCATTACAACGAATAATATTAAAATCTTCCCTAACAAACTAAGGACATCCACCAGAATGATGCCCTCTCAAGAAGTCGCATAACTCCACACGCTTGGCCCGAAAACAACTCACATACACAAAAGTTGCCAATACTCAGCAATTACCATAAACAAACCATCCATTAATAGCTTGATCGGACGTAGAAACCAACTCGAACTCCAAATCAGCATCCCAAAACAACCAAAATTTTCCACCCTCTATAGCATTATTAATAAAATATGGCAAACCCATCCATCTTACCCATCTACTACATTTATTCGAATGTAAGAAAGGTTTCAAAATGGCGACCACTGAAGGTCGACACTTATTTAAAATACGCTGAAGCCTAGTTTTCGAAGAAAGAATGTCCCTAATATTCCAAGTAAGAATATGCATCAAATTAAATAAATTTTTTTGAGCGATTACGCCGCTCCAGCACAACTATAGATTTTTCTTTCCGAATTCCCTTTACCTTATTCAGCGGCACATGCATTTCCGGGTCAGAATCATAACACTTAGCTGCAAGTTCATTCAGATCCTCCCCATACTCCCCATCAGAACCCCCCTGCCCACAACATCCTCAATATTCAGATCTTCTTCTGCACACAACGACAGTTCTCCCAAACCCCCTAACTCAAATTCAAAGGCTTTATCCACCAATTTCAAAGAGCTTCTTGGTTCAGAATTGGCAATGAATTCCTGGGTCTCATCACCCGACTCCTCCTCAATACATTCAAACCAGTTTGCATGATGTATACAAGGTTGTCCCTTCTCGAGCGCCTGACTTTCCATCTCCACCTGTTTCGGACTAGAGTTAACGTTCTCCCCAGGACAAACGTCCTCACTAACATTCTACGGAAGAGTATCACGCAACTCTCCCGGGCATGCATTAAAAACCTCCCCCAACGGAGAAACAAACCACACCTTCATAGGCTCCTCTTGCCGCAATTCTCTACGGGCCTGAATAGACTCCAAACGGAGTGTACGTTTAGACTTAGACGATTCCCCAGCCAATACTTCTGCAACTGGGATGGCTGCCTCACTCTCATGCTGCCCCACTTCCTTCCACACATTTTTCATGGATATCTTTTTACCATCCTCCTTCCAAGCCACCTTATTCTCTTTTTGCCTTTATTCATTATTCTTATGCCGTAAGCAATGATTCATGGAATGCCCCTGCTTCCTATAATATTCACAATAGATTAGGATAGACAACCTCCTGATAACGACTCGTCACCAGCCCTAGAGGCCCCAACCAAAAAGATTTCTGCAGCGGCTGAGACACATCTATTTCAACACATATTCGCGCGGTCTCAGGACGAGTCACGCACGCCGTGGCATTGTCACGTTTCAGATATCGGCCAAAGCCATTTCCAATACTTCGTAGCATCGATTCCTGAAAATAATTAGGAGGCAATCCCGGTAATGTAACCTAAATAGGAACCCATGGAGAATCTTCATCTTCTACATAATCCGGCGTCCAATGAAATACCCGAAACAGACTACCATGCATCTCCAAATTCCTTCGCGCCATAACGCTAATGAAATCTTCCTCCTTAGCCATTCGAACCAATACATTGCGCAGATTTCTCATTTGCCCAATCACTGGTAACGATTTTAAACCCCAACGAGTTTTAATGAAACCACGTATCAGATCTAGCGAAGGCCAACGCCACAAGAATTTAAGAACCACTGAGAATCGAAACGGCTCTGCAGATTGATGAATCTCAGCCTTCGAAAAAAGAAAAAACATATCTCCATCTTGATATCGTGGCTCACGCGATGGGATCTCAACCTCTGGTAGTAACTGCGGATTTGAAGCTACAATGTCCGCAAAACCCATAGCACCTGCTGGACGCATAGGCAGCATCACTTTTCCCTGCTCCATACGGTCCGAATGCACTACACCAACCCCTTGACCTGCCTGAGGAGGCAGGGGGCCGGCGGCTAGCGCCATAGAGAAAACCTACGCACTCAGCAAAATTGAGAGAGAATTTTGCACCGTGCCACTTCAGCCTATCAAGCATTTTGAATCATATGCATCAAACATGTTCTTACCACTTCCCCTTTTAGTTAAATTTGTTGGTCACCAAGGTTGGTCTGAGAGCATTGTCTGTTTTCAATCAATAGAAGTTAAAAGGTTTTGATTAAATAGTAGGATTGATGCCATCTTTTGTTGCCAATTAAGAGTATAAGGATTATGTTTGGAGATGAGTTACGGTATTGCATGAGCATGTATAGATTTAGTAGGTGTCTTTAGACTTTAGATGCAGTAGTTTGATGGTTATTTGGAGTCAAACTTCATTCAGGTGTTGGTGTCTTTTGAGTCCAATTCGGTGTGGGAGAGTCCTATTTATAGTCGATCTCTGTTCTACTTGGTCTCTATCTCATTCAAAGCTAGCAAGATTTCAATAAAATCATGAATAGTTATTATTAGCATTTTTCTATTACGGTACCCGTTGCGTGTTCAATTGCTAAGACACGTAACAATAAGCTTTGATTTTCTTGGCCCAGCAGTCTTAATCTTCTTCAAATATAACTTCAATTTACGGTAGTGACTTGACCAAAACATCATTCAATAGGACAGTCTGTTCTTACTCGAGAGGAAACTTTTTCAAGAATAATGAATGTAAATTTTGCGTATAAAACATGGTGATAATTCGAGCCTGGCACTCTGTTCTTTGTATAATGTTTTAATAAGCTATTCCCTGCTACTTTCTGCTTGACCTTGTTATGACCCCATTTCGATTTTCGCCTATTTCTCCTGTTATTTTCTCCTCCCTGTTTTGTACCACTATTCAAGTATAATTACAAAATTTGCTATTCTGTTTTACACTTCATCTCCATTCGACACCATTCTTGGTGCACAATTCCTATTCTAGCAACATTGCAATGAAACATAACTAGTGCTTGGTGATGCCAAGTAGCAAATTAGTGCATGTTTGGGATTGTGGTAGAAAATAGAACCTGTGATGCCATTTTTACAAAAGATGTCTTCTTGGATGAGTCATTCACTTTTTCTTCCCTTTTATCTGCCAACCACATTTCCGTTAGCAAAGTATTTTTCTCTGTTGGACTTGGAATATTTGTAGCAGACAGTAACATGATAATGTTTCATCTATGCTTGTTCAATTGCTCTGAGCAACACATTACTTGACAATAACAGCCTGTGTATTTGACAGGATTTTCTATTTTAATCTTTTCATTGTTTGCTTGAAATTTTTACTTGTCTTTCGTTTTATCCCTTCCTATTGGTCTGAGAATGGAGGATGTTGACTACATAATGACCTTCCCTGTTGCAAATCCTTTCTTCTTGTGTAGAGAGATCGAGTCTTCTTCATCAGTGGTGATTTTAATTTCTTATAAGATCGCACCATATGACTGATACCGGATATCCACTATATCACAAAATCAATAGAGGAGGCAGTACCGCCCACCATTAACTTTAGTAGGGAGGTTTGTGGCGTGCTTGGCACCCACTGCAACTAGAGTCCTGGACCAGATTTGCAGATTCAGATTTGCAGATTCCCTTCTTGCACCTATGGTAGGCAACTACAATGCGAGATGTATGCACTCAATAATTTTCTGTTGAGGAAATATGATTAGCTCTTCGAAAGTTTAAACTTTAAAACTGGGGATTATTTTTAGGTGAACCAAATTTTGGAGCAACTGAGATAGACTGGGATGCAACTCCCGTGACCTTGAGAATTGAAGTTAAGAATATCCATGGGTTAACTGAGACTGGTGTTAAGATGTCATTATTGGAACTGCAAGCTGGAAGTATAAACCATGTTACCACCATCAAAGCAGGAAAATATCGTTCCCCTGAGGTTACTCCACCGTGGTTTTCCAGATACTGCCTGACTATTCTGTTCTAAAGTGCTGTTGCTAGTTTGTCACTTTTCTCGACCTGGTGCTAACATTGACTTGGGCAGAATGCCAGTGATACGACCTGGAAGTGGATGTTCGAGCGCAAGAAGATCGCGTCTTTTCTCATTGTGCGTCGTTCTTTCAGATAGAAAACTCGAAGTACTAACTATTTTGAACACAAATCTTCCTAGATGGACGGCCTCCCATGATACTCTATAGTCAGTCTTGGCTTCGTTCGTGATGGCTGTGTGGGCTAGTCAGTCTTGGTAGGCGCAATTTGATCAGTAGCATTAATTTTTAAATGGGCAATTGCTTTACTCATACTGTAGGGAAAATCCCCAGTGACGTGCACGTTGAAATCACAATTGAGAGTCATTCAAACGAACTAACCACTCATCAAATTCCTTGTCTCTCTATAGACGGAAGCGCAATCGAAAACTCAAACGCAATCGAAAAGTCAAATGCAGTCGAAGAATCAGGCCTCACAGACACATATACCGTACCGTCCAACGCTGAAAAGTCCAACTTCGCAGCCCCCTTGGGAGCATTGGTAGTGGCTTCTTTATTTTTATCTTCAACTTTAAATTTAAAGAATATCTCTAAATTCATCTACATTGACTTATACATTTCTAAATTTTTGCATAACTATAAAATGTGAAGAAGCACTTTTCATTCTTCAAACATTATTTTACTATTTTTTTCTCTCTCATACACATTAAAATTAACTTTGTAAAATTTATATTAAAATAATTTTGATACATAAAATTTGTATTAAGTTGATAATACAAAGTGGATGCTAATTGTAAAATATATATAAAAAATAATTTTAGAAAACAAATAAAAAATTAAAAAATAATAATATTTTATTATTATTTGGTTCAAATATGCATAAACCAATGTGGGAATCATTCTTCAAATACAAAATCATTCTTCAAAAGAGATGATTTTACATATGAAGATACATAAACCACTACCAATGCTCTTATAACCCGAATTGGGATCCCCTCTCCCACCCATCCGCTCATTCGTTCACCATGCACTGCCCTCTTTCGCACTCTTAATATTTATGTAATGTACACACGTGTACAGTCTCTAGCCAAGTATATAAGTTAGACTTTTTATGTACAGTACTTTTCACTTTACTTTTCTTGTAACTCGAGAACTTCAATATACAGAGCATTTTCTCTCTGCTTTCTTTCTTTTTCGTAAACCTAGAATTCCAAATTCAACATTCTGTTATGGTATCAGGAGAGAATTTTGGATCTTCCGCTCTGCCTTTTCCTGCAAATTAAGATGCCTCCAGTTCATACTTTTTACACCATGGCGATACTCCAGGTGCTCAACTCGTCTCTCAACCCCTTTCTGATGAAAATTATCATACATGGAATCGATCGATGACTATGGCTTTGATTGCTAAAAATAAATTTGGTTTTGTCAATGGTACATTGTTGAAACCTTCTGAGGATAATCCTCTCTTTAATTCTTGGATTTGTTGTAATACAATGGTCCTTTCATGGATCTTGAATTCTTTGAGCAAAGATATTGCTGCTAGTGTTATTTTCATTGAATCTGCTGCTGATGTATGGAAAGATCTTCAAAAACGTTTTTCTCATAGCAATGGCCCTCTTATCTTTCAACTCCGAAAGGCTATTTCTAGTCTGAGTCAAGAACAGTTGTCCGTCAGTGCGTATTTCACTCATTTGAAGGTACTATGGGATGAAATGCAGAATTATCGTCCACTACTGACTTGTTCCTGTGGTGCTATGAAAACTGTAGTGGAGTTTCATCATCAAGAATATGTTTTACAATTTCTAATGGGTCTTAATGACTCTTTCGCTCATATTCAAGGTCAGATCTTGTTATCTGATCTTCTCCCCCCTATCAACAAAGTTTTCTCACTTGTCATTCAAGAAGAAAGACAACGTCAGATCAGTCAATTCCTTCCTAGCAATTTCGCTTTTGAACCTGTTGCTATGGTTACTCAGTCTCAGCCAGTTAAATTTCAGCACAAGTTCACTGGAAAACAAAACAATTCACGCAAGGACAAGCCTTATTGCAGCCACTGTGGGATTCAAGGTCACACAGTTGAGAAATGTTATCGGATTCATGGCTTTCCACCTGGCTTCAAATTCACCAAGAACAAACAAACATCTGGACCTCCTTCAGCCAATCAAGTTTGCACTGATGATCTTACACCTAGTTTTGGTCCAGTCATACCTTTTTCTCAGGAGCAGTGTCAATAGCTTATCTCCATGCTTCAATCTCAATCTCTTTCTCATAATTCATCCTTTAATCCACAAAATCAACCATCTGCTAATCATGTAGGTATTGTTTCATCATCTGACAATACTTCAAGTTCCAATGTTCCATTATTTTTGGGTAAAAATTCCTCTCTTCTTTCATATTCATCTGTCTATTCTGTGAATAAAAATATTTCTAAGGAGTCTTTTACTCATTCCTGGATTTTTTACATGGGTGCAACTGATCATATGATCAGCTCCCTTCATTTTTTTACTTCTGTTCCTTCTTCCATTAATATTTCAGTTCATTTGCCAAATGGTAAGTTTGTTCCAGTCACTCATATTGGCAATGTTCAACTCTCTACATCTTTATTACTTAAAGATGTTCTCTATGTTCCTTCATTGTAATCTCATTTCAGTAAGCAAATTAGTTTCTCAAATCCCTTGTTGTCTCATATTTCTTCATCGTTTCTGTTTTCTACAGGACCTCTCCAGTTGGAAGACGATTGGAGTGGGTAAAGAAACTCGAGGCCTTTATCATTTACTGCAAGGTTCACAAAAGACTTTTGATGATTCTTCAGTTTTTTTTTCTTCTTGTAATTTCAGTTCTACTGTTAATAATAATGCATTTGAAGTATGGCATCGTAGATTAGGACATGTATCTCATTCTTGAATGAAATTTTTATTTCTGGAGTTTCCTAAGGAATTTTTCAAGGAATCTTTCATTTCAGCTTCAAGTCACTCTTCTTGTTAAATCTGTCCTCTTGCAAAACAGAAAAGATTAACATTTTCCTGTTTGTGCTTCAACATCTTCCTCTATATTTGATTTGGTGCATTGTAATATTTGGGGACCTTTTTCAATAATTTCATATAATGGTTTACTTATTTCCTCACTCTAGTGGATGATTTTAGTCGATGTACATGGGTTTATCTTATGAAGTCTAAGTCAGAAGCTAGAAATTACATTCAATCCTTCTTCTAATTTGTTCAAACTCAATATCAATGCACCATCAAGGTCCTTATATCTGACAATGGACTTGAGTTTGACATGAAACAATTCTTTAGTACTCATGGTGTTTTACATCAAAAGAGTTGTCCTTATTCTCCTCAACAAAATGCTGTTGTAGAGAGAAAACATCAGCATATTCTTAATATTGCTCGAGCTATCATGTTTCAATCTCATTTACCATTAAAATTCTGGAGTGACAGTATACTTACTGCAATCCATCTTATTAATATTCTCCCTACACCTTTGTTACCAGATCACAAATCTCCTCATGAAATTTTATTCTCTGTTAAACCAAGTTATCAATACTTGAAAACATTTGGTTGTCTCTGCTATGCTTCAGTTCTTACTCATAAAACCAAGTTTGATGCTAGAGCTAAGCCTTGCATCTTTCTTGGTTATCCCACTGGTGTAAAAGGTTATAAAGTTTATAGCCTTCTTCATCATACTGTCCATATTTTCAGAGATGTGATTTTTCATGAAATCGCATTTCCTTTTAAATCCACTACTTCAGATTTCTCATTTATTTATGTTCCTTCTAAACCTTCCATACCTAATCCTGTTCTTCCAATTCCTTTTTCCCTTCCTCTATCTGTTTCTATAGATTTTACTCCATCTATAGATTTTAATTCCCATCAAAATAATTCCTCAGATCCTCAAATTCCAGTCCCATCCCCTACTCTTCGAAGGCCGTCAAGGTCTAATAAGCAACCACAATACTTGCAAGATTATCATTGTAACTTGGCTTCATTTCAGCATCCACTTCATCAATCTTCCCTAAATGATGGTACTATTTCTGCACAAAAAGGTATTAAATATCCTATTTCTTTTTGTATCTCTTATTCTAAACTTTCTCCATCTCACTTAGCTTTTACTTTAGCTACTTCATCTCATTCTGAGCCTAAATCATTTTCTCAAGCCATTAAAATTCCTCATTGGAAAGAAGCTATGAAAGCTGAGATTTCTGCTCTTGACGCAAATAACACTTGGACCTTAACTACACTTCCTCCTGGAAAACATCATATCGGTTGTAAATGGGTCTATAAGTGCAAACTTAGGTCAGATGGTACTTTGGAGAGATACAAGGCTCGATTAGTAGCCAAGGGTTATACTCAACAAGAGGGGATTGATTATTTTGATACTTTTTCTCCCGTGGCTAAACTCACTACTGTTAGATGTTTAATTGCTCTTGCTGCCTCTCAAAATTGGTGTTTACAGCAGCTTGATGTTAATAATGCATTTCTTCATAGAGAATTACATGAAGAAATGTATATGGTGATGCCTCCTGGTTTTGCCAAACCCAATGATACACGGGTTTGCAAGCTTAATAAGTCCCTATATGGGTTAAAACAAACTTCTGAGTAGTGGTTTTTCAAATTTTCCACTACCTTAATTGCTTATGGATTTGTTCAATCAAAGTCAAACTATTCTTTCTTCACTATGATCTCGAGTTCTTCCTTTATGGCTCTCTTGGTTTACGTGGATGATATTGTTATTGCTAGCAATGACTCCTCTTCAGTTTCTGCCCTCAAGTCCTTCCTTGATTCTAAGTTCAAGCTTAAGGATTTAGGGAATCTTAAATATTTTTTAAGACTTGAAGTTGCTAGAAGTTCCACTGGTATATCTGTTTGTCAGCGTAAATATGCTTTGGAACTTCTCTCAAATTCAGGTTTATTGGCTGCTAAACCTGCTCAGTCTCCTATGGATCAGACTTGCAAGCTGTCCAAGGAAGATAATAATGTGTTGGTTGATCCTAGTTCATATAGAAGGCTTATTGGTCTTCTTATTTACTTGACAATAACTCGGCCAGATCTTTCCTATGCTGTAAATACATTAAGTCAGTTTTTAGACAAGCCATGTCAATCTCATCTTGATGCAGCAACTCGGGTACTGAGATATGTGAAGCTGAACCCTGGACAAGGTCTTTTCTTTTCCAGCTCATCTTCTCTTCAGTTAAAAGCCTTTTGTGATTCAGATTGGGCTAGTTGCCCTAATACTAGAAGATTAGTTACTGGATTTTGCATTTTCATTGGTGATTCCCTTATTGCTTGGAAATCAAATAAGCAAGTGACAGTGTCTGGTTCCTCTGCTGAAGCCGAGTATCGTTCAATGGCTGCTACTTGTTGTGAACTCAAATGGTTTACAGCTTTACTTCAAGCCTTTCCAATCTCAATAAAGTCTCCTGCCGTGTTGTATTGTGATAATAAGGCTGCTTTGTACATTGCTGAAAATCCTGTTTTTCATTAGCGAACAAAGCATATTGAGATAGATTGCCACCTAGTTCGAGACATGCTTCAAGCTGGTTTTATCGAAACTTTGCATGTATCTACACAGTTTCAGTTAGCTGACATTTTTACTAAATCTCTCACTCATGACAGATTTAATTTTCTTGTTAGCAAGCTGGGACTCCGAAGTTTGTATAGTCCAGCTTGAAGGGGAGTCTTAATATTTATGTAATGTACACGTGTACAGTCTCTAGCCAAGTATATAAGTTAGACTTTTTATGTATAGTACTTTTCACTTTACTTTTCTTGTAACTCGAGAACTTCAATATACAGAGCATTTTCTCTCTGCTTTCTTTCTCTTTCGTAAACCTAGAATTCCAAATTCAACATTCTGTTACGCGCTCCCTCTCTCTTTCTGTTATGTTTACAAGCCATCGGTCAGAATAGGATTGTAATCCCCATGATTGGAGTTACCAGAATGGAGACATCTAAATTAATATCGATTCGTTCCCTTTTTCTGGTTGCATTACTGCGGTGGACACCCCATCTCTCCTCCGTAGAAGCCCAACAAACATACAAGAAAAACAAGCAGCCCAATTGCGACAACGACCTCAACTACACGGATGGCTATACGTGCAACGGCGTTGAATCCTCGTGCCAAGCCTATCTCACCTTCCGATCCAATATTCCTTTCAATTCTCCGGCTAATATCGGCTTGCTCTTGGGCTCCGAGCCGGCCCTTATTGCCGAGGCCAACAACATATCTAACTTTGAGATCATTCCCACTGACACCCAGATCCTTATTCCGGTCAATTGCTTATGTTCCAGACCGTACTACCAGCACAAAGCCTCCTATAGGTTGAGCAGTTGGTCAGAGACCTACTTCACCGTGGCCAACAACACCTACCAGGGGCTGACTACTTGTCATGCCTTGATGGCCCAGAAACCTTACATCGACAGCAATCTCACGGTGGGCCAGAATCTGGAGGTGCCGCTTAGGTGTGCTTGCCCGACTTCCAACCAGTCGGTGGCTGGGGTCAAGTATCTGCTCACTTATATGGTCACCTCGGATGATTCCTTATCTTCTATTGCCCAACTATTCGGTGTGGAGCAACAAAGCATCCTGTTCGCGAACGAGCTGTTCTTGAATAGCACTATAATCCCTTTCACACCCATTCTTGTTCCCTTTAACAGCAAGCCCAGTAGAAATCAGAGAGCATCCTCTCCGCCCTTATTACCACCTCCCAGTCAAACATACGTGGACAACAAGCAGCTCGATTGCTACAACGAAGTAAATTACACGAATGGCTACTCCTGCAACGGCGTCCAATCCTCCTGCCAAGCCTACCTCACCTTCCGATCCAATCCTCCTTACAATTCGCCGGCCGAAATCGGCTTGCTCTTGGGCTCCGAACCCTCCCTCATCGCCGAGGCCAACAGCATCTCCAACTTCGACACCATTTCCACCGACACCCAGATCTTTATCCCGGTCAATTGCTCATGTTCGGGTCCTTACTACCAGTACAACACCTCTTATAAGTTGAGCAGTGGGGACGAGACCTACTTCACCGTCGCCAACAACACCTACCAGGGGCTGACTACCTGCCAGGCCATGATGGCCCAGAACTCATACGGAGGCCGCAATCTCACGGTGGGCTTGAATCTGATCGTGCCGCTTAGGTGTGCCTGCCCGACTTCCTACCAGACGGCGGCGGGGGTCAATTACTTGATCACTTATATGGTCACTAGGGGTGATAGCTTTGCTTCTATTGCCCAACGTTTCGGTGTGGATCTGCAGAGTGTACTTCACGCGAACGACCTTTCTGAGGAGAGCATTATATACCCCTTCACATTCCTTCTTATTCCTCTCAAGGTCAGGCCCGGTGAAATTGGGAGAGTCAGACGGCCGGTATTTGTGGGTGTTGACATGGGAGCCTCGAGTGTGACCAGCATTTATTGTATCGGAGCATAATCAACCCAAACAAAGGTCTTAATTTTATTCAGAATATTTCTTTTCGAATCGTACATTTTGCTATAGACATGCATGAATAGAATTTTAGACAGACATCTTCTTCAAATTATGATCCACTACCCAATCTGTGATAGACTGGTACCAATCATCAATTCTTGTACATATATAGTTTTTATAACTTTCATGGTACGTAGGAATTACTTGTTATATAGTTCATGCACAACTCTGATTATATAGACATAATTAGGCCCAAATCTTATGCGATCAACCCGTACGAGTTGAGCTAAACTTCTTACGGGTTGTCTCGTTTGATAATCAAATCCTAAATCACGAACGAATCGAATCGAGTTGAACATAAGTTTAATCGTGCCGATCCCAAACAATTGTCGACTAGTATTATTTATTGCGTAATGCTACACAACCTCTTCAACCTCCACACACCATAATTTTTAAAATTTTTAAATTTTTTAAAATCTTTTTTTTTTAGTTTATTCTTTTTAAACTAATTCAATTCTTCTAATCATTATTCATATATTAAATATTTGATAAAAAAAAATAAAAATTAAAAAAAGTGTGGTGTGTGGAAGTTGTGTGAATGGTAAGAGGTTGTGTAGATTTTTTGTTATTTATTTACCGCCAACACAATCAAGTGATATTTATCCCTATAATTGCTGACCAAAATAAAACTGATGATATCCCATTGCTCTATTTTTAATATTTCAGGCCATACAATTGTTCATAACAAATTACTGTAAAATGAAAATTGGAAAGGTTCAACTAATAAACACGTGCTTAACCAAGAATAATGGACAACTCCCAACAACCTATATGTTTATGTATAAATAAGTTGATGGTGAAAGTTCTGTAGTTTTCTCATTCTAATTTCTTCTGTACAGCTTAACATCTTACGCTTGCTTGTTCAAAAGAAAAACAAACCCCTTTTTTTTTTCTTTTTTCTTTTTTTAAACGAAAGAGGATGGTCCGTCAATTTTATTAGAATGTTTTTAAATTTAACGTACATACAGGGTAAGGACCAATCAGGATGTTGTTCTTGCTTTGGCTAATTCTCCATGGATCACGTACCGAAATGTTGAACTCTGTGGTAGCCAATGGATGCATTTATCAAGCCTTCCCTTCATGCATTTTTTGATAGCCTTCTGTTGAACTTCTGACAGATTCTCACTTACTGTCTCTAAGAGGACATTTATACTTAGTGACATATCTTTCGCAAAGTAGTGAAGGATTTTTGGCAGGAATATCTTCGTTTCCTTGTGGATACGAACACTTGCTTGAATGAACTTTTCTTTAGCAAGTCTGAGATCCTGAAATATATTCTTTGCTGTGTAGGCTCGAACCTACGTCCAAGAAGAAATGTCACTACATCAGAATATAACAACTGCACAAGCCTTCAAAAGTTTCAATACATATAGTTTCAATCACTGATTATGAAATTAGAAAATGTTAGCATTCCCAAATTTGAAGAAAAAACATTCATACCGCTGGGTCAGAGTATGTCCCTGAACATAGCGCAAAATGAACGAGCGGCTCAGGATATTCCAAGGAATATACATGTCTCATGCTTCCAGTCTTGAGTTTTCTTCCTGGATAAAACAGCGATTGCAGCCACTGCATTCATGCCATTTTAAAGAAAACATTACACGTATGAACTTTGCCTTCTTTTTTTTTTCCCTGGTGCTTCAAATAACCACGTGCGTTGCATTAGCAGAACGGACATCCACTTAGCTTGAAGTTATGTTAACTCAATGTAATATGACTCGAATTTCCTCAACCCCAGCAGATATTAAGGCAACTCACTGCAGAAGACTGAGTGCTCTTCATTGCACCAGAGTTGATATGCAGCTCTTCAACAAAATAATAACACAAGGCACCTTTCAGAAAAGGAGGACCAAATAATATTCACCCATTAAACACAGGAGCACCCCATGTTAAGGATGAACGGCCACACCACTTGGAGTTATGGAGTACCTTGGGAGACTATCCTCAAGCGTACTGCAATAGAAGCATTAATCCAAATGCAGAAGGCCTATTTAGGTGAAGAGCAACTGTCAAGAACCTTTACAATAAAACGCTCACCCCTGCCTCTCTCTTAAGTGGCAGTTGTTGTGGGTACAGGATGAGTTCAGGGTCCTGCTTTGACAGTGCAGTCAACAATATGGAAGCAGAACTTTCATCACCAATCCACTCTAACGGAACCCGCTACTCCAAACTATTTAAAAGGGAGGGGGTTTTAACTTCTTGGCACTCGGGGCTTCCTACACTGAGTCATAGAATACTATTAACCTCCCCACCCAGTCTCTAGATGCCTTATTTGTCCAATAAGGCTGAAGCACCCCAACCATCATTCTATTTTTAGGTGATGTTACCAACTAGTGCAAACCCTCAAGCACTGAGAGACACAATGAAAGAAACAGAACAAGGAAACATTTGCCAGTTGGGATGGAGATCATATATGCTTTCGTGCAATACATGGTGAATATAATAAAAACAATCCATATATGTTATGTGTGTATGCATGATATTTGTAGAATTTTGATGTAAAAGGCATACCGAGGCTGAGTGGTGTGATTGAATTCTTAAAATGGAGCTTTGTATGTCATGGGCATTAATGCAATGTCCACCCACATTGTATGCTGCCTGAAGATTAACGAGTTTTGAATTACAGAAGTACCTTAACTGATAGTATATGATGAACAAATTAATAATAGATTTATTGTAATTTTCTACCTTCAAAATGGAGGTACATTTTACACGATTGCCAATCCCATATGCCAAATATGCCTGCAATAGAAACCTCATAAGCCTCACCAGATATGTCTTTACTAATGTAGCCAATAGCACATGAGCTTAGGACAGAAAAACAAGAAGTTGGATTAATTGAGAAAAAGAGTTTACTAATCTCAGAAAAAATAAAATGTTTATATCTCACTCCACTATTAGCACTATGGTGAATCAGCATGGGGCATTGCTAGAGGGCTGATCATGTAGCATTGTAGCACGTATGCAGGGGGTTTAATTTACATGTTCAACTGATACGTTTGCTATGGCTGCTTAAAATAATAGATGACTGCAACCATCTGCCGTGAAAGGTAAGAGAAGGTAGATATTGATGCATGACATTTGCAGGATTTCTTGTCAACTTCTTACTAGCATCTCCACTTCATGACATACTATTCTGTTTGTAAAACATTTCCATTTCATAGAACCAATTTTTATTCTAAGCTAAAGTGAAGTTCAGCTTGAGAGCCATACATGCATCACTAAGGCATTATGAATATTGATCCAGAAGGCAAGCTTCTCCTCACGTTTCATCCTTCCCGGGTCAATCATCTCAAGACATCGAACCAATGACCTACACAGCAATAAAAGACATGAAAACAACTTCGAAGGAATACCACTACTTCTCTCTAACAAACAGTTGATCAGTTCTAATTTTCCTCCTTTTCTTCTGGATTATAGAATAAAGCAACTAAAACAGACACCAGATCCAGACTACCATATTTTTCTAATATATATGTCCAATCATGCTAGTTGACTGTGGTGAAGTATATGTGCACCACCTGAAATTTTGTAGCATTTTAACAGTAAAATTGTAACTATCATCATCCAAACATATGTTCAGCACTTCTACCATCGCAGCATATGGTCCAACGTCTTCTTTATCCTCATTACCATGTGGACTCCAACTATCACAGGGATTCTTAGAGGAATGTATAGTCGAGGAGGACAAGGATGAAATTGGAGAAGCTGGCAAGCCTAAATGGTTAGGAGGGCGGTTCGCAAGCTTGCAGTATATAGAAGATATGCATCTCACAATATCTTCAGAAAGTCTGTCCGGAGAGTTAAAGCTGTTATCAAGGCAAGAAGCAGCAAGGTGATATGCTAGGCAGCGATGACCAGAATCAGCTTTTTTCCAGCCCTGCAGGTTATCACCAAACACAAATTTGTCACTAGAAACTTGTATAAACAATATGCATCTCACAATCTACATATATAGTAGTACAGCGGCACACAGAATTTTATAAATAATTGTAAGCATATATGAATAATTGGTTCTGTCAACCAAATCTAGGTTAGAGAATGGAGGTATTTTTTACCCTTCTAGATTTTGAATTTAGACTTGCAGCACAACTCTGATTATCTGAATTGACCCAACCATCTGCAGGGGACATTTTCTCACGAGGGATTAAACCATCTTTGGACACACTTGGCTCCATATTTTGATGTGATTGATTTGATAAAATTTTTGGTGATGATCCTATCTTGTATTGTAAATGGGGTTCAGGCGTATCTGAGGATAGATGCCCTTCAAAAGCTGTCCGATAGAGTGAAAGAATATGATGCTCCAAATGCATAATATTAACTTCGAGTGTAGCAATCTCCTCCCTCAATTCTGAAGAAGACTGCATTTCAAAGTCCAAAGGTCAAAGTCAAATATTAGTATACATACAACACACACTAGAATGATAGATAATAGCTTCATCTGTTGTTCGAACGAGATTATTAGATGGTAACAAATTGTCAGTAGTTTGAGCAGTGGCGTAGATTCTGAGAAGAGGTTACTTGAAAAAATATCAGAAATTGCAGCCCAGAGCCCCAGAAATGCATAGGAAGTTCTGGGCAATTATTGGTTACTATCATCAGTCTCTTATAGTTGTCTATGGATATGTGTAGTAATACACGAACCTTTGGAGTTGGAGTGCCGTCGGAGGGAATCGAGTTTGAACGACCGACTGCCTTCTTGTAATCCCAACACAGGGAAGCCTGGTCAGGTAATGATCGCTCTGACTGCACAAGCTGTGTCAAAAGATACAAGGTGTTGGTGCAAGTTATGACTATGCATATATATACGTGTCAAATAAAAAAAGCTGGTTTCCTTTGTTTGATATCAATTCCACAATCCTCATGATAAGGAAGCCTTCGTCTCTACTCTATACTTCGGTGAAACAAGCAAAAAGGGGCATGTTTTGGGTTTGGCGTATTTCATTTAATGGGGTTGTATGGTCGAATAAGGGTGTCTATTCCTCATGGACTGACTAACTGGAGGTTACAATGTTAGTCCAGCATGGATGTGGAAGGTTTTGATCCTTTTAGCCTCTCATAACATTTCAGCAGGGACATTGAACATCTTAGCAGGTCAATTACTTTGCGTTTGTCCGCCCAAGAGCCAATACAAAGCATTACGAGGTATGGCTCACCAACTACCCCGGTTGGAATTACTTGGTCCCATTCATTTATCAATGGGATAAGGATACTTGCAGAAAGAAATACATCCAAGAGTTGGCTCTGGAGTAGCCGAAATCAAAGTTTTTCAGAACCCTGGTCTAAAATTCCTGACTCTTAGATGTTCCCACAAACAGAGCCTAAGCTGAAGGTGAGGAACTTATTGAACCATCAACTTCTTCATTTGAAAAATTGTCAAACATTATTAAGCAAATGAATCTCGAGCATCAGTTGCGAAGAATATCTTACGACCACTTGATGAGCAAGCAGGCAAAATGTGAGATTACTTACAGGACAAAAATAGGATGACATTCCGGGTGACATATTTAGCATGCTTCCAGGCAGTCCATTCTCACGAATACTGCAAATAAACCGACATCATAGCAGTAGAGAATAAGATCCATAGGTTGAAGCAGTGGCATGGGACCAACTGCACTAGGAAAAAAGTTCAATTATGGCAAGCTTACTTTAAGAAACTCAGGAGAGAAGGAGAGAGGCAAGAAGAGGAGGAAGAACGGCAATTCACACTCAGCATCCTCTCTTCTACAGAAACCTCTGATAGATCAATGTCAGCGGCTACCATTAAAAAATGCAAAACAGTTGCAAGATAAAGATGGAGATAAGAGGAACATAAGCATTAGATGAAGATGTCGAGTTTGAAGGATAAAAGGGAAATGGAGTTACCTAGTCCAAAGCTGGGAGTATCAAATGCTCCAACAACTCCCTTCATAACTTAGAAGGCAACTATTTGTATTCTTAAGAGAGAATCCTTCAACATTTAAACTCATGTATATATCATCAACTAGTGCCTGATAGCCAGAGAAGAAATGAAGGAGCAGTCAAAGTGGTTGACATTGCCAGTTACAGCAAGGCAAGACACTGGTACCCACAAAAACAATTAGACAAGTCCCTAGCAAATGATTTTCAAACAACAAAACCAAAAACTATTTATTAGCCTTTGAGGTAAAACTGGAAAAAAATAATAATAGAGTAAAAGCGTGAGACATGAGTAATAGGCTTTCAATCCACCAATATCTCTGAGAGTGGGGAAGACCCACCAAGATGGGTTGAGTTGGGTATTAAAAACAAACAATTATGAGTCATTGAGGGAGAGCTTCTGTCATTGACTCAGAAAATTATAATTAAGGATGAAAAGAAAAACCAGAAAGAATCATTAGATTAGGTGGGAGAAAGTAAGCAGTTATGATGACAAATAGCAAGAAGGGGAGCAGGCGTTTTGGTCCTGTCCTTCCCCTATTCCCACTGCTTTAATTAAATCCCCCGCATGCAATTGCAGCCCACTACATCTACATGGCGTAAGTAAACATACATACTGCAAATAAAGCAAGTCTTCCTCTGCATTGTGCAGAAACGATTAATACAATAATTCTCTGCATGCGTCCACCAAAAATTAATGCTTATATAGATTCCCAGACTAGTAATGCAATTCTCTCATTGAATTATTCTGAAAAGCAGTTGGTATGAACAACAAATGAAGCAATTTCAAATATATTTGAATCAAAACAATTTCATGGCCAAAGTTTGAAGGGAGAAATAATCAACAAAGATAACCTAGGGATTAGCTCAAGTGATAAAGGCTCTGGGCTTAAGGTATGTTCATTTAGATCTAAGGTTCAAATCGAAATAATTTTTTGGAGCCATCGAAAATTTTTCCCTTAAATTATCTGAAATGCACTTACAGAAAATTCCTTACCGAAATTAATTGAGACGCTGTTCCCGGTGCTAATAAAAAAAAAATCAACAAAGATAATAAATAATAGTGCAGACCACACCCACACTACAGCTGTTTCTGCAATGAATAGACGGGTCCATATTCGATAAGATTGAATTACGTAGAAAGACCGTCTCTATACCGAGTTTCGTGATTTGAATTCTCCTTCAGACTGCTGCTGACTTTATAGATGGTACTAACGAAAATGCTCATAACCATATAATTAATCTTTGAAAATGGTGTCATGAAGTTATCTGGCGCCATGGGCCCTGCCAACATCAAGAGGAAAATGTAGGACGGAACAAGTTTCCGTCGTCAAGAGGAAACCCAATGCGAGGAAGGGGAAGAGGAAGATTAATCACCAGCTTAATTGCTGAAGTTGGAGCCAGCCTGCAGCTTTCGTGCAGTCGTATAACGGTATATGCATTTAGTACTCTCCTCCAGCTCCAGCTCCAGGTCACCAACGTCGGATCAACTTCTTGTCAATTTATTGTCCAAATTTTTACCTATTAAAAAAAATATATTTTTTATATTTCATCAGGTCTTACAACGAAATCACAGTGGTCCAAGTGGTTAGGAAGCCCATTAAGTATGGCCAGCCCATCACCTTATTAATACGGCATTCTCCCCCATCTAAGGGCCCATGTTTGATGCAAACCAATCACAACACAAGCCGACCACTTTTCTTTTTTTTTTTTTATAGAAAGCCAACCACATTTCTGTTTTAATGCGAATAAACTTAGAAAAAAAAAAAAAGAGTTGTTCTGATATATATATATATATATTGACTCTCTCTAATATCTCAATAAGACAAATGATTTACAATGGTAATATCTGTAAATATATCTTCAACACATCCATACCCCAAAACTAGTACGTACGACGTACGTGGACAATACGAAAAAACGAAAGAAGCTTGCACCATTAATGGGGGAACATGCAGGATAACTAGCGTGAAGAGAGACAGAGGGAGAAAAGGCAGAGAAAAATTAAGTCAGGTTGTGTGCCTCTAGCTAGGGAGGTGATCCAGTGGTCCTCCATTTTAAAGCACTTCCCCACTAAACAACTCACATGAGTTCCCCAGGCAATCTCCCATGTGGCTAAGGAATAAAAACCCCAGCATTAACCACCAAACACGGAGTTCTACATGATATACATATACATATATAGAGAGAGAGAGAGAGAGAGAGAGAGAGAGAGAGAGAGAGAGTGATGAGCCCTAGCCCTCGATCGTATCGTACGTTGGATATATCGGCTGAGATAACAGCACTAGAAGATATTAGGTCAGATATATATTCAGGTTTGCTAGCTAGCTAGCTAGCTTTCTAGGGTTAAAATTAAAGGCATCTACAGAAGAGAAGTAGGAAATTAGCATGGTGGAGCCTTTTGTCTTGGTGATCAATAGGCAATTTACTCGTGTGCATGTCCGTATCTGTCTATCTTATCCACCTATTTTTTCCTTCACATGCACAAAGCGAACTATAATATTCTGATCATCAAGCAAAAAACACACAGATATTCGGAGACTTTTTACAGGGGACACAAAACATGAAATCAATCACACTACGCTGGAAGTCACTATATATAAATATATATATATATGTATATGTATATACATGTTGCATGTAACAACAACAAATCAACAGGGCCTTCAAAAAATAAGAAAAGAAAAGAAGCAATAATTTAAAGGTGGGTGCTGTAATCAACAGTCAATCAGATAAACATGCATGCATGGCCTCGGATGCCTCAGTTTATGGATGTGCATGGCAATAGGGAAGAAGAAGAAGAAGCCAAGAACAGGCTATAGTATGTCACGTGTGACGGGACAGCTCGATCCATCGATCGACTTATTGGGGATCCTCTGGCACCAAATTAATTATCGTAAAGTTGTTGCTGGATATCATAATTAACCACAAAAATAATGCAAGACAAGGCTTCCTGCAGCATCGGTCAATTCTTCAACATCTTTTTCTTTTTTTCATTTGATCTTTTAACTCGATGATCCATTTTCCCAGGCCACGTCTACCGTGGTGCTAGCTGATCAGCCTGATCACGATCTGGGGATCAATATCATTCTCGCACTATACAGCAAAAGAACGGTCAACTGAAAGGCTGTGATGCGTCGTGTTACAAGGAAGATGCCAACAAACTGATAACAATTTTTCGTGCATACAACATCTCCCTTCGCCGATTCTATTGGCCTGTAAATTAAATCGATCAAAATCTTCTAGAATTCTTCATGTCTTATGATATATATAGTTGGATTATATTAGCTAGGTCTCTCCATCTCAAATTTGTTAATTTCCCAAATTATATAGTTCATCATGAGGTTCTCATTACCTAGCTAACATTTTCTCTTTTTTTTTTTTTTAAAAGAAGTAATATATAGCAGACGACAAATATATACTTAACTAATTATGATTAAACTGGCCGGAGACCGTGATCATGATGTGATTAAATTTCAACAATTTAATATGAAAACGTACAATAATATTGGAGGTGTAAAAACTCAAAATTTTATATATCATTAATACCCTAAAAATCTAGAATATCTTCATCAAATCCTTATCTCGAGGTACCATCCTGTATATATAGTTTCTGATCATATATATAGATATATATATTTATATATATATGAAAAATGCTACTCTTACTATTTATTCTTATCGCTTGGAGTTACTGGTGTGATTGTTTATTTTATTTTCTAATTTTTTTTACTTAGTGATTAAGAAAATGTTTTTAAATAGAAGGATGCTACTGATCATTCCACACCACATTCTACATATTTTAATATTTTTTTATTTTTTATTTTATATTATTCTTATAAACTAATTGAGTTGTTCTACTTATCATTCATACACCACATATTTGTTATAGGAAAAATGAAAAAAAAAAATTAAAATAAGTATAGTGTGTGGTGTGTGAGAATAATAAGTAAAATTATTATTATTTTTAATAATATTGTGATTTTTTCATTTTTTTTAAAAATATTTTAAAATGTTAAAAAATATATGTAAAAAATATTTTAAAAAATTATAATATAACTAATGGTAGCTCCCAGCTAGTAGCAGTAGCTGTAGAGCTATCCTATATATAAATATATATCTGTATGTGCGCAATTGTGTGTGTACATATATATATACATATATATATATATTTATCAAATATTATATGTGAAGATCAGCACAATTTTAAATTTCATTTCAATTTTAATTTTTAAACAATAAATTTACCATTTCTATTGTTAATCTTTTAGTAGGTCCAGTTATTTGCCAAATATTTGGCATATAAAAAAGAATAACCTGATATATATACAACCGGCGGTGCCCAATTCTTATGACTCATAATTTCTTATTACTACATTCCATTTTTTTTTTTCCTTGGTATAGAAAAGGGAAAGTTAGTAAAACTAGAGGTTGAAACTTTCAAACTAATTAATATGATCATCGATCGTAGCAGCCGGCCTATATCGATTGACCCTGCAGGTTGCTGGTTTGTTATATGATGAACCTGGTAACCAGGATTGTATGAGAAAGTCATGATCAATGGCAATGCAAGCCATAACTTGATCCCAACTTAACCAATTAAGGGTCATGCAACGATAATTAAAAAAGAAAAACGAGAAGTACNCTTAACCAATTAAGGGTCATGCAACGATAATTAAAAAAGAAAAACGAGAAGTACTAAGAATAAATGGGCACGAATACCATGCCAGCTTTTAGCTTGTAAGTGTCCGGCCAACTGCATTCTACTAGCTAGTTGCAAGAGGCCGGTAATCAAAACACGTGATATCCTGGATCATTGATCTTTATATCTCTAGAATTAAACTGTGTTCAATTGCAAGAGGGTATACTGCATTTATACATATATATCCGTTAAACAATCATGCAATGAGACGAGGGTACTCCTTTAAGCTTTTAGTTGAAAATGAATATATTTTCTTCAAAACTTCTTGTGTGAAGCAGAAATGAGCCATATAAAACCAGCCATAAATAGATAAAGAAATATGAAATTAGGAAAAAGATACTAGATTCATTATATATATATAGATATATATATATATATATGCTGTTTAGCTTTTCGTTCTTGAGCAAATAATACATCCAAATTGGAAATTATCAAACACAATAAATACAAGCATGCGTTCGATCGAATACTACTAAGAACTGATTGTTCTAAGATATGAAAGTAGGTGATTGGGATCCTCCATCGTATATATCATCATATACATCCGTATATGACATATCTCCTCATGATCCAGCAAATTTCGGGGAGGCCTCCGCAATGGGTCGGCGTTTGCTAGCTCTGGTATCATGATCTGAGCAGAAATATGCTGAGCTCCTGGCCGGAACTCCCAACTGGGTTAATCATATGAAAGGACTCGGAATCAACCGAGCCAACAACTCGCTCAAAGCC
>QEOT01005925.1:104295-137745 GCA_003123785.1 Pterocarya stenoptera
CCATCAGTCCTGTCTGTCCAACTTTCCTGCTCCCCGCAAGATACTGATTTCAGATGTTTATCCTATGATAAACAGCATCTCAATCTATGATCAATGCGTGCCAGATACCAACCAAAATGCAGGTAAATTATTAATATGGCCCGAATTTTCTATGAGATTTCACTGCAAAGGAGTTGCAAGTTTACTTACTTTAGTCAAACACCACTCCGCCTATAATCTGAAAAAAAAAAAAAGGGTTTCTTAAGCAACTAATGATAGGGAAATAGAAGAGTAATAAAGCATAAATATCCAATCTTCATCGAAAGAGAGAGAGAGAGGAGTTGAATGATTATTTCATGATCAAGCTCATGTGTCTAAGCTATATTGCTACACTAGACTAGCTAGTAATTAGATAGTGTCTATATATGAGCTAACAAATATAAAACATCGAAGATCTCATTTCATTCATTGTTATTGCTAGCCTACTCATTGCTGAAAAAGATGCGTGACAATGCCTAATCGATGATCATTTTGTGTAACCATTGCCTGTGTTTTTTGCTATGCACAATATTTTTTGTGTCCACTATCCTTTTCCATCATTATATCTTTATGTTTACTTAATCTACAATCATTTTGATAAGCGAGCTAGTCATGACCAAAGGAGTAATGCCATTAATGATGGTTTAATTGAACCCAAAATGCCAATTATTCTTAGATATGTTAAAACAAATCCCCAGTAAAGCTCGTCATGATGGAAGGATGGAATATCTTCTTTAAAAAAAGATCTTAGCATAACAATCATGTAATTATATCGTTGGCGTAACAGACAATTAATTGAGCCAATATTAATTATGATTAATGTGACAGACATATCAAGATTTACTAAGTCATTAGTGTTATACGATTGTTAGGAATAACATGACCCAATTTTTCTCAGCAATCCTGTGGAAAGCTAGATCAAATACAACAAGGGGCGCGCGTAGTTTTCCTCTTAGAAAAGGGTTAGCTTCATCCTCCTAAACTCTTATCTTCAAATAGTCCGTAACAAAAAAAAAAGCAACGAAAAATATCCATTTTCTCTGAAAAATGATATTTACAGTCATAAAATACACATATGCATTTCACTTATTTTGAAAAAAAGCCAATAAATATGAAATCTATATAATAAAAAAATAATTTTTTAATAATAGACTGACTATTTTTCAGAAAAAATATGCAGTATTTGTACAATTCATACCTGACTATATCTGGTATTACTCATTCTCTATTCGACATCAAAAGCAATTGGCCCACAGCCCACGTTACTGACTAAGGGAACTAGGTTTTTGCACGCTTGGCTGCTTTTTTTCCACCTCATGATTCAATATTCCTGCTACCATAGCACTATTCCACCAGCTCTTCAAAAGCTGGATTGTGTGTTTGCGTTTATATGTCTATATTTTGTATGCATATATAGATATACATGATATATTATATATTTCCATGAGGCATGATCATTGCCCAGTTGGACCGATCTACCTATGTGCTCCCTGTTGGAAAAGCCATCAAAAACTTTTTGTCGACTGATTTCAGGAAGAAAACAAAACAATAGGATCTCCCACATCCTCTTTTCTTTATGTAAAGCAATGCTAGTAGCTTTTCCTTCGGTTTTTTAATTATATATTTGGGTCGCAATCGTGTCATGCTCTGAGTCCAGTCGTGCTTGAGCTTGATATGAGGGCACGACAATCTACACATTGATTGATTCCTCTTTGGAGCATAATTATAAAGCTGGTAATTTAGTAGTCCATCTTACGTACGTATAACGTTTTGATCATATTAGTATCGCTACCAATAACAACCCATTTTAGAAGCACACACTGACACAAATATATATAGAGATCAGAGTAATATTCCTGGTAATACCCAATAATTTGCAGAAAAAGGAGAGAATAGAGGAGAAAAAAAGACAGCATAAACTCATTGGTAAAGTCTTAATTTCATACGGCTGGTGTTTTGTGTTTGTCGTGGATGAAGGATTTATTTAAGTATATATCCACGAAACGAAAGTGACATGAATTGCCGTCGTCGCATGCACGTACGTTTTGATAGGAAATTAATGACATAATATTAGTGGTGGTATATTATATGTCGACCAAATGTATAATGACAACGTTTGAAACACGCACGTACACGAACATTTTAGGGTTATCANCTGGGCATCCAGTGTATCTGGATGAAAGAGAACAATTTTAAGAAAGCAGCTTAATTGATTGAAACTTTACGTTTTATCAGTACTTCTATAATTAGCTAGCATATTGTTACCCAATTGGAAGGCCTTTTTACTTATTTATAGAAAGATTAAAAAACTGATCACAACAGCAGTACTATGGCACTCGGCCATGCATGATCTGTCCATGTTCGATAAAAGGAGAAATAAACCAAAAACTAACAACCAAAGGTATTAGTGTAACGCTTTAAGAAAAGGCTCAAACTACATTAACCTATACACGAACAAGATTATTAGTCAATGATATAATTGAAACTCTGTCAAAATCATTGTAAAAAGTAATGTGAGATTCGATACACCACCCATACTCATGATCACTCGATATGTGATATCACATTTAGCATAGTCGTGATAAGAGGCTTACTTACACGTACTGGTCTGATCGTTAATGGAGAGGTTATGAGCTTGAGTCGACAAGACTAGTTCAGTGTGATCCGTTTTAAGCTATGATTTAAGTTCATCCTGGCGAAGCTTTGCGTTTATATCATGATGATAGTCTAAGCCCATGATCATGATCCTAAAGGGCTCCACAAGGAGTTTAATATTATGTTTATTTACACCAAGTAAGGGATAGTACTACTCTCGATCGGTTTCTCTCCCTCATCCTTAATTACCTTTTCCTTTACCTCGGTTAATTCTCTCCCTAGCTCTTTTTACCTTTTCTGTTGACAAAAAGCACACTCCATTTCAGCTCCAAGACATGGATCGCCAAAACTTTTATAGGTTGGTAAGGTAGGTATTTCTTTCTGGAAAATCACTTTTTCTAAGAAATTTTGTGCAAATATCCCATGTGTACGTTTGCGGTACTTAAATATAAGATTCTGTGCAGTTCTTTTGCAACAAAAAATAAATAAAAATCCTTAGAATATTTATGACAGACCATAATAAATGCAAATAGCACCAAGCCTATTTAACCTAGCACAGCCTATTCATCATGTTCATTTCTTTCAGGTACCTTTCCGGACCATATCCATCTATCCAAAAGCCTTCTAAGCAGAAAACTGGTCCAGGCCTTGAAAGACTAAGTCCTGGCCTAGATAGATTGGGGCCCTTGTTCACATCCCATCCTATAAGAATACTTGGTGGACTCCGCTCATATCAAGCCTAGCTACAGGTAGCACACTACTTTGGGTACTCTACTTTAGTCTACACTATAGGCCCATCTCAGTACTCCAATAATTCAGAAGGCAAGAAGAAGACAAAACTCAGGAGGATTTTACTCATTAATTTATTTTTCTCCAGGGAGAATCTTACTAATTAATTGTTAATAAGACACAATCTTTGAAAAATGTAGGCACTAGTGGAATTTTTTTTATTTTTTTAAGAAGAGGTATTTTAATTTTATTGATTACCTTCATTTATGATAGAGAAAAATCGTGATTATAAACACAATACCTGGAAGATACATATGATCTATAAAATTTAGAAACCAGACATCAAAACTATTATAATCATAAAGACCAAGTACACGGCCAACAAGAACACTAGTGGGATTTAATAATACACTCCGTTCACGTTATGGCAACGAATTAAGTGGGCGATACCGCAATGATAGGAGGGAGTCAACGACGCTACCGCAATTCAATTTCGCAGCATCAAATATGGCACCAAAAAATTAACGAGGACGGCCCAATCATGAGTGCAAAACGATGGACGGTTCCATTTTTTCAATACGCGTGGGTTTGGAATTGCGCGCTGTTCCCAATCCGAATGTGCGTGGGATTCTTGGCATTTGGCCGGTGGCACTAGCTGCCCAGACAGATGCCGGAAACTGGTCTGGTTTCACTCGCTTGCCGACCACCATTCATTTTCTCGATAGAAACCAGATCAATCGGGATCCTATCATTCTTTAGAGTGGCATTATCCTCTTAATCATGTGATCCGGATTTAAGCAGGACGCTGCCTTCTCAGCCAAGTAATTTGGGTCAAGAGAATATTCTTCTTAGTGTAGATCATGGATAAAGGATGAATAGGATAACACTATCTAGAGTAGTCCTCGATTCAAGAAACATAGAATTTAAGAGCTAAATAATTGATGAAAAGCAAGCGAATTTGTTGCAGAAGAAAACCCACAATTTAAGATCAACGATTGATTAATCAAAACTGCAAAAAGTACAAACTCAGTCCCAAACTCCGTTTTTGTTTACATGGAGATAAGTATGTTACAGAAACGATTGAACGTAAGAACAAAGAAGGAATATTAATTTTCTTTGATGTAGTTACAGAGAGCAGAAGGAATTCATCTAGAGAACAGTCCCTTCGTAAATTGTGCTCAACCTGAGTCTAAAGGAACGAACCGCCATCTTCGCCCTTGTAGAAGTGTATCTCTTCAACCTTCTCACAGACCCGGCTCGAGATAATCCACTGACGCCCGGCTTGGCACCCGTAACGGGGGTCTTCTTTTGCGATCTGGGTCCGTACCCATACCCAAATCGATCTTCAGTGCCGTCATAATCAAGATTAATCTTAGTACTTTCGAAAGAAACCGATTGCTTAACCATAATAACCGGAGATATACGGGCCTTCTTCCGGCGATGACCGTTGTTTTTGGAGGAATTCTGAAGAGCAACGCTGGCTTTGACGGCCAAGGCTGCCATATCCGAAGCTGTCAACCGCTGCTTAAGCTTAGAAGCAGGAAGCACGAAGTAGATCTGATTGGCCTGAAGCTCCTCGGCCCCATCCAAGGCCGGAATGTAGTCGTCGTAATACAAACGGTCAGAATTGCAGACGAAACACGACGAAGAAGAAGAAGAAGAAGAAGAAGATGTTGAGGACTTTTCGGTCTCAAGGACTTGGGAGACAGTAACAGGGACAGGATATTCGCGGAGGGCACCATTGACGGAGATGATCTTAGCAGTGGGATGAGAAGGCCGAGACTCTCTACCCCAAACGGACGAGAAGCAAATACCCATTAATCTATGCGCGTGTGAAAGATAGAAAAACAGGCAACCCCAGAGACAACAGATATAGCGCGGGAGAAACACCGGAAGAGGCGTGTCAATACACGTTACCAGGAAAAGTAGGAGTTTCTTCTGGGAAAAGGTTCGAAGAATGGAAACGGAAGATTAGTGGGAACCTCGAAGTATCCGAGAGGCCAATTCCATGACACAAATATATAAGATTAGACAGGGTCAGGGAAGAGGATGACGAAAGCGAATCCGTCATCCAGAAATTCCGATGATGACTTTTTATGAAAAGCACTGCCTCAAGTTTCAAGTGTTTAAATGTGCGTTCCAACTTCCAGGCAATGACGTTGCACGCGGCTCGGTGTTCGTTTCCTTTGAGACTCCTCCAAAATTAAAAGATGGAAGCGAAGCAGGGCATGCTACAAGTCCTCAAATTTGTACTGCGTTTCCTTCCCAACACTCTTCAGCCGTATAAACTGGAATTTTTAAGATGGTACGTACAATGGAGGAGTACTTAATTATAGATTGTACTGTGTGTACTCGTTGACTTTATTTTCGGTTTCAGAAAAGGGTCACAACTCAATCTGACGTGTTGTACTGTTCTGCAACGTAACGCTTGACCTAAAAATCTCATGGCACTGACAATGACTATTAACTGCTTGGTTAAAGCAGAATTCAACTTGGTAAAAGTCAATAACTATTAACTGCTAATTCAAACTTGGTAAAAAGTCAATAACTATTAACTGCTTGGTAAAAGCAGAATTCAAGTTGGTAAATAAGGACGGCCACTTCCGAATTTTATTGAAAACAAACTCTCATTGGAAAAAATATCTTATAAATTCATCATTTCAACTTTCATATCTTTTTATCATTCTATGATATAGTATTAGAAGATAGGTTTACAAATGAAATATAATAAATAATCTCTAATTATCTAATGTCACGTCATGAAATGATAGAAGAATGATAGAAATTAAGATGATGAAAAATATTACTCATCTTATAAACAAATGAATCAACCANGTGAAATATAGTAAATAATCTCTAATTATCTAATGTCACGTCATGAAATGATAGAAGAATGATAGAAATTAAGATGATGAAAAATATTACTCATCTTATAAACAAATGAATCAACCAACCAATGCCAAACAAATTAAAACCAATAAAACATTAAAAAAAAAAAAAAAAAAAACTTCCCAGACTACCTACGAATATACACGGCAACCCCAATCGCTCGACTCGCAAGAATCCTTTTATTTCCATGGAGAGCACATCAAAAACGTCATACCTTCTATTACAACCTTCCTCATCATGCCTTGCTAGAAAATTGGCAACCATATTTCATTCCCTAATTTGATGAGAAATGGTGAAAGAAGCCATTCAAAGCAGCAGTAAATTTCTTCCAATAATTCCACAAATACCAAACCATACATCTCTGATTTTGTATCCAATCCACAACAATTTTAGAGTCACATTCATTATCCACATGCAAAAAACTCAATCTCAAGCACACCTTTACCCCTTCCGTTAAGGCTCTTATTTCGACTTCGTTGTTTGTTCCAAAACCAAAACAGTTAGAAAACGCAACCATAAACCCACCATCGCTATCGCTTGGATCACACCCCCACCTCCCATGTTCCCCGGATTTCCCCTACAAGAGCCATCCGTATTCAACTTTATCCTGCCTACCACTGGTTTCATCTATTTCACCAACTGCAACCTGCGTGTAACAGACCAAGAAATATTAACATCCAACGGAGCCAATATCTCAACATCAACTCTGGAGATTACACCACTTCTTCTCATCCGATCCGAACAGCTTCTAAAGCATGACTTAACTGCGGACTACACAGATGCCACCGACTCCAATCAACCCTCCATCCTAGCCTTGCACCTACGAATCCAAAGCCTCCATGTAATCATAGAAGGAAGCAATCCAAAGATAACACCAAGTGTGGATGCTTTCTTTGCAAATGCTATCCACTGACTAAAGCGAGCCCACAACGAAAAATGTTGCAATTTCGAAATGCCCAAGGCCGTTTCAGTAATATCCACACAAACTTACCGCAAATTCACTGGAACATAAAATATGATCTCCCGATTCACAATGGCCAAACGTACAACAGTTACACTTGGAAACAATAGGGATACCTTCCACTCGAATATTCTCATCAACAGGTAGATCTAGACATGCATATATGTAATCAAGAAAACGTCAAAAAATGATATCTGGAAGGATTTTCGGATTAATTTGTATCAACATCTCATAAATAGGGACAGATCACAACCTGCATGTCGAGATTATGTTTGTTCGTTGTCGTTATCCAAAATAAACAGAACTACTCATGAAGAAGAATATATATATATATATATATATATAATATATGTGTGTGTGTATAATGTTTGGAAGTTTTCAAAGCATTTATAAATTTATAGGACTTGTATATATGGCTCCGGTTGATGATGTCGCGACATGTCTATGTTTTTTCATCTTTTAAGAACAAAAGGTAATGCACATACTTTGGATTAATTAATCAGCATCTGTTACGGCAATATTTTCTCCAAAGAGAATTTTAAATATATATATATATATAGAAAATGAGATTTTTTAAAATTGAGAGAGAGAAAGAGAGAGGAAATGGGCCTTAGGTCTTTAACCTATCCGACCAATATGCTAACTATTGTGCCCGTCCTGATCAGTGGTCGGGCCTGTGAAGAAAAAACAAATGGGCCCTTGCTAGTTTTGTTTTGTTTTATGTCAAGCAGGGTCAGCTGTCTTGACAGCTGAGCTGGTAAAAAAGACAACAAATTCCGTGACTAAAACAGTGGATCCCATTAAAAATAAATAATTTTTTTTATAAGATGTTATCTATTTTTTTTATAAAGAAACTGTAAATAACTTATCAATTTAGAATTTGTAGGAATCATTTATAATTCAAGGTATTGAAAGAAGAGATACCTTCTTTAATGCTCGTTTTGTCAAACTTTAACTGGTCGGTACTTTCATTCCTTGAGTAAAAATATGTCTCTTTGGCATGCTTTAATTTTGCCTTTAGATCCCAATTTTGTAGTCGCAAGTCCTGTTTGTGACACACGATATGTAGGTGTATTATGTATATAATATTATTGGAGGAAGTGGTCTTGAAACTTGAAAGGGGCTTTTCAAAGTCACATAATGTGTGCGCTGTTTGATCCTGCTGATCCATTTTTTGTAGGGATCGACTTTAATTTGAAGATACCGTTGGTCAGCTCTTACTCATTCTTGTCATTTTTCTTTTCTAATTTTCTCTCGTAGGTGGGAGGATTTAGGTGGTGTTAGTTGGAGCCGATCGATGAGTCTTTCGGTTGACATTTTTCTTTTTAAGTACAAAGAATTTTCAAACACCATTTCATCGATCACATCTTAACATTCAACTTTTCATCTAATATTTCAAACACTATTTCATCACAAATCTTTGAAATCATCTCATCACATTTCAACATTCAAATACCTGCATTTACATATAAATATTTTTTAATTTCAAATTTTTAACTTTTTCATCTAATCATTATAATTTTTTTAAACTTTCAAATAAAATTAATAAAAAAAATAAACTTTTTCAAATTTCAAAATAAAAAAAAATTAAAAAAAATAATTTTTAACCCTCTTTTAATTTTATAATATTTTTTTCTAATTTTTTTAATTTCTTTTTTCAAAATTTTATAAATATCTTAACTTAAATTCTTTTATTATTATTCACAATTTTTTTTTTCTGATTATGTCACATGTGTAAGTTTGTAACCAAACAATGGAGGCCTTAAGCCCAAGAATTAATCAGGGCTCGTAATAGGACTCTATCACAGTACACCATCATACATCTACAGATCTACTGGATCAGAAAACTTTTTAACTACCTATCACAATCTATTTTCTTTTCTTTTCTTTTCTTTACTTAAGTATAAAATATTTTTTAATTTTTAATTTTTAATTTTTATTTAATTATTATAACTTTTTCAAACTTCTAAACAAAACATATAAAATAATTCAACTTTTTTAAATTCTAAAACAAAAATTATATTTTTATAATATTTTAATTTTATAGTATACCTATTTAATTTTTTTTTTCTTTACTTTTTTAAAATTCAATCAAATTTCTTAACTCAAATTATTTTATTATTATTTATAAATTTTTCATTTCAACGTGTCAATAAAAAAAATATTCATCCACAAGATAGGCCAGCTCGATTAAAGATAAGGAGTGGGAGGCCGTAATTAGTTTTATCCTTCTTTTCGTTGCTCTTTTAAGGATGGGATGGATCGAGATCGAAGCAGCAAACCGTCCATTTCTCTGGGGTTATGAACTTTGGATGCAAGAGAGTTGATGAGCTTAACAAGTGGCATGCCCATGCATGGCACGAAGCTGATCTTGGGTTTGAAGCTCCAGCCCTGCTTTTCGTTACGACCTAAACATGCTGCAAGTTAACCAACAACTCTTGACTCGACACACGTCCTAGAAACACAGTTCCACCTGTTTGCAGTACACGTGCAGCTTCACTACCATGTATGTTGGTTCCAAGCTGTATTCGGAAAAGATGCCACCTAGCGACACTATATTAGTCTGTTTGTTTGTTTAGCAAGAAAGTTGGAAAAGAAAAATGATCGACAATTCTTGATAAAATAAATGTGGGTTGTTCAGGCAAACTGATCATCAACTCAATAAAGTATTGGTCAAAAAGAGAAATGACGAAATGTCTGATGCCAGACCGGCCAGCATGACCGCAGGCACCCTTATCTTCAACACTCTGTGTCTTAACCATAAAGACACAAACCATTAACTATAGCCCTTAAATTAATCTTGATGAGTCGATCGATGACTCATTACGTACGTACAATAAATATATATAAATATAAATATATATATATTCTTTTTACGCGGAACAATGGAAAGAAAATAGAAAGGAAAGAAGGAATAAAGATGCCATGCATTATCCACAGTGACACCCACCCACACCGTATCCCCACTGCTACATGCCAAATCTCGTCGATCCGTCCCAGTAGTCTCCCTCTTTCTAAATATAAGCATTGTGGTGATGCTTTACACGGGCTCTTTCATAAAAATATAAGACCCATGTTCCAAAATCTAGAAAGTAAATTAAGCTGAAACGTGTACGGCCAAGAATGGTTATGAATCATGCGTGGCAAAGAGATTCTTTTAGACCAGTTAGAGATGATGATTTTATTAATAGAAAATGAGTCTTGTACATCAACACATTTCATTTATTCATACGTTAAAAATTATGAAATTTGAAATTTAAATTTAAATTAAAAAAAAACTAATAAAATGAATCTTATAAATAAAAATATAAATATATGTAACACTATTCTTTAGTAACATCGGAAGAAACTTACGTCACCCCGATCGATGTTTAACGATTGGCTGTCTTTGTTTTCAGCCCCCAATAATTCATTAGATAATAATTATCGCCCTTTAAAGAGAAGAAAAAAAAAAGATATGAAAGAGAGGGCTAAGAAAATGGGAATATGGAGGATAATTGAGCAGTACACGCAGCCATTGGGATTCTTCACGGCTCTAGCTAGCTCGATCGGAATCCACTTGGTTATTTATTTATTCACATAATTAAAAAAAAAAAACACATATTCAAAGATAGATACATAAAATATCAGTATAGAGAAAGCGAGATGATGATGAGGGAGCATCTGAAGTATTAAGTAGTACTTGTCTCTGTCCTTGTCCGTCGTGGGGTTTACGTGTCTCTCAAGCTTTTCATGACATTAACCTCGCCCTCTTCTAGTCTTTAGACTTATCACTTGTTTTTCGTCACAAACTAGAATTCTCATAAAGCAATGTCTAAATTAATTGAAACCAATATATATATATATATATATAGATATATATTTGGTCTATTTTCAAAAAAAAAAAAAAAAGGATATATATTTGGTCTGAGTCTCACATCAAACCAGACCTCTACGTGACCGCAAAGCCACATTCTCTCATTGAATTAATGTATGGATGAATTAGAACCAACCAAACGATCGACGTCGATGATCGAAAAGATCGTTTTGTCTTTCAAATTATCACAACACACCATTTTGGGGGCCGGCGATGGATGGAGGATACGTAAAGGCATTAGGCACCTTAAATTGACCCCCAAATAGATGATTCTTATTTCTTAGTGCAATAGAATAAACGGCATCGATCATACATATATGGTAACCAAAGTTGAGAATCAGTACTAATTATATACCGTTCTTATCTACAACAAAAAAATCATTTTAAATTATTCTATAATAGCTAGTACTATCCACATGGTTTGAATTAGACCCAACGTGGGGCCTTCCACCATTTAAAATTAAATAATATTAGGCATAATTTAATTTATCATGCCACAGAATATTTCCGCCCACATGATTAACGCCAGTGGTCCACTTAATGACCAAGAATATGAATCACTATTTTGGGTCCAGATGGGGTATTTTTTCTTATACATATATAGATATAGATAACTTTAATTCTCGTTTGTGCCCGTTCACAAATTTGACGTACCAAAATAGTATTAAAATGCCTCCAATGTGCAACGGCCAGCTCATACTTCCACTGGGCTTGCTAGAAACCAAACTCCACATTCAAAGAAAATATCAACCACCCACTAGTAGTATTGCCACTTTAAAGTCTTGAATATTGTACGCATAGAAATTAGTTCATCAAATTCCCCAAAACGGACAAGGATCATTATAAGCATATATGGGATAAAACTACGAATCATTCATACAACAGAATATAACTTTTGTTGATAAAAACAGACTATGTCTATATGCACAAAATATGTTCTCTACATGTTGCATCGTCACGATGCCACCACATTATGATATCTTTTCCAGCAACCCAAAGCTTAGATATGCCATTATCTGTACAAGGGACAGGCATTTAACATATAGACAAACCTAGAATTTCTAATTTAGAGACAAATCCCACGAGTAATTACCAAATATGTATACTAAGGGACCATTTTCCTAGTATTTACAACAACTAAAAGTCTTAGTATATGCCCCCATTCCTTTCCAACACTTATTTTTTGCTCTACTGTTTCACATTTTTATTAATTCTACCACATACCTTAAAACATCACAGAATTTCATGCCATTTTTCACCAAAGCACGTGTTATTCATTTACTGATCTCAAAATGGTGCTCGGTGGGGTATGCCTTTTCGTCTCCTGGCATTGTGGTGGTTGAAAATGGGAGGAGTTGCAGGAGAAATGTTCGTGGTGGCCTCATCTCCTGAACTAGAACAAAACCTCTCTCCTCCATAATTGTTGTGACCATCGGATGAAATTGCAGGGCTATCCATCATCATACGGTTGAAGTTATGCCTTTTCCGAATCTTCTTTGGGGTTGATGACTCATCTGATTCTGATCCACCATTGAATGCATCCCTGCTGTGCTTCATTCTCAGTGTAAAGGTGAGGTCTGGGTCGCCCCGCTTCATGGCCCCAAGCTAACACCATGAAAAATGGGAAGGAAACTTTAGACAACTTTTCATTCATTAAATAAATAAATAAATAAATAAATAAAAGATAATCAAACACAAACAACGATAAAGGAAACAAAAGACAGAGAAAGAAACAGAGCAGGTGAGAGAAAACAGGGCATCAAACAAGCTCAGCAAACAAAATATTATCCAATGGGGAGGAAAAGAAACGTCGACAGGAAATCGGTGTTTCCTAGACTACAGATAGAAGAGTGTCACCATAAGGAACACTACTGGTGTGCATCCTCAGATTCATAGGCTTTAATGAATTGCAAATGCTGGAAAAACACGGAGCCAAGTCAAACAAGGCAGAGACTCGAGATGGGGAAGGGCTTTTGTGGATATAGGAAAGGGATGAAATTAAAAGTGACATTGAGAAGGAGAATCACCTTGCAACCCAAGGAGCAAAATCTGAAAGAATCAAGGAGGCTTCTGCAACAAATCTCACATGTATTGGTGACCCCCTTTCCAGGCCTAGGTTGTGGCCGCTCATTCAGGAATACAATCTTTGCACTGTTGATAACATATGTCTGAACACTCGATATGTCGATGTACTTCTGAATCTCAACAACCCTTACAACGTTGTGGTACGAGGACCGCCTTATCTTCAACCACCCAAACAGAGAAAATTTCACAAACAGATTCCAGATGAAGAAAAACGGATTATTAATGTAAGGAATTCCAAAAAAGAAACAAAAAAAGAATATAAGGGTTTTGACCTGAACAACGCAGTGATCCTTGTGATTGATCAAACAGTAAGAACATAGAGCACGTCCCATGCAATCTAAGCAGAACATATTGCATTCGCTTTTATTGGAATCTCCGTGAATGGAGCAGGGAATGAAGTAACTTGCTCTCAGCATTGGTATTAGCCAACGAGGACCCAATTCATCGTCTCCCATTCGTCCTAGCGGACTCATCTAATAACCCAACATGACAGTAATCAGGGAATACAGTTGAATGAAAAAGAAACAGAACAACAATGAAGCAGAGGAGTGCAGTGCGAACAAACCTTAGGGGGTGCAAATACCATAACTTTCTTATGACTAGCCTCGAAAAACCCAGTAATATTCTGAAGCTTCTGTTGATTATCGACAGCTAGCCTTTCCAGTTCCGCGAGAACGTATGAAAACCATCCGAGATTAAATCTGGGAACACAAGAAAACAAATATTAGAGAAACAAACAAAGAAAGCTGAGAATCCACCACTGCAAAGGAGCAAAAAAATCGAATATCAGAGACATATAAACAATTAGCTGAGTCTCAACCTCAAGACCTTCTGAGGGTGAAAACTGAGAAGAAAACGCCGCCAAAGGCTTTTAGGGTAACAAGAGTATGTTATGTGTTTATGAAGGGAGGCAGGGGAAGGGGCCTGGAAGAAAGAAGCAACGCTGAAAAAAAGAATACCATTAAAATTATAAGGCGGTCACCAAAAACGGCATCTCCATTTATACAGTCTGAATAGAATAAAATAAAAATATATAAATCCAAATAATAAAATAAAATAAAATAACATAAAGAAATAAAGGAAACGTGCCAGCATATAAATAAGGTAGCCGAAATCATCAAAGGGCTTGAATGGAGACAGCAATGACTCAGGTGATTATTCCTTACATGAATATATATGTTATTATTACCGTCCAGATGAAATCTGGGAGTGTCGACACCCTTTATCTGATTATTTGTTTTGAAAAATGATAATATGTCTCATTTGATTTATTTAATAATTTTAAAAAAAAACTTTGATATATTTTTTTATTTTTTTAAATATATTAAAAAATAAAAAGTTAAATTTGTGGCACGCCGGTTATTGCTGATCGGCAGCTAGCACCATTCATTTGTTTTTGGAGTCGGATTTATTACGGCGGCCAAGTTCTGACCGTGTGATGTGAGTGGGAATTGGGAAAATGTCTTTCACGTCAATGTAACTTAGTGGGGTCCTCCTTTTTATCTTTCGTCAATGATATAATAATCATAATAATAACACTGACTCCATCTAGTAAAAGCCGCCTCAGGCCCTCAACCCCACGTGTGAATTTTCGGGCAAGGATCTTTTTATTTTTTTATTTATTGTTCCTTAAGTTTAATCATCAATCTATAAAATTTATTTATTTTTCTAATATTGGTAGGATTCTAATTTTAAACTTGGAATATACCGTCCATTCCATAACCAGAGAGTGGAAACATATCGACATTAACTCATTAATTTATCCGAATATATATATTATCATAACAGGTCTCTTATAAATAAATAAATAAATAACATAAATTAGTACATATTTAAAGTGAGATGAGATGGAAAGTTCTCTTCGATGCTGCTTTTATATTTTAGACTTATTAATGTAGGATCGATCCTGCTTGGAGATATAAGTTTAAAGGAATTAAAAAAGATTCGACCTTATCCAATTATTCTTGTATTTTAAAACCCATTTTCTATTTGATCAAAAAGATTTATCAAACATGTAACAATAAAGATTTATCAAAATGAGATGTGAACTATTATTTCGTATAGCATTATCACCTCAAATTCCTGTCCATGTGTTATGAATAATTCTATTGGAATTCTTTATATCACACATCATTTATATAACATAATTTGATTTATAAGATCAATTTTAAAAATAATCCTAAGCTATTTGCATAGTCATTTAAAAAAAATGGGATTTAACATCAAAAAGTCTAATATTTGTATTTGAATTGCCGAGCTTACATATTCTAGAACAGTACTATACAAATTACTTCATTTGATTAAATCGGTCTTGCTACCCATGACAATATCTAATTAGCACATGCTAAAAATTAGTAGTTAGTCTTTCATAGATGCCACGACTCAAATCTCATATTTTTAATTAGGATAGATTCTAATATTAATTGTAATATTCCAATAGAAGGTCCAAGCCACATAGTATATATTTCAAAATGATTAGTCAATGATATAATTAAAATCTCATTAAAATCTTATAAAGAGTAAGAACTCTTCATTATCAGATAATGTAACGTTTCATATCCCACCTAGCAACACTTATCATATGGGACAATCAACCATTGTTATGAATACCGTACCGGCTAGTATGGCCAGTATTTTTCATACCAGCCATCGGACCGGTACAGGTATACCATATGTTCCGTACCGGCTATACCGGCCGGCATTTCGGCCTGTACCAACCTGTGTACCGATCTGTACCGGCTGATATTTCGATCTTTTTTTTTTAATATTTTCAAACTACAAGTTTATTTTTTGACTCTTAATTCAGACTAGAATATTTATAATTTATATAATTATGTATTTATATATAATTTATTTATATATAGACTATTATTTTGAAATATAATTTATTCATGTACCGAAATGTTATTCCGAAACAGTACCAGTACCGAAATATTTCGTTCCAGTGGCTTAATCGGTACGGCATCCAGTACGGTATTCAAAACATTGGTATCAACAGAAGAAGGCTAGACTTAGGTCCCGTTTGGATGTTGAGCTGAGTTGAGTTCTTTATAAATAGTAATGAATTGAAATAGTGGAATGAGTTTTGTGAGGTCCACCTAATATGAGTTTAGATGTATTTATAAGAAGTTAAAAAAAAATTATAGATCCCTTGTATAAAGAGGTGTTAAGTTGAAAAAAGTTGTGAGTCCCACATATAAAGAGGTTTTGAGTTAATATGAGTTTAGTGATTTAATAATTGAGTATCTGGATGTTAAATTCAACATAAAATTAAACTAAATCGAATTGATTTCAGTTCAATTCAAATTTCAAACAAGACCTTAGAGATCTACGTATAAAGAGACTGTGAGTCTCACATATAAAGATGTTTTGAATTATGATGAATTTAATAATTTAAAAATTAAATATTTAAATATTAAACTTAATTTAAAATTAAATAAAACTGAATTAATCTCAATCTACATTCCAAAAAGGACCTTAGAGATCCAAATTAATCTAGAAGGCGGCGAGGCGTGAAGTAAACTGCAGCCTAGTCTCCGTTTAGATGGTCTCGCGGATCTATCTTTGTAGTTGAAAGTTGACGACCAAGACCTTTTGCCACCCGATACAGTGTCGGTCGGTCCAAGCACCAATATTACAGGCACATTCTTCAACGTTTTTCAGGGGATACCTCAACAAATTGGATACTTGAACTTGAGACATCTAATATATCCAATTAATTATATATCTCAAAAAATCAGTTTAAGGGTAATATTCTTTTGCAAATATCAAATTATATTTTAGGAAAAAAAAAACATTTTTAGAATTAAAAAATGAATATTATCACTAAATGGCGTTCTATTATGAATATTAATTTTTAAATAAAAGAAATCTTTAAGGGCGGTGCATTGTATAGTGTTGTGCACTTTGTAAAAGTACGTAATGAAGCTTTAATGCTTAGTTGTTTATCCAACTCTCCCTAATGAAACATATCAAGAGCTATCATGAACCCTTATTGCCGAATCATATATTATATATGATGTGATATATCTATCCTCTCCTCCACTAAACAGATTCTTAAGAGATCAGAAGTCCTGTCGAAGAGTAAAGACAAACAAGTCCAACAGTGAAATGATTTGGCTTGTAACAATTGAGAATCTCACTTCCAACTTTACCACTTCTTGGGCCAACAAACCCTTAAACAGAGTTGTCTTCAGCCACTACTGGGCCTGGATGCTCACCTAAAAAATAATGGGCCTTAACTAATGAACTCCAAGTGCTTTTTGTGAGAATGTACAGAAAAATTGAAAGAACGTGACCTTTCTGTTGACTTGGATGAGTAAGCAATTGCTTGCCTGCAAACTTCATGTACCATTTGAGGCAAGAAAGACATGTGCTTGGCATTGCTTGTAGTCTTACTAAGATCTCTGTTTTTATGTGAGATATTTTCATAATTCCTTGCCTTTTAGTGTTAACATTACGCAGTTGAGTATTCTGCTAGTTTCAAAGTGTGCTTTTGTGTCATTCCTGCTGCAATGCTTGAGTGAGTGAGCTCAGGAACTCTGGAAATACTTCCCAGCAGTAGTGGGAATTGACAGTGAGGGGCAGCCTTGGCCTGGCCTTAAGAGAGTCGATTTTATTGTGGTTTCATTTAACACAACTGATTCGTAGTGTTTGGATAACTAGAAAATATGAAAGAAAATGTAAATAAAATGGTCAAATTCAAGGTTGACCTAGCCTCCAAGAGAAAGAGAGAAAATACAATAAGAAAATATTTTCATTAATGATTATGGCTATCATTATAAGTCCCTCATTCTACTACTTATACGACCTTTGTGTTAGACTCTTGGGCCACAGGCCACTTACTCGAACGATAAACATAAAACCACAATTACAACTATAACTAACAATAAATGGGCCATGGCCCGACTCAACAAAACTCATGCAAATAAAAGAGATGATGGCTTTGGACTAGAGGTTGAGCCCAACTACTAAACTCCTATTATCCAACCCAAACCCATTATGAATTTGGTCCCTATTGTCACACTCACAGACGTGTGACATTTCATAAGATAGAAGAAGGGATGCTTCGCCAGATGGAGGTTGGGTTTGGAGAATCGAATGGATTAATCTTGAAGATTAAATTCACTTTAGGTGAGATTTTGTGTCAGGTTACAAAGGTGGAGCTTTGGAGAGGCACAGCTCTTTTTAGCTTCAGTAACTTGGTTCTTGAAAGGACTAAACCTTCAGTTTAATGAGATTGAGTCAGGCTCTCAAATTATAGCATCATGGTTGAATGAGGTTGGCAAAGTTCAATAAAGTTTGCCGGATTAATTAAGGGTGAAATGGTTGCAATTAATTAAGAAGAAGTTATGTCCGTTCAGGTCTATCATGTCTATAATGGAGAGGTCAACCAAGTTGCTGATTCTTCTTTGCAAAGAAAAGTACAGGAGGAGTCTCAAAGCTATTATTGGAGAACCACTAGATTCCTAAGAGCATTCGTTGTGTCCCATTTGAGGCTTATTTTACTGTTTTGATTAAAATCCCTCCCACATCCGAATTACTACTTTAGCGAAAAGATTTAGGAATGAATAGTAGTTCTCTAAATATAGAAAATTACTATTCATTCTCAAAATTATCTTTTATCAATATTTTATTTTAATAAATAAAATAAATTATTCTTCCAATTATCTACACTTGATCTCATACTCATATTTATTATAGTTTTAAATAATAATTTTAAAAAGAATTTGAATAATTACTAAAATATATAAAAAAAATTAAAAAATATTATCATACCAGCAAAAAAATAATTTAAATTTTTGTTCAAAATATTCACTACATAATAGTTTAAAATACAAGAAAAAATATTGAGTAGTTAAATTTGTACATAGAAGTGAGAGAAAAAAATAATAAATAAATAATAGAGAAGTATTATTTTAACAGAATAGAGAAATGATACGGAATGAAATGTATGAAGTTGTTGAAAAATGAGTAAAATTTAGAAAAAAAAAAAAAAACTTTTAAAAAATATAATTTTTTGTTAAATTAAACGGTTTTTAACCTTGGAAATGTTTGGTCTTTAATTGAGATGTAAATGATTGTCTGTCGGCTGTCCTCCCAGAATTAAAAAAGAGTTGGGTGTAATATTCTTATGTATGCCCGTTGCTCGTCCTATCTGTGAGCCAGCAAATGAGACTCGTTTGTTTATTCAAGCGCAAAATTAAAAATTCCAAGACAAAAAGTGTCACACCACCAAATATAATGTTAACCACTTCATATGGCCCATTAACAAATAACAATAAATGTACAATGTTCTGTATTCTACTCAGACCAGCAATATGTACATCGAATTTCTTGAATATCTTGTGGAACCTCTGGACAAATGTTCGGTGTAGTTTACGTAGCCAGAGCACCACAAGCATTCGTTGATGTACAAAGGAAACGGCCATGTTTTCTGTCGCTAATGATTAATGAAGTACAAACAGATACCCAACTTTTTCCTTGAAAATAATTAGGAGTTTATAACGAATATTGTAACTGTAATTAAGCTGCACGTATTCGGAACAGAAAGAAGTGCGCAAATTCTAACATGTTTTTTTTTTATTCGGTTAAAACTCCAAACTTGTTAGCTTGGCCACTAAAAATAGTTCGTATCCAATTTTTCAAACCTTACCCTTATCACTTTAGCCCACAAAACTCTTACCGTTGAAGTATCCTCAATAGAGACAAGAAAATTATTAGTTGTCTTTTTCGTTGAATTATTGGAAGATTGTTTTGGAACTTTCTCTACCAAATCCATTGTATGCCATCCCTTAATTTCTTCTCTATCGGCGTGTCATCCATTAATTGCATGGGATACCAAATAATTGAAAGTATTTCGTAATACGAAGAAGCCAACTTCCACGTGTCATTTATTATTATTTTTAAAATTTAAAAAAATTGAATTATTTATTATATTTTATATGATAATTTAAAAAAATTATAATGATAAAACAATCTTTCTATCTAAATCTAGCCAAATCATACACCTAACTCTCAATAATCAGGACATGCACCAACTGGATCTATATTGGTATCATTTTATAGAATATTTCACTTCTCGAAAATATGTACCAATAAACAGATACAACGGTCAGTTTAAGTTGGACTCTTTTCTGTACACTGAGGTCTGAAACCCTCTAAACAGCCGCACATGAAGGCCTTGACACGTTGATCGTGTCTCATGCTTTAATCATGGGGTCCAAAAGAGACATAAATGCAGAGCAGAGGGATTATCTGGTACTGTTTCCTTTGGATCACTTTCTGCAATCAGTATAGTTTGCTAATCTCTCTGCAGTTTTCTTTCCATCTCTCAATCATTGCGCATCTGCCAAAAACGTATACCACTCCAACAGTACCTCAATCCCTTTGGGAACAAATCATCAAAAGATAAAAGAAGAGTATCTTTAATCATTTCCCTCAACAGCATCATCTCTTAAGAAAATTACTGTTATTTATGTCCACGAATCACATGGCATAGTTCTTGTTTAAAAGAAAAAGGAAATTACCCCATGAAAAGTAGAGAAATAAAAAAGCTTCTTTCGACATTTTTCAACACAAATTTTGAAGAGAATATAGATTACCAATAATTATAACCTAAAAAACAAGAAGAGAAAAGAGATAAAAGGCACAAAGAAAAAACACTCAACCAACTCACTTTTTTTTTTAATGATATAGACAAATAAAAGCAATGTTGGGTCCCTCCCTTTTCTTTTGCACAAGTTTCTCGCCTCTCATTCCCATTGGTGGTGGGTCAGATGGATCCCAGGCCAAGAAATAGGAGCAAACAAACCCAACTCAATATTTGTGCCAAGAATCAATCGATGAATTATGACAATGCAAGCCATGCGTGAGGAGCAAGCCATTATCACATCTGCAGCAGCATTTGCTCTCCCACATGTTGATTTCAGTGGAACTGTGGTCACAATTTTCTTTTTTTTCCTTTCAGCCTGAAAAATTATCCGCGCACAGCTAGGCGCTTATTGGGTAGGTGCTAGAGCTGTACATGTCCGATGGTTTTGCGCTCGAATTCCTTGATGGTGTTGGCCAGCTGTTTCATGTTGTCATCGTAGACAAAAGGGAGCTCCTTGTACCACGTAACATTATTGGTCTTGGCCGAAAGTGGGAGGAATTCCCGGCACGGTTCGCCTAGTACCGATATGGAGTTGTGGTAGTGATAGTATCGGATCTTTGTTTCCGTCTTGTGCAATGTCTTCCCGACGACATTCTCCGACATGTGCACCCCCGTAGCATAGGCATTCTTGGCCTGAATAGCATACTTCCGATCCCGCCAGATCCCGGTTCGTGTCTCCCTGAACAGTAGCTTCTCGAATCCCCATTGCCTGAATTTCATGTCACCCCCACAGAATTAAACTAAAAACGGAGATCTAAAGAAGTAGACTCAGAATATAAGTACCAACAAATGTAACTGTTCCAAGTAGTTCGAATGCATAATCTGGTTGGACTTTCTAGTGATCTAAAGAATAATTTTACGAGATTTCCTCGCCATTCCCAGAACTACTACTACTACTACTTACTAATGGAATTCTAAGCAAAAATGTCCCAACACCAATTTCATGGATATGACAATTCCATTCATAACTAGACGTTTCATCTGCATTACGAATCTAGGATGCCAACATTCTTTTGGAAAGAGAGCAAAAGAAAAAGAGCCTATCTTTTGTGAAATTCCTTTGGAAGAGAAGGAAGAATCGAAGGAAGTACGTACCTTGGATAATCCTGTGTGGAATCGTTCAAGCAGAGCATACTGGACATGGGATTCTGCTCAATAGTGAACTGAGTGTAATTGGAGAACTCATTGAGCACTGATTCCAGCGTGTTTCCATTGGGCAGATAGATATACTCATCCACATCGAAGTAAAAGGTCCAATTGGCAGAGTGTCGGTAGCGATGCAGACAGTCATTCACCACCAAGAACTGGTTATAGTAATACCCATCGAACTCCGCCTGACCTCTTATGTTCTGAATAGTGGCCCTCCCGGCTCGTACCCACGGCTCCAGCGCCTCCCTCACCTCGGGCGACACTCCACCCGCGTCATGAAACACGAAGTGTGACTTGGGTCCAAAGAACCATGCGTGGTACGCCATCCATTCCCTGATCCTAGCCGCACTCAAGTTCCCGTATAAAGATGACCCACAGTACAGATACTCATACTCGTAAGGCGGGAAGTACTTGGACTCGTTGTAGGATCCCGGTGCTTCCTCCAAAGCCGTGAATTTCTCGTACTTTTTTGGGGATTCGCCGTAGTAGGCGTTGACAGTGAGCTTCCCACCGGCGTTGTCCTGGTTGGGATTCACAGGGAAGGTACAATTGACAACGACAACAGTGTAGACGCGGCCGTAGCCCCAATCAGGGAGCATCTTATAGGCTACGGTTCTAATGGAGGATCCATTGTTGGAGATCCACTCGCATTTGTACCAGGGCCGACCGTACACGTGAATGGGCTTGGAAGCCAGCCCCACCACGGCGAAGGTCCGGGGACCCCCGCGGTAGGCTCCCATTAGGACGAAGAGAGCGGCGGCGTTGCCAACGGGCTGAAAGACTCGCTTGTCTGAGTTGGGAATGCTTTGGGGGGCCGAATACTTCCGTTCAGCAAGTGGGCCAGCAGAAGAATTAGACAAAGATGCATTGGTGGCGGCAATGGAAAGAGTGGCAGCGGCGGCAGAGCAGGGGGAGCGGTCGGTGGTGGAGAGGAGATTTTGGTAGTAAGGAGGGAGGTTCCACATGAGCATGACGAGCGCCAGAGCAAGGAATGTGACCACCATTGTCTTGGTTTCGAAGCAGCTCAGCATTTTGGAGACAGTCGGCGGTGGGCCGTCCTTCCTCATTTGGTGGTGGCAGCGCGGTTCTGCTCTGCTCCGTGCTTCTGCAAAACTATAGTGTCGGTGTCTCAACTCTCGCCTCGATGGAGGGTGGATTCGGTCGGGGTGAGTATTTCGATGAACGAGATTATCAAGAAAAGAAAAAGGGGTCAAATGGGGGTCAGAGACCCATCCAAACACACTGTAATGTAGTGAAGCCGCTGTCTGTCTCTCCTCGTAAAAGGACCTTCTCTTCTCTGTTTTGTTTTTTCGTTTTGCAAAGCCTTGTTTGGGCCTTGGCTACCAGGCATTACCTTCCAGCTTCATAGGTTTACTAAAAACGGCTTCGATCTTCTCTTAATTACTAAGCCACCACTAGGATCCTGGCCCAGTGGCCCCACAAAACGGATCCCAATGCCCATGGGCCATAGCTTCAGACTTCCTCAGGGAACAGAATGGGAAATTTTGCACAAAATTTCCGTAAACTTGTGACATACGGTAGCTGTAAAATGGGTTGGCTCGGAAGAATGGCAATCAAATGAGATTTTTGGCGTGGAAATATAGTAATAATAGTAGTGTCCATTTTTACGTGTAAGAATATAAAGAGAAATTAATTAGTGAAGAAAAGAGGTCAATTTTATTTTATTTTTTATTTTTTGATAACTATGGATGTCTAACCCAATTTGCGCGGACTTCGATTAATTTTATGGAATCTTGAAGTTAACAATCAGATAAACTTTCAGTAATCTTAAGAAAATTCAAACTTGTGACTATTAGATAGCAGATCCAATACCGGATTAGCAGAACTACCCCTCAAGATTAAGAAAAGAGGTCAAATTAATCATATGTTCTGTAATCATTAATATGGTGGTTCATTAATAGCATGTTCGCGTTATCTCTACTCCCGTATGACTCTCAAAAGTATATAATAATATGCCGTTAAAGTCGGGGGATTTGGTTCTCTGTGCAAGGATATGCCTTAACTTATTACTTTTTTTTGTTCAGCTGCCTCCAAGAATTATGGCGAAAAATCATAACCAGATTGCTAGTGAAAGTGTTAGATCATTGTGCCTCTTTTTTTCGAAGCAAAAGGACGTTAAACATATCATCAAAGAAAATCTGGCAATAGATATATTGGTTAAATGCGAGTTTAGTGACTCCTCTTGTAGCAGGTGATATCTTTGGTTTTAAAAGCACGAGAGAAGCTTTGAGTTCAAATTGAAAACACATTTGTCTATTCTTCATCTCGATCCACTGCAGACTTGCTGCTTCATTTTTGTGTCGTGTTTTTCCAATAGCTCTTTGCTCTCGATCTCTCGTCTTCACAGGCTAGGCCGGTGAGTTTGGTGTTCTGCGGTATTTGTCTCCACCGAAATTTTATGCTAGATACAAATATAAAAATTTTGTAAAAATGGAAATCTCATCAAGAAAAAGTTAGTTTTTCATCTCTTTCTATAATGGGATTTATTTTTATACAAGACTTAGTGCGAAACTTATGCATTTGAAATTTGTATATATTATTTCTCTTAATATAATATTTATCTTGCCTATTAAAAAATACGTTGTTCAAAAGGAAAGAGCCATAATAATCCACTACTAAGTTTAGGATGTTACCAGCTTAAAGCATTAATAGTGGACTCAACAAAATTATATTTTAGTCAAAATTTAACTAGATTGCATAAAAACTCACTGTAATGGACTCAACAAAATTACAATATTTTTAACTTTAATCATTTTCACTAGCCAAATCTATTAAGTCCAAGTTATTAGCTAAATATTATTTTGGCATAAAAAAATCCCTCTCCTACATGCGTGCTATTCGTTTCGCGTGAGCTCACAATTTCAGAAAATTTTTATTTGTCTCAAAATCACGAAGGATCCAAATTCCAAACTCAACCACAGAAGGCGGCCAGTCTCCATCAGTCATCATTTCAATGATACGGCATCATCTTACCGAAGTGCTTCAAGTTCTAATTCTGTAATATTATGATTAATCGATGCCAATTTTTCTTTTTAAAATTTAATATCAACGTTAAAAAATTAATGTGTACTTTTTTAATAACGAATAAATATTCAAATTATAATTAGAATTATTGAAAAGGTCAAAATCAATTTTTTAATAGAATAATAATAGATTTGAAGAGTCTATTATTTGATATTGTTAAAAACTGACTAGTTAAATTTATAAAAATAAATTCTCTAACTAAATTTTGACCAAAATTTATGGAATCTACTACTAATCCTCTTAACCCTACATGCTACAGCCACAAATAAATAAATATATTTATATATTATATCTCTCTCTGTGTTTGCGTGGATAGAGACACGCGAACCCACAACTACGTACGTTTGGGTTTTATGCTTGAGGTAAAGAACAAGTACTATACATGTTTCCATTTCACTTGTCACAGATAAACAAAGTTAAACTAAAACAGAAAAGAAAATATTCATGGATCGGTATTTTATTTTTACAGTCAACCATCACCGCAAAGCTACATATGAAAACTCATTAAAAAATCAATATTTTCATTAACAATGAATTAAGTAGTAGTTGATCTGTTAAGAATCTATTCCCTAAACGACACTTCTGTCCTTTTTAAAAGTCGAATGATGCTGCATGCATGTAGACGACAAATTATGATCGTCCAATAGTACGTATGAGTAAAATGTTTTATCATAAAGAAAAAAAAAAAGAATTCTACAAATTAATCATCATGATTAGCAGATTAGGTGGCATATAGGGTGATTTATTAATATTAAGTACAAAAATAAAACAAAAATCAACTGACCACATTCAGCTATCACTCTAAACTCTCGAGAGGATCGGTGGAAACGGCATCTCTATTTTTGTTATCGAGATTGTTTTTTATTCATATTTTTATGCAAAATAGTGGACCACAATTCTATCTCTCTGTTTTTATCTGTGTTTTTTTAATCTATTTGATAATAATGAGACCAAAAATATAAATAAATTCGTTTAGCTTAAAAGAGTAAAAAAATGGCGACATGTTGAGAATATAATAGGTTTCTTAAAAGGTACTTAAATAATCTTAAAAGTTTTATAATATAAAATTAAGTTATTTAGATATTACATATTAAAATATTTTTTAATCTTAAATAAATTAAAAAGTACGTTTGAAAAAAAATATCAAATTGATATTTTTTTCTTAAACGTACTTGTTCAGATAATACAGAATATTGTAGTTTCAATTTTAAAAAGACTGGCAATGGGCAAAAATATCCATACAACTTTAAGGACCTGTTTGGGATTGCGTTAGAAGTATTAAAAAGTGCTTAGATAGTCTTAAAAACTCTTTAATGAAAAAATTAGGTTGTTTAAGTGTTCTGTATTAAAATACTTTTTAATCTCAAATAAACTAAAAAGTATGTTTGAGGAAAAGCATCATTTTGGTGTTTTTCCTCAAACATACTTTTTCGGATGATGCAGAACGTAATTTGAGTTTTAAAAAAGTTGTTAACAGGCGAAAATATCCATACAACTTTAAGATAATTACAACTTTTAAACTTTTAAATATATAGTCATAATTTTTTAAAAAGTCAAATGATTGTCTTTTCTACATTAAAAAAATACTTTTTTAATTTGTTTCCAAAAAAATGTAACATATTTGAAAGTACTTTAAATACATACTTAGTTACCAAATAGTAAATAACTTTTTAATAGTAAAACTTATTACTTAAGTTATAAGTTATGAGTCCTAAATCTATAAGTTATATTTCTCAACGCAATCCCAAACATTCACTTAGATAATTACAACTTTTAAACTTTTTAGGATATGGTCGTAATTTTTTAAAAATCAAATGATCTTCATTTCTATTTCAAAAAATACTTTTTAAATTTGTTTTCAAAAAAATGTACTATGTTTGAAAGTGTTTTAAACATGTGTTAGGGGTTTTTTCCTGGCTCATAGAATGGTATAGGCCCAGCCACTGGGAGGGGACTTAATAGAAGACAAGAGATGAAAGGACAAGAAGAGACTAAGGTAAGGGTGTCAGGAGGCATGAGGAAGCAATGTTAGCATAGGAAAATAGGACTAAGGCGAGAGTGTCAGGAGGCATGAGAAAGCAATGTTAGCATAGGAAATATGAGAAATAAGATAAAGTAAGATGTAAGGTGTTAGGAAAAGAAAAATATGGAGGTGACCTTGTTCAGAGAAGTTTTTGCCGATATTGACCCATATTTGGATGCACAAGTAGAAAGCAAGGAAGGGGCAGAAGATAAAAGGAAGGGAAACCTACGGATTAGGGACATTTTTCTTTTTTGGCCACTTATTTACTTCTCGATTCTTTTCTTCTGATCTTTTCGACTTCTTCTGATTGGGGAAACTTCTTCTTCATCTATACAGAACTTCTTTTCTAATAAATAGCTCTACAGTTTCTATTGTATAGTAAGAAATGAGAGACTACGAGAGATTGTAAACAAGTTTATTATAGTGAAATTTTCACTCTCCAAACTCCCGTGGATGTAGGCTTAGTGCCGAACCACGTAAAATCTATGTGTTTATCTATTTATTTTTTGTATTTTACTACTCATCGCCAAGGATGTACGAACCGACATCGTACAGTCGCACCAGACCACTGTCGGGGGCTCACACCCATCACCGATCGAGGCCCATCTCTAAACTCCCGAGTTGCCGGGGCCTGGCCCAAGGGCGTGCAAAATACGACATCAACAATATGCATGTTTACAAAACAATAAATAAATTTTTAATCGTAGAACTTATTATTCAAGGTATAAATTATATGCTATAAAATTATAGGCTATATTTCTCATTCCAATCCCAAAAATGCACAAGACAAATAATAAAATTTTTATGTTTCTATCAACTTAACTTTTCGAGATAAATGATGATTTTTCATAATATCATAGCAAAAATTCTGAATTCGAAGTCTGACTTATTTTGATAAAATTTTTAACTGTTACCAAAACGGCCTATTGTTTTCAAAAGAACAAAAATGAACGACAGAATGAGTGATATTGTATACGAGAGTCAAAAAATAATTAAGAAAATCACGTTATTCCCGTACGCGATCTTTGGAGTACTAGCCCGTTATGATTGCCGCACTGGTTGAGAGTCTTGAGACTTGCGGTTGTGGCATTGAAACCATTGCTGGGAAGGAAGTCCCTATTGTTTCAATAATGGAAAACACTACTTACCTTCTTACTGCATTGTTTGTGTCGGCCGAGTCTTTGCGCTTTGTCTTCTCATGTCTTGTCAGTAAATAAGACCTCTTACCTTCTTACTGCATTTATGCACATGGGTGTTTGTTTAGTAAAAATGATCTCATTGTTCAGAAAGTTGCCCATTTGGTTCCGTTGCTTGGGCATTTTAGTTATTAACGTGAATGCAGGAATCCTAACTCGTACAGATTATACTATTTTTTTAGCCAGCAAGTAAGAATTTGAACCTCAAATGCATTCATTCATTCATGATGGGCTGGCTTTGAGTCTGCAGAATTATAAGCTAGGGCATCAACGTACTCATGATGAGATTTGAGCCTAGAGTATATATCTTGGCTTGGCTAGCTGGGTCCCAGATGAAACAATGATCCAGGGAAGTAGGGATAGGAGAGAACTGATCTTGGTATCAGATTAGGCCAGGTTTTCCATTTTCTGGTTCTTCCAAAGTGATGTGGTGCAATTTTCTAGCTATAGCCTCTCTCGGTCTAGATGTTGTTATATATATAACAACATCGCGGCACTGCATGCAGCATGGTCGACCTTGATTACTATATATATATACATATTAATGTGGGTTTCATTTTATTTATTACTACCCCCATCATCGATCTGGCATGTACAATCTTTCAGCACCCAAAAATAGATTAGGTCTAAATTAATCAATATCATGATTTTCATATAGTTTTAAGCCTCTGTCACTACTAAGGATATTCAGAGCTAGCGCTGGGCCTTCGATCCCTAGCTAATTAATGTTGGTAGACTACTGCATGCAGGGTTTGTCATCTTGAAAAATAGGCACAAAAAACAGCTTCAATTGGCAATTATATTCTCCTAGTTTATTGACATCCAATAAAAGCTGGTTACTGATACCACAATATATATAAATAAAGTTGTGTTCTTGAAAACGACCACGTAACAATATATATATGGGTAGGGAAAGAATCTTGAAAAATGGGGAAAAGGTGACTAGGCTAGGGAGGCAGGGTTCGGAGAAGAAGAAGTGATAACGCGAAAGTCGCGGTGAGTGTGCTAAAAGAACATATATATTAATACAAGCTAGAGATCACTAACAATGGCGATCGATGATCTAAAACAGTGTTTGGGAAAGTTTTAGCATGTCTTAAAGATCATACAACAAGGGAATCTCAGTATACAGTAATACTGTTTCCCTTTTGCAAGGTGTCAAATTAATAAAGGAGCATAAAGTACTGAAAATGCATGGGAATCACTTGGAAAACAGAAAACAAATTATTATTAATTGGGCATCCATCCATCGGTGACACTTTGTCAAAATGATTCAGAAAACGCGTCCCACTCAAATATTTAATTTCAAATGAAAATGTCCTACAGCTGATCACAACATAAAGAAAATCAGAAAAAGGAATATAATTAATTAAATTGCACCATATATAAATGATCCTGATCTTGCATCTTTTCCTCATGAGTCATTGAATCCTGCATGAGTGTTCAATTCAAGTGAAGGAAACAAAAAATGCAATATTTTTCTTTTTGCGTCGAATATATATCACAACTCCGTTGGGGGATATGGATTCGGGTTACATTCGTACGTTTTGTTTATCACATCAGAAGCCATAATTAGTGCCCTTATGATTAAAGCTATATATAAAGTAAAACCTTGACTTCGGTGCATGCATTAATGGTATCTATGTATATTAATTTTCTCCTATTAATATTGATTGATCAGAGTGCACCACCTTGTCTTTTATTTCTTCATGAAATTATAATTTTGATTATATATATCGGGAATCAACACTACTGTTCTTGCATGGACCACTTTTATATTCTCCTGCTGGCTGCTGAATAGACACATTAGCTAGCTAGCTCCTTAGATCATAAGAAAACTCTTCCTTTTTTTTTGGGTTGTATTATCTATAATATATTATTGTTCTTTAGCCGATGTATGCATATCTCTTTAGATAAAATTAAGGTACTCATCAGGGAAGTTAATGTAAGAATCTCCACCAGAAAATGAAAGAAAAAAATGACTAAAAATGAAAAAAAAAATGTTACGGCCACAAAAAGATCATTTCACAAAAATAAATTTACAAACTGACATAGCAGTTTGATGTGATACATTAAATTATAAAATTATTTTTATTGTAAAGTAGATTTAATGTATGATCATATGAAGCCACGTCAGTTTGTATGTTTATTTTTACAAGATCTTTTTGTAGCTATAACACTTCTCAAATAAAGAATTAGGACAAACAAAAAAATGTCATTTTCATATTGTTTATGTAGAAGCTTTTCCAATTGTGTGCTGTTTGGAAAATTTGATAATCTTTTTGTCTTTTTATTCGGACAATTAAGAGCTAGAAATATTAGGATGCACATGCAATTTTTTCAAGGTGGCATCTTCTTTCCACATAGACATGATGACCTCCGGAATAGTTGTTGCAGGAGTACTGAATAGTGTCAAAATTTCCAGCATATATACCGTGTTAGTTTGTTGAGGAGTATGATCCAACAAATTAACGAGGGAGGTCCCTATCGAGCACGTAGAAAAGAGTAAACAAATCCCAGATGAGCAATAAAACCTTGAATCCGACGAGATCGTTTCTCCTAAACACGTCTGCTTCAATGGAATTCCCTTATAGCCCGCCTTATTCCACAACGTTTGTCCCCAAAAAGCATTCTCTCATCGAATACCCTACCTCTCCTCAACTTATCTTGGGGGAAGAGATGCTTCATTTCAGTCACCCGCAACATCCTCTGTCGCAGCTGAATCTTCCAGACCAATTTACCTGCGCCGGGTGCAAGGAGGATGGTGCAGGCATGAGGTTCAGCTGCCAATCATGTGATTTTCAGCTACATGAGTTCTGTGCCCTGGCTCCTCCTGGTCTTAAGGGCCACCCTCTCCACTTACAGCACCATCTTATTTTCTATTCTAAACCAGGTGATTATATTTTCTCCAGTTTGAGCTTAAAGATGATAAAAGGATAGCATCAAGAATGGAGATCGCATAATAGAGTAATATTAAAAGTCATGCGCATGTTTTTGCCTATCCTGATCACAGCTAAATTTGCTATGTGCTTAATATTTTATTCATTTGATCAGTTAAAGGTGGTGGAGTTTCAAAATCGAAGTGTGATATCTGTTGCAAGCCCATCAAAGGGTTTGCTTTCCGATGCGGTGCATGTGGTTTCCAGATGCACCCATCCTGCTCCAGGCTCGCTTCTGAAATCAACCTCTCATGTCATTCACACACCCTCAGGCTTTTAGCCGCATATACGACATCGAACGGAGATATTCCTGGTTTTGTGTGTGGGGAGTGCAAGAGGAAGAGGTTAGGCCGAGTATATCATTGCAGAGTCTGTGATTACCATCTCCATGCTGTCTGTGCTAAGAACATGGTTAATGGGCTCCATGACAATGGGTGCAATAAGGGTCTGGAAAAGCCAAGCATGCTAGCGGCTGCAGCTAAGGTTGCATCTCAAGTTGTCGGGGTGATCATTGAAGGGATTGTTGAGGGTTTTGCACAGAGTGTTGGAGAAGTCTTCATTCAAGATGTTGCCAAAGGAAACGGCCATTGCCGTAATAATCCAAGCAAACAGAATTGAATATTGATGAGTGAAACTACGTTAAGCCATTTTAGGCTGTTCTCATATCTAAGATGAATTAAGTGTGGGTTGTTTAAGTAATCAGAACTGAATATTATGATTGTTTATTGTACGCAGCTCATGTGTATAAATAGCTCTTTGGGGCGGGGCTCTCTCTTTGTAACATATGTTGAAAAGGTTTAACTGCTCAATTGGGAATTAATTTGAAACCATCGTGAATGAGATGCTTTTGGAATAACCTTTAACGTTTGTTTTCAAAGATGTGAAGTGTGTTTTCGTATAGATGGGATCTGTAGGATTATGGGTTCTTATTTTCTTGTGAAAGTTTGGAAACAGATGCATGTTGCGAGTACTCCTTTGGGGGATGCATGCATTTAGGCTTTAACGCAGATGAAATAATGGAATTTCGTTACAAGACAAAGTCCCAGCAGCCATTGGAAATTCAAGGAGCCAAGGCCAGCTTTTACCATGCAAACACACGAGCTTCCCCTACCGGGGTTCGATCGGAAATCTTAGGGATAAAGGTTGGGACCCACGCTTTGTCGTTTATCACTCCCTCCAAATCATTTTCAAGCATCTTTTTACTGACTCTGCAACTTCAATGAGCTGCTGAGCCATATATTCTTGGACAACTTAATTGTCTAAATACTCAAAACTTTTATTATTATTACTATTCTTTCAGCAACATTACAAAATGCACGTCTACTTTTGCCCTTAAACAGCCTTGATTTCTCTTGTTAATAGCTCCTTGAGCACAACTCCAAAACTCTAGTCTGTAGATATCACATTTCCAAGTTGATTCGTTTGAAATGCAGAATTAACAAAGCGACATTCCCAGATAGCAATAAGGGCTTTCTATGAAATTTGATCACATTTCAATCGAAAGTAATACAGTTCGTGTCGATCAGTCCTTTTAGCAAAGTCGCAGAAAGAGTAAAGAGATACTTCCAGCAGCAAAGTCTTGAGTCTTGACTTGCACAATTAGAGGGTATACATACCGAAGTGCTTATATATGCCTCAACAAATATTTCACTACTGCATCATATGATATATATCGTCGTGTGATTGATCAGACTGATCAACTTTATAGTGACAAAATGTTACAAATGTAAAGCCTAGAATTATGATCCATGACTTGTAAAGGAATAAAAAGAAGAAAATAAACGCACATAAGATTAACCAAATTACACCTCTTTTGACACTATACATGCTCGCATTCTCTCAACTTCTCTTTTTCTCCTTCTGGGGTCTCCAACACCTTACTATCTTAGCAAATTATGCCTCTTCCCCTTGGTTGTATCTCAACCAGTGGGGGTCACACTTTCGGGGGTTCAACCGCTGATTATCTCTAAATTCCAAAGTCAAAAACTAAACCACCTATTTTCCAGCACAAATCAGCTAAAAAAAAGTTCCGAATCTTCAATTGTTAGGAAGTATCTGAATGATGCCATACCTGAAGCTGTCACAACTTCCTAGCTTCTTGGGTTTTTCTTCACAGCTCCTGTCCAATCCCTACCTAGGCCCCTTCCCAAAAAGCAATCTGTTTATAAATCGTTTTCCTTTCCAAAAATCAACTTAACCAATGCCGAAGTAGATATCTGAATCAACTTGCATTCATCTGACCCAGTCGTTTCATTTCCTTTATCCAAAATTCTTTCCCGTTAACCCTACATTGTGCCAAAATCCAAATTCT
>QEOT01005926.1:16809-54501 GCA_003123785.1 Pterocarya stenoptera
CAAATTGACAAGTTTTACTACCCTGTTGATTTTTTAATTTTGGATACTCAATCGGTTGTTGAGTCTGACTCTAAGATTCCTCTCATATTAGGTAGACCTTTCCTTACTACGGCTAATGCACTTATAAACTGCAGGAATGGGTTGATGAAACTATCTTTTGGAAACATGACTATGGAGGTCAACATATTCCACATCAGTAAGCAACCTGGGGAGGATGATGAGTGCCAACAAACATACATGATTGATGCACTCATAGACAAGGGAGTTCATACAACTCATGATTCTGATTCCCTTGAATATTTCCTTGTTAATTCTGAATTTGATACTATGAATGATTCATCTGATGTTGTTGATGTTTGTGCTATTTTTTATGCACCTCAGGATTATGGCCCACACATTTTGCATCCAAAATTTGGGGAGCTATCTAAGAAAAGTGAAAATCAGATTCCTTCAAGCACGGATAGTCCCAAATTGGAATTGAAGCCACTGCCCTCAGGTTTTAAGCATGCATTTCTCGGCCTAGGTGACACTTCTCCTGTTAGTATTTCTTCGAAATTGAATGCGGATAAACTTATGAAATTTCAGTTGACCGAGTTAAAGGAGTTGAGAAATGATGCTTATGAGAACTCTAGAATCTATAAGGCTAAAATGAAAGCATTTCATGATAAAAATATTTTGAGAAAAACGTTTAAGCCTGATGATCGAGTGTTCTTATATGATTCTAGATTCCATAAGCACCTAGGAAAACTTCGGTCTAGATGGACCGGCCCCTTTGTCGTGAAACATGTTTTTGAAAATTGGGCGATAGAAATAGAGGATCCTAAAGATGGTCGGATCTTTAAAGTAAATAGTCAACGCCTTAAAGTATTAATTGATAGGCAAGTTCCGGAAGTGGAAGACATTCAACTTGTGGATCAGGTCTATCAACCTTGACCACACGATGCAGGTATGTTTTCTTTTTCTCTTTATTTGTTTTGTTTGTTTTGTTTTCTCTTATTTTCTCTCTTTTCCTTTTTGTTTGCTGTTGTTTTCTTTATTTTTGTTTGCAGGTTAGTTTTATTTTGTCATTTCAGTTTACCATCCTTGGTGCTTAGCAAGCTACTCACATCACTCATCAGGTGTATTCTACCCTTTTTAGTCACTCCCCATTCAAATTTGATTCTTAAACATTGAGGACAATGTTTCATTTAAGTTGGGGGGTGGTGGTGCAAATTCAGTATTTAAAATACTTGTTGAAACTCTGTGGCATATTTTCATGTGTCAAAATTTTTTTAATTTGCATCACACGTGCATCATTTTCACATGTGTACTCATTCTCATTCATAGTCATCTTCGTGAATTCACCAAACCCACCATAATCATTTTTGCTGAAACATTCACAGAACCCCTAATGCACTCATCCAAACTTTGTGGTAAGATAGTGGTTTGACACATGTAACTAGAGAACTCTTTTGCTTAAGCATTCATGTGAGTTTTGGAGAGGATTGAGAGCCTACAAATGCAGTAAATTGTGATAAGCATTCATTGATCTATTGAATTGGAAACTTCTTTTGAGAATATCATTACATGGTTTGTGGTAAGATGGTGGATATACTTGGGATATGACGAAGGTCAACTTAGGATCAACGTTTGAGCCTTTCAAGCTAACCCTTTCCATCTTAAACCCTTAGTAGCCAACTTTGAGCCAATAAACACATGTAGCTTTTTGTTTTCATATGCCCACATCATCCATACCTCTCCACATTGGAGTATAACCTATACACTGATTTTTCCTACCCTTGTTACTTCCAAGTGTGTACTAGATGTGGAATTTTTATCTTTTCTACAGAAAAATAAAAGGAGAGAGAGAAAGGGGAAGAACATGAGTTACAAGATGTTCAAGTGAGTGAGTTTCAAAGGTAAAAATACCAAGGTTGGGTACAAATAGCAAAATACCAGGGTGACATACATAATTGTTCACCAAGTAAAAAAAAAAAAAAAAAAAAAAAAGAAAAGAAAAGGAAAAGAAAAAGAAAAAGAGGCAATAGTCAATGATTTGAAAAGTTGGAGAGTACATCAAGTGAGAAATGTGGTTTATTGAGAGGTTTAATAAGATTCCCTTTGTATGTACTTGGAAGTTTTTGAATCCTTTTCATCCTTTTCTTTCATATAGCCCCGAACCCAAGCCACATTACAACCTTTTGTGTTGACCGTTCTGATCCTAAGTAAGGTTTTGGAAAGAGTGGTGGAAGTCTCATTTATTAGTGTTCCTATCATAAGATCAATGTTTGCTTGTTGCTTGTACATAATTGCCTAATTGCCCATGAGAGTGTGTGTACACCCATTGTCAACTCCATAGAGAGAATCCTCACACGAAACACTTTTATACCCGTGAGTTATGGAGTTGAACCTTTCGCTTGAGATGTTCTTAATGTTGCATGTGTCAAGACTTCTGGTTAGATGGATATAGTTTGGAACACATACACACTCTGTGGATTGCTATAGGTGGATTGCTTGTGATAGGGTTATTGAATTCCTAAGATTGCTTTGATATGTGAATCTGGAAAGTGTGATTTGGTGGCCTTTGTGTATAATTTTATTTGGTCTATCTCGACGTCTTGGCATGAAAATTGCTAGGGACTAGCAATGAGTAAGTTGGGGGGTGTGATGAGTGTACGAAAGTACACTCTAAATATCCTATTATTGGACTATAATGCTAAAATGTGAATAGAAATTATAGGAATTAATGTGTATTATTGAATTGAGTTTCTATTTATTTTGAGATACTCCTAAGCAGATTTTTATGTTTAATTTCAGGGACTATAAAAGAGTAAGTCAAAAAGACCCAGTCAAATCCAAAGGACTTTCAAATGGGCAAGAGTTGGAACAACCTAAGAACTTTCAATGAGTGTAGGACTCTTCAAATAAGGATAATGATGGGATTTAAGAGTAATTCGGAACAAGAGAAATAGTCAGAGTCCAACATGCTATAGGAGACTGTTTGGATATACTTTAGTATTTCGAACGTAACTTTCTACTCACATATCGGATTGATTCGATTCCAGATGCGTTGGAAAGCTAACTTAAAGGGCTACGACTTTGTCTCTAATACAAATTTCCAAATTCGAATTCCTGAAGTACGTATGTGGCTGCCAAGATAAGTCCTAAGATTTAGGCGAGTTTTCTATGTGGGAATCATGAAGATATTAGGGTTTCTTTTCTACCCTATATAAGGAGATCATTAGGAGGCTGAAGGGGAAAAGAAGGGAGCAATTTAATTCTCATGTCTACCGTTTGCTTTACCTTTCTCTTGAGATTTTTGTTGTCCATTATATTTATGGGTAACTAAATTCTCAAGTAGGGCTAGGGATGAACTTGCACATTTGATGGTATTTGTAATTTATTTTTGATTTATGTATTTGATTTTCAATTACTAAAACTCTTTTGTTTTATCATTCTCAATTCATCGTTGATGTTCTCTTCTCCGAATAATCATAGAATTTATTCTGTTTATGGATTCAGTCATGCTTTTTCGATTGAATGGATTAGCTCTTTGATTATGTTTCGATCAATTATTTATCTATATTGATTTAATTCTTTGCTGCAATATCGCTTCCTGAGTATATTGTCGTCGTTGGATTTTCTCAATAGTGATAATAATTTACGTATTTTAAAAGTGATGAATGATTTTTCATAGGGTTACATTTGATTTAATCTTGGTTTATAAATCTCTATCTTCCGATTGGAAATTTTAGAAATTGAGTTCCCAATTGAGTTATTCAATGAATTAAGAGTAATTAAAATACTAGATTTGTGCAAGGGATTCCCGACGCTCTACTGTTTGTCAAATTTGAGTAATTTTTCCGTTAGTCACTTTGTTGTGCTTTCATTTGCATTTAAAATTAATCTTTGTTCTTTATACTATTTTTTTAATTTGTCTCTCTGTGGAATCGACACCCCAAAGCTGTGCTATAACCACCGCATTATTCTTTGGGCGTAATCAATGCCCGTGTAGAAAAAACTCCAACCACTTAACTTTGCCACTTTACCCTCAATTGGCTTTCTACTAAGCAGGGGTAGAGTGGTAAAAATATGAGGTGCTCCGAATTGCCCTGGGTCGGGGCATACATACCACAAGGTCATGGTAGTACCATAGGAAGCCCGTGACCAAAAAACACCAAACTCTTAACTTTGCCACTTTCCCCTCAATTGTCTTTCTATTAAGCTGGGGCAAATTGGTAAAAATAAGAGGTGCTCCGAATTGCCCGGAGTCGAGGCATACATACCACAAGGTCACAGTAGTACTATTGGAAGCTCTCGAGCAAAAAACTCCAACCTCTTAACTTTCCCACTTTGCCATCAATTGTCTTTCTTCTAAATAAGGCCAAAGTGGTAAAGATAAGCGATGCTCCAAATTGCCCGTCGTTGGGGTAAACAAACCATAAGGTGATGGTAGTACCCTAGGATGCCCTCGAGGAAAAAACTTCATCCTCTTAACTTTGCCACTTTGTCCTCAATTGGCTTTCTACGAAGCAAGGGCAAAGTGGTGAAAATAAGAGGTGCTCTGAATTGGCTTGGGTTGAGGCATACATACCACGAGCTCATGGTAGTACCATAGGAAGCCAGCGAGCAAAAAACTCCAACCTCTTAACTTTGCCACTTTGCCCTCAATTGGCTTTCTACTAAACTAGGGCAAAGTGGTAAAAATAACAGTTGCTCCGAATTGCCCAGGATCGGGGCATGCATACCACAAGATCATAGAAGTACCATAGCAAGCCAGCGAGCAAAAAACTCCAACCTCTTTACTTTGCCACTTTGCCCTCAATTGGATTTCTACTAAGCAATGGCAAAGGGGTAAAAATTAATGGTGCTCTGAATTGCCTTAGTCGGGGCGTACATAGCACAAGGTCATGGTAGTACCACTGGAAGCCCTCGAGCAAAAAACTCCACGCTCTTAACTTTGCCACTTGGGTCATGGTAGTACAACTGGAAGCCTGCGAGCAAAAAACTCCAAACTCTTAACTTTGCCACTTTACCCTCAATTGGCTTTCTACTAAGCAAGGGCAAAGCGGTAACAATAAGAGGTGCTCCGTATTGCCCGTGGTTCGAGCATACATACCACAAAATCGTGGTAGTACCAAAGGAAGCCCGTGGGCAAAACACTCCACACTCTTAACTTTGCCACTTACCCCTTAATTAGCATTCTACTAATCAAGCGCAACATGGTAAAAATAAGAGGTGCTCCGAATTGCCCGAGGTCGGGGCATACATACCACATGGTCTTGATAGTACCATAGGAAGCCAGCGAGCGAAAAACTCCAACCTCTTAACTTTACCACTTTGCCCTCAATGGACTTCTACAAAGGCAGGATAAAGTTGTAAAAATAAGAGGTGCTCCGAATTGCCCGGGGTCGGGGCATACATACCACAAGGTCATGGTAGTACCATAGGAAGCACGCGAGCAAAAAACTCCAACACTTTGCCACTTTGCCCTCAATTGGCTTTCTACTAAGCAAGGGCAAAGTGGTAAAAATAAGAGGTGCTCTGAATGTCCCGTGGTCAGGGCATACATACCACAAGGTCATGGTAGTACCATAGGAAGCCCGCAAGCAAAAAACTCCTACCTCTTAACTTTACCACTTTGCCCTCAATTGACTTTCTACTAACCAAAGGAAAAGTGGTAAAAATAAGTGGTGCTCTGAATTGCCTTGGGTCAGGATGTACATACCACAAGGTCATGGTAGCACCACAGGAAGCCCGCGAGTAAAAAACTCCAACCTCTTAGCTTTGCCACTTTGCCCTCAATTGGCCTTCTACTAACTAACCAAGTGGAAAGTGGTAAAAATAAGAGCTGCTCCAAATTGCCTGAGGTCGGGGCGTACAAACCACAAGGACATGGTAGTACCATAGGAAGCCCGCAAGTAAAAAACTCCAACCTTTTAACTTTCGCACTTGGCCCTCAATTCAGTTTACTAAGCATGGGCAAAGTGGTAAAAATAAGAGTGCTTCGAATTGCCCTTGCAAAGTATTGCTTGCCTTTCTTTCTGTTTGCATAAAATTGGAGTGGTCATTTTGGTGCAAGGAAGACTTTAGATGTTTTGCATGAACGTTTGTGGGAGCATCAATTGCCATTCATTGACATGTTACGTGAACGTTTGTGGAAGTATCATTTGTCATTCATTAACGTGTTGCATGAACATTTGTGGAAGTATTGATTGCCATTTTTTGAGTTTGCATATAATTGGAGTGGTCATTTTGGTGTAAGGAAGACTTTAGATAATTTTCCTGAACATTTATGGGAGTATTGTTTGTCATTCATTAAGTTTACATATAATTGGAGTGTTCATGCTACTAATAAATTTTCACATTTTGAAATTGTTTATAGACATAATCCATTTACTCCTATAGATTTAATATCTTTACCTGTTGATGACAGGACTAGCTTGGATGGACTTTCCCAAATTCTTGAACAAATTAATGATAATGCATATCAAGTGGATCTTCCAGATAAGTATCATGTTTCTACTATTTTCAATGTTACTAACATTTTTCCCTTTGATGCACGTAGAGATTCAAGGTCAAATCCTTTTGAGGAGAGAGGGAATGATGGGCCCCAAGATGGATCTTGCTTTAAAGATCCTTTGCAAGTTCCAGATGGGCCAATTATAAGGTCAAGAGCTAAGAAGATCAAGGAAGCAATCCAAGGATTGGTGCAATCCACTTGGGAAGAAGCTAACAAAAGCCCAACACACAAGTTGACCTTTAAAGAAGAAAAACCCTTTTTGATCCACTTGATACAAAGTGCAACATAAATTATGGCCTATTATTATGTTTATGTGATTGAAGGCCTTGGATTGGTTTATTTCATTAAAGGAGCTTATTTTATTAGTTATAGGAATTAGTTTAGAATAATTAGGCTTGAGGATGCTTGGCCCACATATCTTATTTCTTATGAACTAGGGTTTTGGGGAAGGTCTTGCATTTTGGCCAAGGGCTTATTTGGAAAGTATTTTTTAGGAACTAGGGTTTCAAGAAGTACTGTAGTAGAATTACTGTAGCCGATTTACTGTAGCGTAGCACTGTTCTTGCAGGGGTATTTTTGGGAGAAATGGCTTTATTTTAGCTAGGGTTTTAATTAGGTTTTGGTTTAAATACTCTTTTTAGACTCATTTGAAAGGCTAGACAATGTTGCATTTTCATTGTGAGTTGAGTTTACTTCTCTTGTTCTTGATTGAACTTTTGAACTTATCAAAGGTAAATCACAACCTTTGTGGCGTTCCTCCTTATAATCTAGGTTCATGAGACGGTTTCTTCAACGGATCTAGATTTTAATATAATCTAGGTTCTTGAAACGAGTTCTCATCGGGTCTAGATTCTCCATCCATTAACTTGATTTTAGCTTTCTTGGGTGAGTTTTCAAATTGATTGTGGGTTCAAGGGATTCTATTCCTGCGGGTTCATATCAGAGGCGAGAGCCGAATGCTTCATCAACCTACTTTAACAAAGAACACCAGTTTTATTCTTTTTCTTTTTAATTTCATTATGAACTAATTCTATTTTCTAGAACTTTGATGTAGCGTAGCACTGAACACACAATTTATATTCCAAGTTATTTTATTTTTAATATTTCCATGATTAAGTGTTTATTCTTTGTTCTTAATGCTTGCAATTTTCTAGCTAATTATTGTTCGATCTATTGAATCACAATGAGACCGAGAGGTGATTTGTGATTAAAACTCTAGGATTAAACATCATTAGTTGAGAGAAAGAAGAGATGCTTTACCGCAACTAGTGTGATTTTCAAGAAAACTCCAAAAAACTTAATGAGTCTCTAATTAGTTAAATTCACATAGAGATATGGAATTATTAGTTGGAGATATTTTTGGTATTGTTCGAGAGAAAATATTGAATAATTAAGGGATTGTTATCATCAACTTGAGATAATTAGGATTCTATAAGAAGAATAAATTGTGTGGGATTTGCTAGGTGAAGTCAAACGCTCTAGATCTATTCTTATTATTTTTTAAAATCTTAATTTTAATATTCTTTTCTTCAATCTAATTTAGATAAACCATTCTTCAAATTTCAATTTTTCAAGTAGTAATTAATTTAGTCAATTTCAATACTCAATAGCATAATTATTCCCTGTGGGTTTGATAACCGTTTTCTTTAAAACACTTTACTACTTGTTACGATTCTATGCACTTGGAGATATATTTTTATGGGAACAAGTTTTTGGCGCCGTTGCCGGGAAAATGTTATTTGTTATTAATATTGATACCAGCTAGATTTTTACTATTTTGGATTTTATTTTATTTATTTAAAAAAAATTAATTTGATCTCAGTTTGATTTTTTTTCAAGAATTAGAAGTGCATGCGCTAATCTAAATCATTAGAGCATATGCTTTTCGATCCCGAGATTGAAAGAACCTTAGATCGGATATATATAAAGAGAAAAAGAAAGAGGTCGCTGCTTGTAAAGTTAATATGGCTGACCAATTGCACAAGGGGTTAAGAGACTATGCAATGCCCTCAGTCAATGGGGCGACATCCAGTATTAGGCGACCAGCTATAGAAGCCAATAACTTTGAGATCAAGCCGGTCATTGACTGTTATAAGAGGATCCTAATGTCCAAATTGTAAATTTTCTGGAAATTTGTGATACTTTTAAACACAACGAAGTAACAGATGATGCAATCCGATTGAGACTTTTTCCTTTTTCACTTAGCAAAAAAGTAAAAGCTTGGTTGAATTCTTTGCCTCCTGGCATCATCACCACCTGGGAGGAGTTGGCACAAAAATTTTTAGCAAAGTATTTCCCTCTGGCCAAGACAGCGAAATTAAGGAATGATATTACTACATTCGCCCAATTTAAGGGTGAATCATTGTATGAGACATGGGAGAGATACAAAGACTTATTGCGCAAGTGTCCACATCATGACCTCCCCGCCTAGCTTCAAGTGCAGACATTCTACAATGGGCTGGGACCCACAAATCGATCTATGGTTACTGCGGCCGTTGGAGGAGCATTAATGAGTAAGACCCATGGAGCCGCCTATGGACTTCTAGAAGAATTGGCGTCCAACAATTATCAATGGTCTGCAGAGAGAGCAATGCCAAGAAAGGTGGCTTGAATTTTTGAACTTGATTATATTACCACATTGGCAGTGCAGATGGGGAATCCTTTTGTCCAACTGAGTCAAGAACAAGCCCACTACATGTCCAATTTTCAACGTCAAAATAATCCTTATTCAAACAAGTTCAATCCTGGATGGAGAAATCACCCTAACTTTTCATGGAGCAATAACCAAGGGCCGGTTAGACTACCTCAACAGTTTCCACAGCAAGAGAAGAAGCTGGCACTTGAGGATATGTTCATGCAGTACATGTAAAAGACTGATATGGTAATCCAAAACAACTCGGCATCCATCCACAATCTTGAGGCATAAATCGGTCAGCTCTCCAACATGCTTGCGAAGTGGGCGAACATATGACCAGCCACAAATAGTAAGTACCGAGCGAGATGCAGAAGCTGAAAATGTGGAGACCGAGAAGAAGGAAACTGAGGACTAGGTGAAAGAAACCGATCGAGAGGAGACCAACCAGCAAGCTAAGAAGACTAGAGAGAATAAAGGGGCTTCAAATCCAAGAAATCCATGGAGTTTACTTCTGAAACTTATTCTCCTTCAATTTATAATCCATCAATCCCTTTTCCACAAAGATTAAAGAAAAATAAAATTGATAATCAGTTCTCTAACTTTCTGAGTATATTTAAGCAATTGCATATTAATATTCCTCTCATTGAAGCCTTAGAGCAAATGCCTAAATATGCAAAATTTTTTAAGGATATATTATCAAACAAGCGGAAGTTGGAGGAGCATGAAACTACGATGCTGACCAAGGAAAGCAATGCAATTTTACAAAAGAAGCTGCTGCCTAAGTTGAAAGATCCGGGGAGTTTCACGATCCCTTGCACCATAGGAAATTCCTATTTCGATAAAGCTTTTTGTGACATAGGGGCAAGTATTAATCTGATGTCTCTCTCTGTTTTCAGGAAACTGGGTCTTGGAGAAGTAAAGCCTACCACCATCTCTCTACAGTTGGCGAACAGATCTATCAAATACCAGAGAAAACTCATTGAGGATGTACTGGTGAAAGTTGACAAGTTCATCTTCCCCGCTGACTTCATTGTACTTGATATGGAGAAGGACAAGGAGATCCCTTTGATACTAAGCCAACCTTTCCTGGCGACGAGGAGAACTTTAATTGATGTCCAAAAAGGGAAACTCGTTTTAAGGGTTGACGAGGAGCAGGTCACTTTTGATGTATTTAAATCTATGGAATTTCCTTCTGAGGTACATTCCTGCTTTCAAATAAGCGACCGAGACATGGTCAAGTCCGACGAGACTTATGGAGCTGAATTTCCAAAACTACCACTTGAAGTAAATCTTACTCACTTTACATCTATTGAATCCAAAGATGAAGAGGTTAGGGAGTGTGAGAAATATTTGGAAGCTACATCATTCCTTTCTCTTTCAATAAAATTGAAAGTGGAAGAGCTACACTCATCTTAGCCGACGTCACCAAAGCCTGAACTCAAGCCACTTCCATCAAATTTAAGGTACGCTTTCTTGGGCTAGGACTCTACTTTTTCAATTATTATTAACAGTTCATTGAGTGATGTAGAGGAAGAAAAGTTGTTAAGAGTCTTGCGGTAGCACAAAATGGCTTTGGGTTGGACCATCTCAGACATCAAAGGAATTAGTCCTTCAATTTGCATGCACAAGATTTTAATGGAGAATAATTTTAAACCGATCGTCCAAACCCAGAGGAGATTGAATCCATCAATGCAATAAGTGGTGCATAAAGAAGTATTGAAATTTATAAATGTCGGGATCATTTATCCAATCTCAAATAGTGCATGGGTAAATCCAGTGCAAGTTGTCCCAAACAAATGCGGGATAACCTTGATAAAAAATGACAACAATGAACTCATACTGACTAGGACGGTCATGGGATGGCGAGTATGCATAGACTATCGAAGACTGAATGATGCAACTTGGAAAGACCATTTCCCCTTACCATTTATTGATCAAATGCTAGAAAGACTTGCCAGCCACGCCTACTACGATTTTCTAGATGGATATTCCAGGTACAATCAAATAGCCATTGTACCTGAGGATCAAGAGAAGACCACTTTCACTTGTCCATACGGCACTTTTGCATATAGGCACATGCGTTTTGGTCTTTGCAATGCGCCAGTCACTTTTCAAAGATGCATGATGTTCATTTTCTCAGACATGGTGGAAAAATTTGTAGAAGTCTTCATGGAAGACTTCTCGATTTTTTGTCACTCTTTTGATAACTGCTTATATAATTTATCTTGGTTTTGCAGAGATTCAAGGAGACAAATCTTGTTTTAAATTAGGAAAAATGTCACTTCATGGTCGAGGAGGGAATAGTGCTCAGCCACCGCATTTCCTTCAAGGGAATTGAGATCGACCGATCAAAGATAGAAGTTATTGACAAACCCCCACCACCGACCAATGTGAAAGGTGCGAGGTGCTTCTTGGGTCACGTCGGGTTCTATCGTCGGTTTATCAAGGATTATTTCCAAATTACTAAATATCTCTACACTCTGTTGATTAAAGATACTCGATTTGGATCTTTTGTTGAATGCTTGCATGCTTTTGAAACATTGAAAAAGAAATTAATTTCAGCACCTATCATTGTATCACTGGATTGAAATTTACCTTTTGAATTAATGTGTGATGCTAGCGATTATGCTATAGGAGCTATTTTGGGACAGAGAAAAGATAAAATTTTTCATGTTATTTATTATGCAAGTCGAACCTTAAGAGAAGCTCAACTGAATTATACTACTACTGAAAAAGAATTGTTAGCAGTTGTGTTTGCCTTTGACAAATTTCGTTCTTATTTGATAGGTTCAAAGCTGGTCGTCTACACCGATCACTCGGCTCTTAAATACTTGCTATCGAAGAGGGATATCAAACTAAGACTATTACAATGGATTCTGCTACTACAAGAGTTTGATTTGGAAATAAGAGATAAGAAAGATACAGAGAATGAAGTGGTCGGCCACTTATCTCGCCTTGAGCTTAAAGAGGCAGCTGGCGAGGAGAATTTTCCAATTAATGAGACCTTCCCAGATGAGCAATTAATGGCTATACAAGTTGTTCCATGGTATGCTGACATGGTAAATTAATTGGTGTCCAAAATTCTCCCAACCGAGATGACTTATCAACAAAAGAAGAAGTTCTTCTCCGACTTGAAATACTATTTTTGGGAGGAACCTTTTCTATACCGGTACTGTGCGGATCAGATAATCAGAAGATGTGTGCCCGAGGAAGAGATGGAGAGCATACTCAGACATTGCCACTCTTTAGAAGCGGGCAACCAATTTGGTGGAGCAAAAACAGCAGCAAAAGTTCTGCAATGCGGCCTTTATTGGCCGACTATTTTTAAAAACTCTTTTAATTTTGTTACTTTATGTGATCATTGTCAAATGGTTGGCCACATTTTTAGGAAACATGAGATGCCTTTAAACAACATTTTAGTAATTGAATTATTTGATCTTTGGGGTATAGATTTCATGGGTCCTTTTCCATCCTTATATTCTAATCTATTATGGTCGCTATAGATTATGTCTCCAAATGGGTGGAAGTGGTCGCCTTACCAACCAATGATGCGAGGGTAGTGGTGAATTTCCTACAGAAGAACATATTTTCCTGATTTGGCACTCCAAGGGCCATAATCAGTGATGGCGGAAAGCATTTTTGCAATCGCCAATTTGAAGCACTACTGACTAAGTATGGAGTTACCCATCATGTGGTGACACCATACCATCCTCAAACAAGCGGCCAGGTCAAGGTGCCTAATCGGGAGCTGAAGAGCATACTGGAGAAGACCATGAGTGTCTCTCGGATAGACTGGGCGAGAAGGTTAGATGATGCACTATGAGCCTATCAGATAGCATTCAAAACACCGACCGGGATGTCACCTTATCGGCTCGTTTATGGAAAAGCATGTCATCTACCCATGGAGCTAGAACACATAGCCTATTGGGCGACAAGGACACTGAACTTTGATTTACAAGTGACTAGCGAGAAGAGAATACTGCAGATCAACAAGATGGATGAGTTCCACAATGATGCTTATGAGAATGCTCAGATTTACAAAGATAAGACTAAAAGATGGCACGATAAGCATAATCTAAGAAGGGAATTCGAATTCGGGCAGAAAGTTCTATTATTTAACTCAAGACTTCGACTCTTCCCAGGAAAGCTGCACTCTCGGTGGTCAGGACCGTTTGTGGTGACCCATGTTTTTCCCTATGGGGCAGTTGAAGTCCATCACGAGACAAAAGGCACATTTAAAGTAAATGGACAGAGATTAAAACCCTATATGGATGGAGACTTTCACTTGAAAAAGTGTTCCCTCGATCTCGCCAATCATAAACGATGAGAGGACAATGTCTAGTTATAAACTTTAAATAAAACGCTTTTGGGAGGCAACCCAAGTTTTTTATTTATTTATTTTATTAATTTTTTTTTTTTTTGCTTAATATTATTCCTTTTCTTTCATTTTGCAGGAACGAAGAGGCGAGGAGATCTCCAAGAAGTACACGACTGCGCCTTCAAGGAAAATATTCAAATGATAGAACTGGACAAAATCAGGGGAGCATCTCTTACATTCTCTCATTCTCTGTTCTAGTTTCTCTTCCTTTTTCCCATTGAGGACAATGTGATATTTAAGTTTGGGGGGAAAGGATATTATTTTCTAAAAAAAATAAATAATAATAATATTATAATAATGATGATGATGATGATAAAAACAATATGGTTTGATGAATAAAAAACCTATGATAAAAATATGATTGAAATTGATTATGATTTTTAGGAAAAATTCTCATTGCTTAAGTCTAGTTGTTAATTCTTTACTTGATCTTACTTAATTTGATATTTTATATGTTCAATGAATGCTTCTTATGATCATTAATTGTTTTGAGTACCTAAAGAAATTTTATGTGAATTTTGTAAATTTATATGGTCTCAACTTACTCTAGAACTTATTTGATTACACTCAAGGCGAAATCCAAGACAGAATATAACTGGCGACATGATTAAGGCATTCTTTGGACCGATTGAGCCTTTCAAGCTTACATGTTTATTATCTTTATCTCTAGTCGCCCCTTTAAGCTTTATTGAAATATATTTTGGCCTTATATTTTTCTTTCTTGTAAACCTCATATTCCCTACCCTCTTTAAGCTTATAAACTAATTTCCTTACCTTTCAAGAGAACTAGGTTTACACAAAGTAACAGAATCACAAGAGCAAGAGAGGTAGAAAGTCTACAAGTAAAGTTAATTATAGCAATATTATGAAAATCATAAGTTTGGGGGTGAGAAAAGTCAACTCGTCTACTGTGTGGCCAACAAGAAAAGGCCGACGAAAGTCATCCACAAAGGCAGTCGAAAAAGTATGGAATATTTACACACAAAAAAAACAGATGTCTAACCTAGCGAATAGAGGGGTAAAGAGAGAGATACTTGAAAGTACAATAAAGAGATGTATGTTGAGAGATTTACAATGATTGAGAAGAGATGTTTGTGAGAATGCTCTATTTATTCTGTTAGTGTTCAAATTTAAGTTCTCTTGCTTTGTTTGAATCCTACCTTTTCTTTGTAGCCCTCACCCTAGCCTTACATTACAAACTTAATAAAGACCTATTGATCCCTGGTGATAGTTTCTGTTTTACATTAGTGGAGAGTGATTTGAAAAGCAAGCCTATGGAGTTTGAAGAGATCCATTATTGATTTACTTGTCTGCATAAAACTATCTGGGGAGCTAATGATGAAGTGAGAATGATGGGTATGCATGAATGTGAGGATAGATAATGCAGTGGGATTGAGTTTTGAATTAACTTTTAGACTTGATTGATCTTGAATGATTCCTTTGAATTATAGACTTTAGACAATTTTTGAGGCAATAAATTTTGTGAATCAAACCAATGCTTGTTTTAATTATCTTTTCTTTTCTTCTTTGCTCGAGGGAGAGCAAAACTTATGTTTGGGAGTATTTGATAAGTGTTATTTTTATGTGATTTTTATCACTCTGTTATTTATGAAAAGTGTCATTTTCCTTTCAATATTATTGATTTTATTTTATTTCTACATATTTTTATTTATTTTCTTGGATTTGAAGGAATCAGAAGATTTAGTGCAAAAGGAATGCATTTTGGTACAAAAGAAGAGACTACAAATCCAGAGCGATGAGAGGCAACGAGATCTAAAGAGAGCCGATGAGATTTGGGCGAGAAGCCTTGTCCCGTAGGCAACAAAGATATTTCTCTAGCCCAAAAGCGAGAAGACTTACCTCTCAGTAGGCGAGGAAACTCGCGACCAGAAAGCGCGACCAGAAGGCGCGAAAACTTGGCAACATGGCTCTAGGCGGTTGGATTGGGCGACTAGTCTAAAGACCAACTTAAAAGACCAACCAAAAAGTCATCGTGGGCAACAACTAGAAAAGGCGAGAGGAGTCTTTCACCCCGATCAGGGAGTCTTTCCACTCGGTAGGCGAGGAGAGGGCTGTGTGGTCTTTGTGACCTCCACGCCTGTTCATTTGTGACCTCCATGCCAGTTATATTCAACACACGGCATCTACCCGGTGGGATAAGTCCTCCCGATCGAGATCAATCTGTTGCTGACCACCAAATCCGAGTTTCAAAATCAATCTATTGGCGACCAAATCCTCCCGAACTCCACAATTCAAGCCGCATATCACTGAATCTTCCATTTTAGATAATCCCGTTATTCTTGGGATAATTTCCTTTTATGTTAACATCTATCTGTAGAAATTATTTTCCATATTTAAATTTCGATATCTATTTAATCTCGACCTGTGGGATGAATAGGGGGTTGGAGTTCTGAATCAGAGTTGAGAGATTTTATGTTTTAGAGTCTGAGTCTGAGTTTAGAGTTCCAGTTTTTATTCTTGAAGTATTCTTTCGAGAAGGCGGAACTGGAAGGCAAAGGCGAGAGCCGAATGCTTCATCAACCGACTTCAACAAAGAACACCAGTTTATTCTTTTTCTTTTTAATTTCATTATGAACTAATTCTATTTTCTAGAGCTTTAATGTAACGTAGCACTGAACACACAGTTTATATTCCAAATTATTTTATTTTCAATATTTCCATGATTGAGTTTTTATTTCTTGTTCTTAATGCTTGCAATTTTCTAGCTAATTATTGTTCGATCTATTGAATCACAATGAGACTGAAAGGTGATTTGTGATTAAAGCTCTAGAATTAAACACCATTAGTTGAGCGAAAGCAAAGATGCTTTATCACGACTAGTGTGATTTTCAAGCAAAATCTAAAAAACTTAATGAGTCTCCAATTAGTTAAATTCACATAGAGATATGGAGTTATTAGTTAGAGATATTTTTGGTATTGTTCGAGAGAAAATATTGAATAGTTAAGGGATTTTTATCATCAACTTGGGATAATTGGGATCCTATAACGAGGAAGAATAAATTGTGTGAAATTTGCTAGGTAAAGTCAAACGCTCTAGATCTATTCTTATTATTTTTTAAAATCTAAATTTTAATGTTCTTTCTTCAATTTAATTTAGACAAATCATTTTTCAAATTTTGATTTTTCAAATAGTAATTAATTTAGTCAATTTCAATACTCAATAGCATAATTATTCCCTATGGGTTCGATAACCGTTTTCTTTAAAACTCTTTACTACTTGTCAAGATTATGTGCACTTGCAGATCAATTTTTATGCGAACATGTTTTTGGCTCCATTCCAAGCTACGAAATTTGCACCAGCAAAGGAGAGGTCAACAAATGGTTGGTGGCGTTTAAGTCGANAGATTATGTGCACTTGCAGATCAATTTTTATGCGAACATGTTTTTGGCTCCATTCCAAGCTACGAAATTTGCACCAGCAAAGGAGAGGTCAACAAATGGTTGGTGGTGTTTAAGTCGGAGCTCAAGATCAAGCATGTGGCTATAGAGATCCTTAACAGAGATGGGTTCAACTCGTGTGGTAACTGAGTTGACAAAGGAGTTGTACCCAGGGCCAACTCCAGCAAGCAGAAAGGAGACCAGTTCAAAGTCATTAAGAGTTGTATCAGCAACAATGAGCATGTCCACCAAATTGGAAAATTTGTGAAAATAATTTAATATGGAAGAGTTACCCTTCTTGAGAGTTGCTAGTTGGCAGTGCAAATTCATCAAGCAAGCACTAAAGGTGGACATGAGCATCCACTCTAGTGTACTCCGAACTTGTCGAGATGTTGAGCATTTGGTCACATGTGGATGCACCAGCTCAAAGAGAGGAGCTCAGGGCAATGAGAATTAGCTGGTCTTGCAGCATCCATTGCATGTAAGCTTGATTGGTAATATTTTGATTGGTGGGGGTGGTGATGGCCTAAGGAGGGCATGGATTTTAGCCATTAACATACTCAAAAAGATGGAGACCTTTGAGGTAAGGGACAACTTGTACCTTCCACAATAACTAGTTTCCACGAGTCTATTTAATTGTGATAAAAACGGGAAGAGAAGTAGGAGATGATGCAAGTAAAGTTTTTTATAAAAGGAATGGCAGGTGAAGGGAATAGGGAAAGCAATATGAGATTTAAAGGAAGGAGGAGGGGTCTGGCATTGGAAAATAATGATATTAGTCAATGGCTTTTGATACCATCTGAAGAAGCTTAGTTTGGCTGAATAATTTCTTGTTCACCCATATGGTGACGCCTTGTTCATTATTATAGAAATTGTTATCAAAACATAATTATTGACTAGGACTCTAAACATACAACAAGAAGACCATAAAAATACAATAAATAATGATTGCTTGACTGCTAACTCTAGTTGTGATTTATCCATTTGACCCTAATCCTTCTCAAACTAAACATTATCTTATAGAGGTGTTGAGCAAACGTGATTGACATTGCCCCTTGGAATATTATCATTTACAAAGATAGAGAGAGATACCACACAGAGTGAGATAGGACGCTCACACGTAGGATGTCACAAGGGTTGTGGTGCTTCGGGGTGGCTTCCATAGTCTTCTTTGTGGTTGAGCTTGGTGATGGTCGACGAGACGAAGTAGCTCATCTTCGTGGTGGTGCAACTTGTGTGGCCAACTACGGTGTGGTGCTATTCCAACAAGAGTATTTTTGGGGCTATGTTTTTTTTTGTACGAAAGGTTAGAACTTTATTTATGAGTTTTTAATAGGACTAATCTTGAACCCAACTACTTCATTTTGACCTTCCCATTCTAGTTGCGAATCAATTTCTTCCATAGTCACTTGGTGAAGCACACCTTTGGTGCCTAAATGTGATTTCATTATATCAATCTTCTCTAACCGAATAGATGCATACGAGAAAATCTTAACTTCACCGCTTCATCTTTGACTTCCGACCACTCTGTTATGACTACTCAACCTTATCCACCCCATGAGCTCAACATGTATGGGTTTCTAAGATTCTCGAATCACTCCAATGTAAAACTATGATAAGGATGTTGTGGGTAGACTCTTTTAAATCACTATTTTTAGAGTCAAATTTTACCCCAATGATACAGTAATATTTGTCTTATGCAAGTTGGTGGGTTTTGGATGCATGGGTAGTATGTGGTCATTAGTCATAAATGTATACTCGACGGTTATTGATTGCAGCTGAGAATGAAAGAGAGTATTTAAGAATATAAGTGAGTGTGCATGGATTTGGGAGACAAGAAGTCCATTTGCTATCAAAATGTGGTAAGAGTCATCTTGGTAGGTGCTTAAATGGATTAGACTCCTAGGTTTAGACATTTTGGCAAAATTATCAAGAGTACGCAACGGAAGCGTGGTTTTTGGTAATATGATGGGTTGAAATTAAACTTAGTGACGATTGGAAAATTAGGTTAGGTTTGGAAGTTTCATCTCACGCAAAATTCTCATCTCATCATTACAACTTTTTTAAATTTTCACATAAAATATAATAAATAATTCTACTTTTTCAAATTTCAATTCAACTTTTTCAAATCCCAAAACAATAATAATATTAAAAAATAATATTTTATTCAATTTTTAACTTTCATCTCAAACTAAAAATTATCATCTTAACATCCAAACCTAACCTACTTGTGACTTGAGATCACTTAAAACTTAAATCTCGTGGCTATAGATTTCAAGTTTAAGGATTATTAGGAAGAGATATTTTAGGGACCCCAACGTAAAAGATAGTAGACGTAGAAGGCGTGGACATGTGACATTAAGGAAGTGGTGGTGATGTAAATATGAGATTAAAATGGATGTACTATAAAGGTAAGAGTTGGATTTCTTCACAAATTAAGTGTAAGATTTTAAGGCATCGAAGTTTTATGTTGCTATTTATTTAAGGTTTTTATTTTTAGGGGGAGAGTTTTTATTTACTATTTTGTTTCTTTTTTTTTTCAATGGAATTAAGATAAAGATTTGGGGGTGGGAATTATTATTAGCTTTTTTAATCAAACCCTACTGTTAAGGTTTATATTCTTAGGTTTGAATTGAACTAATAGTGTATGACGGTTGACACGAAGCATGCTAACATGCACACCTAAAGGATTAGCAGATATGTGAGGTACTAGACTAAAATTTTTGGAGGATTAGAATCATGGAACATTAGGTTCAACAATATGATCGAGGATAGATTTCATATTCTGTTTCTACTCGGTTGGCCGCTGTGATTTGCACAATCCTACCACGAGAGTTAAATACGGAATACGTTCTATTATGATGTTGTTCAGTTATATTTATGCAAAAGGACTTTATATGTTTTATTGCTGTAAATAAATGTTTTCTGAAGTTCGCTCTAAAAATTTGATAATCTGTTTTGTTTTACATCATGTACTGCTCATATTTATATACTACAATATGTTCACTATTTATTGAGTTATTGATAACTCACCCAATCACCTTCAATATTTTCAGATGATTTTGATAGTTCAGCTGAGACTCAAGAATAGGAAGCCAAGAATAACAAAAGCAAGGCCCAACATTGGCATAATGCTTAAAACAAAAGGACAAGAGAAATGATATTTACAGTCATAGAGTGCACAAACACCGTGCATTCCTTTTGAAAAAAAATAAGTAAATATGAGATCCACTTAAAAATAATAATTTTTTAGTAGTATATCACACTCTTTATATCTAATCTTTTAAGTGCATAACTAAAATCCCCCTCTTTTTTCTTTTTCTTTTTTTTCCGTTTTATTCTTCTGTCTAAACTAGAGTGAAAGAAAGAGTAAAGGGGGGAGGGTATTTATGCCTATCGCAGACATGAACCTATGGGAAATCCAAATAGATCATGCCATTCTAAAAGCTATTATTAGCTTATCATTCGCCATACAGGCTCTATGGAAAATATGACGTTCTTTTTCATTCAAAGCTTCTTTTTTCTTTGTTAATATTTGCTGAAAGTAGATGGACATTGGACAACCCTAGCTGCTTATGGCTTCTCTGCTAAAGTATAGCAAGTTCACCGAGGGAGTTATATTTGAACTAGAGCCTAGTCCATAATCATATTCAATCGCTTGTTGCATAAAAGTTTTAGTTTTAGATTTCTGATAATCTCAAGTGATCTGTAGTTCAAAAAATAATGAATAATAGGAAAAAAATAATGAATAATTTGTAAATACTAAATAATAATAAACTATTTATAAATAGTAGTAAAGTAGTCTTGTAACAGTGCAATTACTATAATTTTCTTTTTCTTTGGATCAGTATCAATTACAAAGCACATATATATTGTCCATTTTGTCGGAATTGCTTCCATTATGAAATGAAAATATCAAGTTGATCCCTGTTAAATATTCTTGTAGAAAAAAGAAAATTAATACTGTTGAGTAAGCCAAGTTCCAAAATCATTATTGCCACTGCCTCTCTCAGGCTGATAACAAATACAGCAAAACATTTTGTAAGAGCATGGTTTTGAGCTACACGGCTTTATCTCGAACATTATGTACCAAATCGATGGTTTGGAACATTACCGTCACCTCCTGCATCTTCCCATCAGCATGTAATAAATCCAGCAGCATTTTAATATGGTTAATTACGAAATGGTGCCATACTAAAATCCTTTCATAAGCAGATCCGTGACCGCAGCAAAATAATCAGTAACTAGACATCAGCATGGTTAGAAGACATCACATTTTAAAACGCAGGCCACGACACAGGCAGCCTAAAATGACTTGAAGCAACAGGTAGCCATGAAAGGCCTAGACATCAGAAGTACCAAAAAGGTTCCACGTTACTGTCTGGTCCAGCAACTTCCTTAAGAGGCCACACCAAGTACTTGGCTATATACAGACCAGGTGTCCAAAATACAGTGATTTTCAATATTCAGAGGACAGAGCCTCAACAAAAGAACATGGAGTTGCAGACATTCTCCTGTAATCTGGGCAGCTGTGGCACAGGGACAGCTCCAACAGATGTCAACCCACCATGGCTTGATGACGTCTCAGACATGTCTTCAAATTTCACGAACTGTCCAATTTGGGTGGCAGCCAAGTGCGCATAGCATATCGGAGCAACTGCAGGGAGAAATTTACATGACCAAAAAAAAGCTCCAAGATTCAATATTTGAGGATATTAAAACGACCTGGGGCAGTTTTAAGCAACCAAGTAATACCGTGATGCATAAGATTGATAGGCTCAATATACTGTGATGCATCAGAAATGTACAGTGATACTTCAAAAAGAAAGCCAACCAACGACAAGTTGCAACATCATATTTAACTCTGAAATTACCTACAGATATTGCAGTAGTGCTTCTTTGATACCTGCATAATCACAAATTCGATTGAATATTATTTTAGTAGCTAATCTTAACTTGAAACTAGTTATTCAAACCATATTTGACATCAAATATTTACTTACACATATGATAGGGAATGCACAAGTTCCTGTAGATCATCTGACGAAAAGCCAACCTCATCTAATAGAACATGGTAATGTGTAGGCCTAGTGGTCCCCTGTGCAGCATAATATCAAAACAGGTATTGAAAATCACTACATTAATTTTTCGAAATAAAATATTGGCCAAAAACATCAGAAAATAGCTAACAAATCGTCAATAACAAAATACTCACAATCATTCCAGCATGTGCACATAGATAGAAATCATTGTTTCTTGGATGGCAAATTTTGTTATCAATAATCGTCCCTGCCAAAAGAAAAAAGGAAAGAAAGGAAAATGAGAAAGCATAAAAAGCTTGTCCAAACCCCTAGGGCCCTAGGTAAGGGCCTTGACCTTGATGGTATGCTCCTTCCATATCTAGGTTTGAATCCTTGGGTGCAAACAATTTCTAGGACCAAGTCCCGTAAGTGGACAGCTGATGATTTACCTCATCCGTGTCATGGGAACACAGTACACAGGTCTGGAGTTTAACCGGGTAAAAGAAATGTTGTGTTTGTAATCTCCCAGACCCCGTGTCATCAAAAAAAAAAAAAAACACTCATCCAATGCCATAATTGTGTAATCTGCAAAATTCATCTGTTTGGCTTACCAGGTGGAACATTATCAGGAGACCCCTGCTGGAAGAATTTTGTATGGTGGTTTTTCTGTGCAACAATTACTACAAACTTGGGGCACCACTTCTCATCAAGAAATTTGCAGGCCTAGTAATAAAAACAAGCACAAAGCTTACATCATTTCCAAATTAAACAAAGGGATCATGGCCTTTAAAACATATAATTGAAGAGTGTTGGAGGGGGCTAAAGAACCTCGATTATTTGGTCCAGTTCAATGTTCAAGACTTGGTTGAATTGCGACTCACTGACTCCATCCCTAAATGCAATAAAATTAACTGATTAAAGAACGAACAGCCAACTTCAAATAACCAACACTGACGTACTCATCTTCAATAGATCATAAAAATACTCCATGTAATAAATATTATGATCTTTCAACATAAGTTGGTTTTATTTCAATTTTATAATGACCTGAGCAAAGAAAGGGCAAAATAAATACACGTGATGATTCTTTTTTTATTTTTTCATAGGTCGAAGTAATTTTATTAATGCAAACAAAGGAATTGGCATAGTCCAAATACACAGGATGTACACAAGAGGAAGCACCTAGTTAACATCATGAAATAGATATAAGGAAATCATGGAGATTGATCCCATTGAAGTCTATAGCTATTGCCCAAAAGGAACACCATATTGAAAAAAAGAGTTCTAAACACAAATGACAATTCTTATAAGAATAAGTGCAAGAACGTGTGGATAAATTTTTATGTTGACAATTAAGAAAATGCAATAAAAACACCATCATATATTTTTGTCAGATATTGCATACAAATGGCACCTTAAACATAAAAAAGATTCATATAATAAATGTAAAAGTAAGAAGATTTATTTGATCAAAGTCTAGTAAGGTGTTTTTTCGCATAAATTGACCCTTAAATGCTCAGATCTTTGGAGCCGGTTTTGGTAGGTTGAAAATCGAAAATTTAGTGCCTAGTTCACCAGGGAACACAAAACCATCTTGCATAGTATTTATTCACCACAGCACCAAAAATTTATGCACCAATCTTGCATTTGTATCAGTATTCTTTTTAGAACTTGTTTGCTTCAATTGGGAATTCCTTGTAATTCTCTGAGACTAATGTGCTTAAACTAGCAAATAAAAAAAAATTCACCCAGATGAAAGCTGGAGTCAAGGCTATGAATTTAAAAGATCAACCAATTTAACAAGGTTCAGTTCATTATTCACTTGACATTTTTCAGATTTTTACTATTATTTCTGAAAAGTAAATTCTTTGCAACTGAATAATTAGAATCATAATTTCTTTTATTGGCACCGCATGCCCAAGAAAAAAGTCCAGACTAATAATCCCAGGGGTGCAAAAGCCCTCGGCAAGGAGTTTCCAGCAAGTGCATCCCAGGTAATTCAAGGAGAATTCCCCCCAGTCCGGTGGCCCATAAAAATTGTTTGCACCCAAGAAGATTGCAAGAAAGACATGAGTATAAGTTAAGAGGATTGTTTACAACTGAGTACTTTCAAATAACATTCGAGGACAGAATACATTCAAGTACTTTTCCATTGGCAAAACAGACCAAACACATACCTGAATATTATGATTTGATCAGGTTTCCTTTTCCCTGAACTCGTATAGAAGTCTAGCAGAAGCTCCCTGAAATGGTTATAATCATACAAGACGAACCACGGGAAAAAAAGTTAGCCATTTAACCTTTTAAAAGAGGATTCAGCAGGAACTTTCCCCCACATCGATTTAATTATTCTATCTTTTAATTATTGAATTGTTTTCACTGATTAATTCTGTTTACCTCTTTTGGGCCTCATGATATTTAAATGTATTACCTTCCCCTACCCCCACCAACCCCTCGCCCCAAGAAAAATGAAGACCGACAGATAGGAGATAAACATTTAAAATATTATTTTTCAACCATTATCCTATAAAGGTCAAAACCCACCTCACTATGCCATCATCTTCAGTTTCTGACACCTGCTTGAATAAAGAATCTATCATTTCAACCTTTGGGGACTGTGTGCGAACAGAAGCCCTATATTTAGAAATTAATGGCCACTGCCTTGAGCTGACGACCTGCATGTTTCAGTCAAAGAACCCCAACAAATTTCTAGTACATTAGAATCCTTTTTTTTTATGAAAATGTAACTTGATAAAGAGTATACAGTCAGTCATTTAATAATATTTGTTATCCAAACAAACAACAAAAAAATTGTAAAATAAGAACTACAAAAACAGATTAAGCCAATAAATAATCAAAGACAGCATGTTACCGCAGCAATTGACGGCATGTCAGACTGCCCGGGAGAGCCATGTGACACATCCATTCCAAGTATGATGGTGGGAGCCTTGGAAACCACAGGTATAGATGGAGAGTGTTCAACAGCTAGTAACGAATTCAAACCGCCCAACTGCAATTAAGATTTTAAAAAATAATCAGTTACAATAAAGTAGCACCAAAATTATGTCAACCAACAATTAATTTGGATCTAGAAGCAAAGGGGGGTAGAGGGAGGGAGGGGGTGAGAGAGAAGTGAAATTGCTTTTATTTTTTTAAAACTGGCACCAATTGTCTGTAACAAAGTCCCAACTAATCACGGAGGCAAACATGCCCTCGGCAAGGAGTTTCTTGAAAGTGCACCAAGGGAAAATTCCCTCAGTCCAACAGCCCTAAGAAATTGTTTGCAACCTAGGACTCAAACCTAAGACCAGGAGGGAGTATACAACCAAGATCAAGGCTCTTACACTTGAGCCAAAACCCTAGTGGTTTAACACACAGCAGCTCACCTTTGCATTGATCTTCAAAAGAACATTGGTAAGATATTGGTCGTTAACCCTTGTAGGAGCCATGCACTGGGTGACTACTCCAAGCTCAGCAAGATTTTTCCGTTTCCATGGACCTTGGAGACAATAACTTTCATTTAATAGAAACACTTTTGAGCAATTAAAACTGTCAATAGAAGAATGGATTAATACACTACCATATAGATCTGAGTTTTTCCTCTCAGGAAGCAAGCAAAGAAGAAACTGTGGAGCACCAGGAAGTTTCGACTGTATCTCCTCAAACATCTTCTCAACTCTAACCACCGGGGGAGCCCGTCTATTTTGAGGATTCTCTTGAAAGACATCGAATGGAGGATCTATAACCTAAAAAAACACAGGAAAAAAAACAGTCAATCATTAGATGAGAAATTATAGTATTCACCACAGGACCAAACTTACAATTCCTTTCAATTCTCCACATTTAATCAGATCTCGTACAAGACCCTGTGTATCACAACGAGCTGAGAAGTTCACAACAGCCCACCTTTGTATCTTTGTTGGCTGCGCTAATTTCTACAGAAGCAGATGAAATAGTGAGAATCCCAAGATGAAAAAAAATCATAGTGTATAAAACTGAATACCTTATTGTTGAATGAAAATACTGTGAGAATCCTTGTAGATAGAAAACATAACATGTAGAAAACAGCGAATACCTTATTGTTGAAGTTCCATCGTCCATTCCTAGGAAAGAAATCCTCTCCATTCCCCACTTTCAACTGTTGAGAAAAAGAGAGCAAATTTGATATTACATGGTAACAATAATGATCGAAATCAGTCCAAAGCTCTTCAAAAAAATGAAAATCATCATTACAAGGTTATGGTAACACGAGAGAAGAAAAAAAGCCAACTTCATTATGAAAACAAACAGATACCCTTGGTGCTGGCAGAACACGACCTTCCACTTGAGAGAAGCTGGTACTAATTGAAATGCCACATGAGCGCAGCATAGGTTCAGAATCATAATTGTTGCTTTTCAAAGCCTGCAGCAGAACACAACCAAAAACTTGAAAACAATAAACTTAACAAGAATATCATCACTCCAGCATTCAGCAAAAGACACCTACATCAGACAAAACCTTCATCCTCTCATTCGGCTTTTGTCTCGATTTTTCCACCAGGGAAGATCTTTGAAGGGTGGATAGAGCTTTTGTGTATCGTTGCAAGGACACCAACGAACAAAGCTAAAAAAAGAAAATAAAATATACACCACCTTCAATAGACCCAGTCATCATATTTATAGTATTATTTACACAACTATAACCCATAGATTCACCTCAAGAGGGAAATAAGTTGGACGTTTTGGCTTCCCAACATTGATACATGGTAGGTCTGCAGAATAACGCAATTCTATACCACGATGGTTAACAAAATAATCATAAACAGTCACTTCTATAGTATTGTCACCATCTACATCCTTGCCATTTCTCTGCTTCAGTGTAAATCTATGGCAAGAAAGCATAAAAATGATTCAACAGACTGGTTTTCAAATCAAGAAGTTAGGTTATAATACTGTGTAATACAAGCACAAAAGTAATATGATCAATCTCAACATAACCAAAGGAAAAGTAAAACTGATCGTATAACAAGACGTATACGTTTGCTCTTTGCATGGTTTCTCGCTCAAACCGGTTATCTTGTACTCTGTATTGGCGGGACTTGTTTTAATCCTAAGATTCTTGAGCATTCGTTTCGCCTGTCAATAGAAACAACCAACAGAGCTACAAATGGCTAAAAGAAACAAGCAGCAAAATAGAGTAAAGATGTAGAGATGTTAATTTAATTACCTTCGACCAATCAAGCGAAAATGGATCCCTCACGTTCTGGTTGGCAATTAAAAAATCTACCACCGGTCCGGGCTGTATAATCATGGTAGTTGATACATCTGGAAAGAAAGGCAACAGAACAATTGGCAAAAAGAATGGGTTTCAAGAATGGATAACAATAGAACTGTATTATTCCTAGTAGATAAGTGGAACATGGTTCCGGTCTATTTATGGCCGTGCATACGGATAGGGAGGAATGGAAGGAGTTTTGAGGATCATGATTGGACAATGGACGAGCTTAGAACTTTTTATTAATATCTTCTTCCATTGGTCGATTCTAATAGACCAATGGAAGAAGATTCAATGGCATGAACATTCATGATTTTCTTGTATATGTAGACAATCATGCATATGTGTTGCTCTTGTATATGTCCTGTGTACTTGGGCTATGCCTACCTTTCTTACTAAAAATGTTCTTATTTACTAAGAAAAAAAAAATGATCTTACCAATATTCAGGGATAAGCCACCCTGTGTGGTCCTAAAACTAGAATGAAATCCTCTGCAGCCAAGAACACCACCTCCTACATCTGCAAAATTTCTTGGATCGTTGTGAAAGAATGATTGGCGAACAAGGAGGCAGCCCCTAAAATAGTCAAAAAATTGATATAATACAGAAGTTAAAATCATACATAGGAGATACCAAAAGAAAGCTAGGAAAATTAATTCACTCACTGTTTAGCAGCATGCTGTCTCAATATAATATCCAGCACTCTGAGGGCTTCTTGAGAGTTCTCAGACTCTTGACCACGTAATGCATTTGCAATGGCCTGCATGGGAATCTTGGCAGCAAAGCTAATCTCTACTTTGAATGTCTTTGACTGATATGGACGTCGCATTCTTTTTTTGTCACTCTCATTTGGACTTCCTTGGCCATCAGGGCTACGGTTTCCATTATTTCTAAACAGAATGGAAGGTTTCTACAAATTAGCTACAAACTAACAACAATAAGCATCTCTAAGAATAAAACAATCACAAACCCTGTATGTACACCTGTTTGACTGAATATCCTCAAGTACAACAGTAAACTCAAGTTTGTTGCGGGGCAGTGGACCAACAGTGAACAAACTCTTCTCCCCATCATAAGCAAAGTCCTTTCCCGCTAACTCAGTGTCATAAGTCTCCTGCACCCTATCAATCACCCTTCTTCCAACACCTTTACCATCTACAGGGCGCCCATCTTCATAACTCAAAGAAACCTGTATGAAAGACAGCAGTTCAAACGTATAGCCCACATTGAAAAATTCAAACTTCTTCTAACAACCCAAAATGAGTGTTGTATGATTATGGAAACATACACTATAGTGGAAGAAATAGCCCTCAACATTAGTAACCATAACTTTGAAGTGATTAGTAAGCAGAGTAATCTTTTGCCCTTTGCTTCCAAGACCACGCCTAGCTATAGGAACTCGCACAACCTTTTTCTTAACAGGTTCAGGACGCTGTTCAGGTCCAGCACACACTGGAACAACATCTGGTGGGATAACAGGAGGAGGAGGTGGCAGTGCTTCCTGAGCTCCGTTTCCATTTGTTGCCCCATTATCGTCTGGCTCGAATGAATCCATAACCTAAGCCAATTTTTTCTATTCAGTAATAATTATTCACTAATAAGTGCAACAAGTACACATGAAGTATACAAAAGATACTTCATTTATTCAAGGAAAATTTGCCAGGAAAACAATCTCCCGCAGAGTAACAAGCAACAGAAGACTCAACCGCAGAAAAAGCAGGTACCAAGAAATGGAAGCTAGCTAAATATCTAATAAACCAACATGCCTAAAATTTTGACAGAAGCGACAATGTGAAAACTCATGCAACACCCTAGAGCTCTCTTGAAAGTCAAAAACACCGGAACAAAAATGATCTATTACACAGAACCTAAGTGTAGAAGACAAAATGGAAAAATTTTAAAGAAAAACATCAAAAAGCAAGGAAACTTAAAGATGCCCAAATGGCCGGATGTTAATAGTCGGATATGAAAAAGAAATGGCATGCCAAACTAAGCGAACCCAGAATAAAACACATAAACCAGAAAGAAAAACTACTCACTGATAGATGTTCCCAAGGAGAGCAACACGCGTAGATTCTCTTTTACACGAAAAACTCCTTCAAGAAGAAGTTTCTAAAAGCACATTAACCTAAACCAAGCATGCAAGCAAGAACCAGATAAATTCACAGAGCATAATACCTAAAATTCAACGAACCGCTGCTGAAAAAGCAAGTCTTGGAGATTCCGGTAACGCTGCAAGCAAAAGAGCGAAAATAAGGGCAGATCGAGCTTTAGGACGTTAAATACCCAAATAAACTGTCCTGAAGAAAAGAAAGCACAAAAACACCGTCGGAACCAAGTTCCAAAAATCACAAAAATACCTAGAGAAATAAAAAACACAAAATTTTAAAGAAAAATTTTCGAAACCGAAAAAATAGAAAGGCGTGAAATGTTCAGTAGTGACGAAAGCCAGGTGATTAACGACAAAATAGTAACCGAAACGCCTTCACAATGCCTCAAACATCAAATAATACAAAAAAAAAATAGTTCACTTTAAACCAAAGGAGATACCAAAAGCAGAAACAGAGAAAACAGTCACAGATCGAGCTCACCCACATGCAATACCCAAACATAGCTTAATTAGAAGCAGCATTACAGATATAGAACCTGGCTGGAAAAACCATAAAACAAAACGTTTCTTGGGAAACAACAGAAAACGGTTTCAGAAACACAAAATGAAATGGAGCAAAAATGAACAAGTGGAGCAGTGGAGAGAGAACCCCAAACCCAACAGGAGAGAGAACCTGAGAGTTGAAGAAAACAGCGAAAGAGAAAGAGGACCAAGAGAAGAGAGAGTTCAAATTCACTCACTGTGTCAACGCTGAACCCTTTTGTAATTTGTCCCCTCCCCACTCCGATAACTCCAAAGTGACTGGAATTCCTTGTTTGGGGGAATATATATGAGGATGTCATGGAAACCAACGGCTCAGATCCTATAGGGTTCGGCATCCGACAGTGGATGATGGGTCCGTCACTCCGTACTCTTCTCTGTGGTTTTTTAAATGACTCGGTGACTCGATCTCCGAAGCGCACGCCCTCCCCCAATGGGTAACGTCAGTCTTGTGACGACGCGTGTCTTCCACAACCCCATTTCTCGTTTCTTTCTCAATGTATTGGCCCCTATTGCGTCTGTTGTAATCTCCAAATGACGGTCGTGTCCTTGTGGGAACATGTGGCAGAGCTCCAAATTTCAAAATTCATGCTTCCTCATAAATTTAGAGAATCGGACTATTTAGGATAGGTTTGGTGCTCACATGATAATTTTATATTTTGTTTTAAAATTTAAAATATTATTTTTTAATTTTAAAATTTTAAAAAATTAAATTAAAATTTTAAAAAATTGTATTGAGATTTGAAAAAATTGTATTGTTTATTATATTTTATATGAAAATTTAAAAAATATGTAATGATGAGATGAAAATTTTGTGTGAGATGAAACTTCCAAACCTATCCTTAATTTTCAAATAGCAAGATGGGTTTGGATATTGAGATGACAATTTTTGATTTTATATGAAAGTTTAAAATATTATTTTTTAATATTATTATTATTTTAATATTTAAAAAAATTGAATTGAGATTTTAAAAAATTGAATTATTTATTATATTTTATGTGAAAATTTAAAAAATTATAATTATGAGATGAAATGAAATTAGAATTTTGTGTCTCATCCCACTTGTCAGACATATCCTTAATATCCGATTATTTTTTATATGATTTAAATACTTTTATTCATGACAAAATTATTTTAGAATAAAAAGTATTTGGAGAAGCTATATTGTCTTTCAAATTTGTAAAAACGATCTAGCTTAATTTTAAGAGATTCTTTCTAAATTTTATTTAGGAAAATCCATTCAAATACTCCGAGTTGGGCAGCATTGCCTACAATTTTTTTGCAATTTTTAAGCATGGTTTACTTAAAACAGTTTAGAAAATCTTTATACTGAAAACTCTACCCATGTTGATGGGTTCGTTATATAAATGTTTTTAATGTTAGAAATTCCATATGGTGGGTTTATGGAATTTTTTTTTTAAATCTTAAAGATCTCAACTATGGAAATGGAGGAAGGGTGCAGACAAGATCAAACCCTACCGAACAACAGGAAGAAGATGATAACGTGGTAGGAGAGGTGTATTAGTTTGGAAACAAATCAACAACTATTGAAAACGATGCTGATTTCACGAAAAATCCCTTGAGAGAAGTTGAGAATCAGGATGATTACCATATAGAGCAAGTATCTAGTCAACTTCTTGTTAAGGAAATAAGAAAAAATATTATGGGACAGTCCAAATAGGGTTGAGCACCGATAGTTTTGAAGTCGAATTGCCCCACCTCCAGCTCCGATTTTTCTAGTCTCCAATCTGACTCCGACTCTGACTAATCAAAATTGAGTCGAGCTTGAGCTTTTTTATTAGACTTTTTTTCTTAGTTCATTTGAAATTTCAATTTAGGAATTTTGGGCTCTCTCACTAATTAGATTTAGGCTTCCATATTTCAGTCTTTTTTAAAATATTTTTTAAATTTCAATTTTATTAAAACATAACCAAATTGTAAAAATAAATCATTCATATAAATTAAAAATACATAACCAAAATTACAAAGCTAAATCATTCACTAGAATTACTACAAGTTAAACAAATATAACCAAAATTACAAATCTAAATCATTCACTAGAATCACTACAAGTTAAAACAATATAATCAAATGGAAAAACCTTAGAGCCTGTCGGGCTTATAACATCATAAAAACAACCCTCCAATCCTGTCATGCCACGTATGAGACACACTTAATCAATCCTGTGACCAGATGCATATGCCCCACCCCCCATTTCGATACCCTCTCTCCCCAACCCCCCCTCATTTCGATACCCTCACCCCCCCTTTTGTAAGACCAAATCCTAACCCAAATCGGAGCCCCTCTCAGCCCCACCCCCTTCTGTGACGGCCGTTATCTCGCGACGTTGGTGGTGAAACCGATCGTCCCTCTCAGCCCGCCAATCCTCATCTTATTTCGATGAGCGGCTCCATCTCGTGACAGCGGCCCCATCTCACGAAGGTGGTGGTGAAACGAAGCCCCGCGAGCTGTACTCTTATTTTGTGACATAACCTCTCTTATTTCTCTCATCTTCACAACGGAGGTTGATGTTTTTTTTTTCCTGCTGGAGTTCAAATCGGTTGTGGATTAATTGTGGGTTGGTTTTTGGTTTGATTGTGGGTTGATTTTGGTTTGATTTTTGATTTGATTGTGGGTTGATTTTGGTTTGATTATGGGTTGATTTTTGGGAGAGGAGATGAAGATGATCGACAGAACCCAGATGAAGATGATTTTTGGTACAAATTGATCTTTTTAAATTCCTCATTCCATATTTTCATGCATTCTCATTCCATATTGGTACAAATTGATATTTATAAAGTTATTGAAATTGATCTCTGTAAATTCCTCGTTAATTTTTACCTCCCATATTTGTTTAATGGGGCTCGTGCATCATTTCTCATTCCAACCCCTCTTTTCTTTTTCTTCTTTCTAATATAAATTTGGGCGTAGGAACTGTGGGCGTCGGAATGAGAGGCGGGCGTCGGCAAGAGCTATGAACTGTGATTCGAATGGGAGAGGGAGAACGTGTTTTGAAAGGGGGCTGTGGAGCTCGTGATTCTCTGTGGGTGAATATAACTTCTTTTACGTGAAATGTCTAATGTGGCTAATAATTAGTGGAGGGCTGCTATACTTCAAAAAATAGTCAGACCGGCTAGAAGCGTTTCTCTAATCAAATCTAGAACTATTTAGTACTAATTTACTACAACAAGAAGTTACAAACTTACAAGCCAAAACTAAAACCTTACAAGCCAAAACTAAAACCTTACAAGCCATCAAATATTGTTAATTGTTTCCAACTACAACCAACAACACAATCTAAATTCCATGTTATTGTCTCATTCCTACAGCAAACAAAACCAAACAAAGCCAACAACATCCATCATCTACAATCCATTCAACCCATCCATCAGTTATCCTCTCAAATTATCCAATTATAACAACCCAATCCTAAAATTAGGCCATAAGATAAGTTTAGATATTTTTTCATATAACTATAAATATTCTATTATTATTATTATTATTATTATTATTATTATTATTATTATTATCATCATCATCATCATCATATATTTATTGGTATTTTATGTATAACCCAATTCTTTTGCAATAGCCACTAGAGTTTATTTTGAATTTAAGCCTTATTTCTTCTTATCTCAGCGGGTAAGCCTCATCCTTATCCCCTTATTGATAAATCCTAATGAAAAAATACAACACAAAACAACAAACCTTTCCCATGCACGTCTCAGCCCCTGCTTTGCAACAAACCACCTCCTCTAGAAGCAAAACAAACCTCACATTAAAGTCATCTACATCGCACCCACCATTAGTGTCGTCAATCTCGTTAGGCCAAGATGAAAGCCACCATCGCATTAAACAGAGCACTTCTCACTCACGCCGGAAGCCGCCACGGGGAGTAATCATAGGTTATGTTGCCAACCACCATAGAAGACGTTGGAGTACTATTTTGAAAAGCCCAGAATTTACCACCATTGCACCTTGACGTTCAGACCAAGAGAAAGCAGCTGCCCAACCATTCAAAACCATATCACCAGCGCAGACGACAGACCACCTCTCCATAACCACAGAAAGAGCCAACCAGCACAATCCCGTCGCACCCACTCCATCCAGGTAAGCCGCAACCGTCACCTCTCTCTCTCTATCGGTTGCTTTTCAGCTCAACAGATCCTCACTCTCTCTCCCTCTCTCGGTGTCGCACCACCATGAGGACCCTCTAGATGCGCCGTTGTGACCCCCGCTAGCCGCCAGAGCCACCGTGCCATGCAGCCCCTCTCTCAGTGAGCCCCTGCCTCGTACGTCTCTCTCCCACTCCCTCGAGCCTCTGTTGCTCTTTATGTTTTAAGTTGTGTTTTCTTTTAGATTTTAGTAGCTCGAGGTGTTAAATGGGATTACATATGAGCCCTTTTCAATCTAGTATATTGAAGGATCGTTTTAAGTATTGTTAAACGGGATTACATGTGCCCTTATAATCTAGTATCTTGAAGGATTGTTTTAAGTATATTTACATTTATAACCTTACATTTAAGTATATGTTAATTATGGATATTATTACGTCATTTTCTTTGTAGTTGGGTTGGGTTTAATATTTTAAGTTGAGTTTGATTTTATTAAATAAATATATTAGTCATAGGCTCATTTTTATAAGAAAATGTTTAAAGTGTTTGAAATGTATTTTAAAGTATACTATTGAGCTTATTATTTTAGTTAATGATGGGAACCAATGTAGGCCTAGTCTTAAAGATCATTTACAAGTTCCAGATTAGCTAATTACAGGATTAAGAGCCAAGAAAATCAAGGAAGCAATGCAATGATTGGTGCAATTCACTTGGGATGAAGCTAACAAGAGCCCAACACTTAAGATGGGTTTGAAAGGAGGAGAACCAGTTTTGATCCACTTGATACAAGCTGTGGAAGACATGACTTAGAGTTATTGAATTAGGGTTTTATTTTGGTTAGGGTTTCAATTAGGTTTTTGTTTAAATACTCTTTGTAGCCTAATTTGAAGGGTAGACAATATTGAATTTTAATTGTGAGTTGAGGTTACTGCTCTTGTTCTTCATTGAATTTTTGAGCTTATCAAAGATAAATCACAATCTTTGTAACATATCTCCTTGTAATCTGGGTTCTTGAGACGAATTTTTCAACAGGTCTAGATTTTAATATAATCTAGGTTCTTGAAATGAGTTCTCAACGAGTCTAGATTCTTCATCGATTGACTTAATTTTGACTTTCTTTTGTGAGTTTTCAAATTGATTGTGGGTTCAAAAGATTCCATTCCTACTGGTTCATATCATTTGGTATTCAGAATAAGGTTTCCAATCAAGTCTGATTCTATCTTTTAATTCTTGCATCTTTAAATTTAATTATAGGGCTTTATTATTCTAGGGTTGCAAAAAAAAAAAAAAAAATTTGGCTGAAATTTGCATCGCCTAGGGTTTCAAAATTATAAGGTTTCTTGCATCTCTAAATTTGTCAATTAATTGGAGTGCCGTTTCATTGATTTTCTTATAATTCCTTGTCAATTCTTGTGTGTTTGAATTCAATTGCTTGATTTTCAATTGAATATTGTTGTTTGTGATTGAATTAGAGAAAAGAAAAGAAAAGAAAGGAAAAAAAATCGAAAAAAAAAAGAAAGTATAGAAAATCCGAAATTTTTTCTTAAGCCTTATCATCAAATGAGTTGCATACATTGTTATAGTTGGTATCTTGTCTTAATTTCCTTGATTCTCGTGTCCTTTTTATTCCTTCCGTGTTTCTTTTGTTCTTGTTTCTTGGACCTAATTACTAGTTCGGATAAAATAAGGTTGCATTGTCTTGATTGAGTTCAATTAGTTCTTAAAGAACTTAAGTGGAAAAACTCTTGAGGTAAAAGGCAAGAGTGTGTGAGAGTATTATCGGAAAAAAGCCAATTAAGAGTGAAACATGAGTAGAGTGTCATTATTTGAGTGTAAACACGTAAGAGAGTATGTGAGGTTTTTTATTAACATTCTTTTTGTGCAGCACATTATGATGTCTCATAAGAGTGACTCATCACCAAAGGGGATGGCAGATAATTCATCATTTGTGTTGCAAGACATGCAAGAACAGTTTGAGAGGTTGAACTTTATGTTGGGTGAAGTGAGGGATAGGATGAATCATTAAGAAGCAGGGATTAGAAATCTACAAGGAGGGAGAGCTAGGAGGCGACATGAGCCTAGGGTTGAAAGTGAGTATAAGAATGAAGGAGATGATGAGAATGATGAAGACTTAACATCTGAAGTTGGATCGGGTAGACATAGAAGAGTTAGGCGTGAAAGAGGACTTGATGGGAACCTAAGGGGTCGAGATGGTGTAGGTAGAAACCTTGGGAGCATCAAAATGAAAATACCATCTTTCCAAAGTAGAACTGACCTTGAGGTTTATCTAGAGTGGGAGAAAAAAATAGAGTTGATATTTGATTGTCATAATTACTCTGATGAGAAGAAAGTGAAGTTAACGGTAATTAAGTTCATTGATTATGCTATTATTTGGTGGGATCAATTAGTGACCAATAGGAGGAGGAATTATGCAAGGCCTGTAGAGACGTGGGGAGGGTTGAAAGCTCTCATGAGGTGGAGATTTGTATCTAGCCACTACTATAGGGACCTGTACCAAAATCTTACATAGGGGTCTAGGAGTGTGGAGAATTACAATAAGGAGATAGAGATGGCGATGATTTGGACTAATGTAGAGGAGGACCAGGAGGCCACCATGGCTAAATTTTTTAGTGATTTTAATAGGGACATAGCTAATGTAATTGAATTGCAACATTATATGGAGATAGAGGACATGGTGCACATGGCTATAAGGGTAGAGAGGCAATTAAAGAGAAAAGGGACAGCAATGTACACTTTGGTTTCTAGCACTACTTGGAAATCAAAGTGGGATAGGAATGATTCAGGTGAAGCAAAGAGAAAGACTGAATCATCTAAGAGAAAATATGAGGGAACTAGCAACAAACCCAAGGTAGAATCTCAACCTTCATAGAATAGAGATATTAAATGCTTTAAGTGTTTGGTTTGAGGCATATGGTTTCTCAATGTCCAAACAAACAGGTGATGATTATGCGTGATAATGGGAAGGTGATGATTGAGAGTGAGAATGATAGTGATGGGGTGCCCGAGTTGGTTAATGCTAGTGATGATGATGGAGTGGTATACCTTATGACAGGTGAGTCTCTTGTTGCCAGGTGTGCTCTCAATACACACATTAAGGTGGATGATGCAGAGCAACAGAGAGAACATTTTACATACTAGATGCCACGTCAACAATAAGGTATTAGTATGATCATTGATGGGGGACTTGTACTAATGTGGCTAGCACTACTTTGGTTGAGAAATTGAATTTACCAACCTTAAAACACTCTAGACCATAAAAATTGTAGTGGTTGAATGATTGTGGAGAGGTTAGGGTGGATAGACAAATGTTACTTACTTTTTCAATTGAAAAGTATTAGGATGATATGCTTTGTGATGTTGTGCTTATGCATGCTGGCCATCTTTTGTTGAGGAGGTGGTGGCAATATGATAGGAGGGTGACACATGATGGGTTCAAGAACATGTACAACTTTGTAAAGGAGGGCAAAACATTCAAGTTTGCTCATTTAACTCCAAGCCAGGTCTATAAGGACCAACTGAAACTAAAAAGTGAGGTTATTCAAAAAAGAAAGAGTGAAAATGAGAGTGATCACAAAAGAAAGAGTGAAAGGGAGATTGAGCAAAAGAGAGAGTGAGAGTAAAAATGAGCAAAAAAGAAAGAGTGAAAAAGAAAGTAGAGAGGTGGCTAAGAGTAAAGAAAAAAGAGTGGAGTCACGAGAGAAAAAAGAAAGAGAGTCT
>QEOT01005926.1:75213-96073 GCA_003123785.1 Pterocarya stenoptera
TCATTCACGCATGATCGCATATTTCCTCAAAGATCGTGAAAGGAATCTAACCTTGGCTTGTCTCTTAGCATAGCATAGATAACCATCATAAGCACATCATATTTTCACACAAAACAATAATATTCACAATACGCATGCATTTATATGATCATACTATTTACCTCTTAGCGTTGCTTCCACAATCTCACGTCGTGGCTCGAGACCTATACGAAGTACTAATCGTCTCTAACTTTCCAGGAAAGACGTGTCTCTAGATGCTTAAAATCATATGTAGATATAATTTAATTCCACTAAGATTAATACATAATAATAATAATAGAATATTTATAGTCATATGAAACATACATAAAACTCATCTTATGGTCTAATCTTAGGGTCGGGTTGTTACACCACCAGATGACTCTTTTTCACCTTCTCAAAATTTGGTTTCACTCTCTTTAGAACCAACTCATCTTGAACCATCTCAGCCTGCTACTTCTTCTGCTTTACCTCCCTTTTCACCTCCATCAATACCTTTTCGAAGATCCACCAGAGATAGGCATCAACCTGCTTATCTCCACCAATACCATTGCCAAATAGCAGAATCTATACCCCTCAATGCATCCTCTTCATCCTCCACACTTCATCTACTAGATCATCACCTCACATACAAACACCTCTCCCAATCTCATCAATCCTTTTCTGTTTCCCTCTCCCTATTCTTTGAACCTAACTCCTATAGTGAAGTTGTGAAAATAAAACATTGGCAAGATGCCATGCAAGCTAAACTCAGTGCTTTAGAGGATAATAACACTTGGACTGTTACTGCCCTTCCCCCCAACAAAAATGTCATTGACTGTAAATATGTCTACAAACTAAAGCTCAAATCTGATGGCCCTCTTGAAAGACACAAAGCTAGACTTGTTGCTAATGGATATACTCAAAGAGAAGGTTTTAACTTCCAAGAAACATTCAGTCCAATGGCTAAAGTCACCACAGTTCGTGTCTTCCTTTCTTTAGCCTTTATTCACAATTAGTTTTTTTTTTATAATCTCAAATGGATGTCCATAATGCATTTTTACATGGGGATCTTAATGAGGAAATTTATATGGAGATGCCACCAGGTTACCACATCCATAGAGAGCAGATTGAGGGGGAGAAATTAGTATGCAAACTTAATAAGTTCGTCTATGGACTTAAACAAGCATCAAGGTAATGGTTCTCAAAATTTTCTAACTCCCTCACTTCTGTTAGATTTTGTCAATCTAAATCTGACTATTCTTTATTCACCAAAGTTAGTCAAGAAGGATTTACAGCACTCCTAGTCTATGTAGATGACATTATAGTGGGAAGTAATTCTCAAGATGAAGTTAACTCACTCAAAGCTTACCTCCACAGCAAATTCAAAATCAAAGACCTTGGACCCCTCAAATATTTTCTAGGCCTAGAGGTTGAAAGATCATCTTCTGGAATCAACATCTGTCAAAGAAAGTGCACACTCGAAATTTTGAAAGATGCAGGGCTACTTGGCACCAAAACAGTCTCTATACCCATTGAGTTAAATCACAAGTTGAGCCACACAACAAATGCAATTCTGCAAGACCCTACAGCCTATAGAAGACTCATTAGAAGGCTCATTTACTTAACAATTACAAGGCCAGATATCACTTATGATGTAAATGTTCTGAGCCAGTTCATGGATAAGCCTTCACAAACTCATATGCAGTCAGCTGAGTTATCAGATACCTCAAAGGATCCATAGGCCAAGGCATCTTCTTGTCATCGAGATCATCCTTACACCTAAAGGCATATAGTGTCTTTGTTTGGGCTGCTTGCCCCAAGACTAGGAGGTCTGTTACAGGTTTTTGTGTATTCATTGGAGACTCATTAATAAGTTGGAAATCAAAGAAACAAGTAACTGTCTCTAGGTCTTCAGCTGAGGCAGAATATAGGGCATTAGCTTCCACAAGTTGTGAAATTATGTGGCTTCTTGGTCTGATAAAAGAATTTAACATCAATCATGGACAATCTGCTCTCTTGTTTTGTGATAATCAAGCAGCCATCTACATTACAAGGAATCCTATCTTCCATGAAAGAACTAAGCACATAGAACTGGACTTCCACTTTGTTCGAGAAAAAGTCCTAGTTGGAATCATCACTCCAGTCCACATAGGTTCAAAGTTTCAGGTGGAAGACATTTTCACTAAGGCTTTATCAGCTTCTACTTTTTATTTTTTATTGTCCAAGATGGGAATCCTAAACATCTATGCCCATCTTGAGGGGGAGTCTCACAAAATAAAATGTAATGAGAAAGATTGCAAGTAAGAAGGACATGAGGACATTGAGCATCAAAGCTGCAACACACAAAGCAACACATGCAACAACAAAAGCAAACATGAAGTACACTACAACACTCAAGAAATACATGCGGCAGCAAAAGCAAATAAAGCATACGGCAGCAGACAAGAAGCAGAAGGCAGTAGCAAAAAGGAAGAAAGCTTTAGGTCTGAAAAGATTTGTGAAAAACATGGCTACACACATGAAGGGTCAAGAACTTGATATAAAGCACTGTCTAAACCATGCTACCCATAAAAAGTTGCAGATTGTTACTTATAATTGTATAGAAGATTTAAAGTTAGTTTAGAGCTTTTCCTTCAGCTTTTGTAACATATAAATATTAGTAGATTATGTGTCATTGAGTAAGATCAATGAGAATGAGATTTTTCTCTAAACTGCTTGTGCATTTCGAATTTCTCTTCATGTTTTAACACCCTGTTCCAATGGAAGAACCAGGAATTGATTCTTCGAAGGGGAAAGTGGCGGATAATCAGGTAATAGTTGATCATGAAGCTGCAAATCAGGACACTGAAGATCTTACTGTGGTTTTAACTGCACCTGTTGTGCAATATTCTTGGGAGGAGATTATGAAAGGAGGAGATTCTGTTTTAAATGACATCAATATGGGGACAAGTGTAACGGATTCGAGGAAGGTCACTAAGGGAAGGAGTATAACGGCTAGCACAGCAGCTTCAAATGTAGTTAATGCAGAAGTCCACATGACAGGTGGTGAGCTTAAATTAGTTGATATGAACCCGCAGGAAATGAATCCCTTGAACCCGTAATCAAATTGAAAACAAACCCAAGAAAGCCAAACTCAAGTCAATGGATGGAGAATCTAGACCCGATGAGAACTCATTTCAAGAACCTAGATTATATTAAAATCTAGACCCGTTGAAGAACCCGTCTCAAGAACCGAGATTTCAAGGAGGAACGCCACAAAAGTTGTGATTTACCTTTGATAAGTTCAAAAATTCAATCAAGAATAAGAGAAGTAAATTTAACTCACAATGAAAATTTAATATTGTCTCCCCATTCAAATGAGGCTACAAAGAGTATGTAAACCAAAACCTAATTGAAACCATAGCCAAAATAAAACCCTATTTTCCAAAAATACCCCTGCGTGAACAGTATGGCGCTACAGTAATTTGGCACATGAACAGTGCCGTGCTATAGTGATTTGGCGTGAACAGTGCCGCGCTACAGTACTTCTTGAAACCCTAGTTCTTAAAAAGTAACTTTCCAAAGAAGCTCTTGACCAAAATACAAGGCCTTCCCAAAAACCTTAACCCATAAGAAATAAGATATATGAGGGCCAAGCATTCTCAAGCTCACTTATTCTAAACTAATAAAATAAATTATTTAACCAAGTTGAAAGCTTCCAATAACATTAGGTCCTATCTCTAAATCATGTCTTCCACAGCTTGAATCAAGTGTATCAAAATTGGTTCTTCTTCTTTCAAGCCCATCTTGAGTGTTGGGCTCTTTCTAGCTTCATTCCAAGTAGATTGCACCAATCCTTGCATTACTTCCTTGGTTCCCATCATTCTCCCTCTCCTCAAAAGGATTCGACCTCGAATCTCCACCAAGTGGATTGCACCAATCATTGCATCACCTCCTTCATCTTCTTAGCTCTTGAACTTGTAATTAGCCCATCTGACTTGCAATTGATTTTTAAGATTGGGCCCACCTTGGTTCCCATCATTAGTGGATGAATTGGATCCAGTTGATCCAACTTCCCGGCCCCAACGAGGGAGACTAGGGAGGAAATGGACTCGTGTATGTCCATCTTCTCTTGGAAGCCCAATAATAGATCCTATGCTGAAAGATACTCAAGGAAAAGGAAAGGCCATATCACTGACCTTGTCCGAAACAAAGTGTTTGAAGAATGAGGGGTCACAAGGAAATGCAGTTGATTTTGATGAAAGACAAACGGTGGAGGCTGCTAAGTAGCCCCGCCGATATCAATGAAAATCATTAGTTGGAACTCCAGAGTCCTGTGGGCTTGGGAACCCACGGGGAGTTCGAGCTCTTCATGATCTCATCATGAGGGAAGTTCCCATGGTTGTGTTTCTTCTTGAAACAAAGTTGACTGCTACTGCTGTGGAAAGAATTCGAATAAGGGTGAGTTTTGATGGTTGTTTTGTTGTACGGAGTGAAGGGAGGAGTGGAGGTTTGGCTCTTATGTGGAAGAATGAGGTTAGTTTGAGTATCAAAAGCTACTCTTTCTTTCATATTGATGCAAAGCTAGAGGACCTGAGTAAAGGAATTAAGTGGAAGTTTACAGGATTATATGGACATCTAGAAACTAAAAGAAGAGGAGAGTCTTGGGATTTAATTCAACTTTTAAGGGAGCCTGAAGATATCCCATGGTTTCAATGAGGTTTTGAGCAACCATGAGAAGTTGGGTGGAAGACCAAGGCAAGAGAGGTTGATGCATGCCTTTAGAGGTGCTCTTGATGACTGTCATCTGCTAGACTTGGGGTTTCAAGGCACTAAATACGCGTGGTCTAGTAGGAGACATAATCAACAGGTGATAAGTGAAAGGCTTGACCGTTTTGTTGCTAATATGAAATGGCAGGAACGCTTTCCACAAGCTCGAGTATTTCACTGCTTTGCTGCATATTCTAATCACCTACCAATATCACTTTCTCTAAGTGATGTATAGGCTAGAAGCAGAACTAAGCTATTCAAGTTCAAGGCCATGTAGATAGAAGATGATGAGTGTGAACAAGTTATTTCAATACATTGGCAAGAAGCTGCTGGAGGCAATAATTTAATGGCCATATCCCAAAAGATCAAGGGTTGTAGCAAAGGTCTAGAAGTCTAGAATGAGAAGAAATTTGGCAAAGTGCATCAGAATCTGAGAAGAGCACGAGCTACTCTTCATAGATAGAAAATGACAGATCCTAGACAAGTCTTAAAGGAGGAATTGACACAAGCAAGGAATAATTTGCAAGTTTGGTTAGAAATGGAGGAAATCCTTTGGCACCAGAGAGCTAAAGTTTTGTGGCTTAAAGGGGGTGAAATGAACTCAAAACTTTTCCATCATAAGGCTTCACAAAGGAAGAAAAAGAACTATATTAAAGGACTAAAGGATGAGCAGGGAATATGGAGATTTGAAGAGGAGAGAGACCATCTTATTGTAAGTTATTTCCAGTCGTTGTTTAACTCTGATATTAGTAATAGTAACTTGGACTTTTTGGAAGGATTAAGTGGTCGGGTGTCTGAACAAATGAATGCTGAATTATTGAAAGAATTTAATCGTGATGAGTTCAAGGCAGGTTTGGATCAATGGCCCCAACAAAATCTCCTGGACTTGATGGAATGGCACCTGTCTTCTTTCAACAATATTGGCATATTGTGGGTAATGAGGTTACAAATGGAGTGTTGTCCTCCCTTAGAACTGGTACACTTCCTTCCTCTCTTAATCATACTTTCATAGTTTTGATTCCAAAGAAGAATAAGCCTGAGAAAATTTCTGAGTTTAGGCCTATTAGTTTATGCAATGTCTTGTATAAATTAGTGGCTAAAGTTCTTGCAAATAGGCTTAAGAGTGTGCTTGATGTAATTATCTCAAAAACTCAATGTGCTTTTGTACCGGGAAAGATCATTACTGATAATATTCTAGTGGCATATGAAGTGATGCATTTTCTGAGAAATAAGAGACAAGGCAAGAATGGTTCTATGTCCATTAAGTTGGATATTAGCAAAGCTTATGACCATGTTGAATGGCCATATTTACAAGTGGTTATGGAGGCAATGGGATTTAATGCTCGATGGACCCATCTCATTATGATGTGTGTAAAAACTGTTTCATTTTCAGTTTTGATTAATGGTGAGCCAAAAGGTCCATTTGCTCCTTCTAGAGGTTTGAGACAAGGTGAACCTCTTTCCCCTTACTTATTCTTACTATGTATTGAAGGTTTGATTTCATTGATCAAACATGCCGAGGGAAGAGGGGAAATTTCAGCTGTGAAGATTTGTAGAGGTGCTCCCAAGATCTCTCATCTACTTTTTGCAGATGAGAGTCTTATATTTTGTAAGGCTAATATGCAAGAAAATCAGAAAATTCAATCCATTCTCAACTGCTACGAAGCATCTTCTGGTCAAATGATAAAGAGAAGCAAAACAGGCCGTGTGTTCAATTCAAATGTGCAACCACCAACTAAGGATGCAACTCTGGAATTTTGGGGATTGCAACAAAGTCAGGAGTATGAAAAGTATTTAGTACTCCCATCATTTGTTGGGAGGTCTAAATCTAGAGCTTTTTCTGAAATAAAGCATCGAGTGTGGAGAAATTTGCAAGGATGGAAAGAAAAGGTACTCTTGGCTGGTGGAAAGGAAGTTTTGATTAAAGCTGTAGCCCAAGCTATTCTTATCTATTATATGAGTTGTTTCAAGCTTCCATCTTCCTTGTGTCATGATCTTGAACAAATGATGGCAAGATTCTGGTGGGGCAGAAAAATGAAGAGAAGAAAATTCATTAGATGAGTTGGCCAAAGATGTGTGCAACAAAAAAGGAAGGTGGGATGGGATTCGAGGATCTTTAATGATGCTGTTTTGGTCAAGCAGGGATGGAGAATAATGTCAAATACAGACTCGTTGCTACACAGTTTGTTTAAGGCTAAATATTTTCCAAAGAACCATTTTCTAGAAGTTGGTTTGGGAAGCAATCCTTTTTATGTATGGAGAGGAATTTGGGGCACAATTTCAAAGCTGAATGATGGGTGCAGACTGAGAATTGGTTCGAGGAACACAGTGAAAGTATGGACTGATGTATGGGTACCAAGGTTTAAAAGGATTACTGATATGAACTCTGTGTCTGTTATAGGTGCAGAGGAAGCTATTGTGAATTCATTATTTGTCCCTGAGCAGACAGAATGGGATGTTAACAAAATTACAACCATGTTCCCTCCTGCAGTGGCACTACAGATCGTTAAGATTGTGCTTAGTCAAGGAAATTCAGATGTGATTTGCTAGACGTTGAAGCTCATGGGAGATACACAGTCAAGAGTGGCTATAGACTTTTCAGATCAGCAAATATGGTGACACAAAGTGGTGAAGCATCAAATACTGCTCTTATCAGGAAATTGTGGAAATCTATCTGGGCTATGAAACTCCCTTCTAAAGTAAGAGTGTTTGCATGGAAGGCTGTCAAAGGAGTAATACCTACTAAGCATAACCTTAGGAAGAAACATGTTAATATTGCAGAAAATTGTGTTTTCTGTGATGATAGTAGAGAAGATACTTTGCATGTATTACTTTCCTGCCCATCAATTAGAGAAGTTTGGATTAAAAACTTCCCAAAGCAGTTACATATTAATGAGTCTAGCTTGTTTATTGATGTTGCTCTTAAACTGCTACATTATAATTGTGCCGAGTTGCTGGAGTTGTTCTTTTTAATATGCTGGAGCTGTTGGTATAGAAGAAACATGAAGATTTTTGAGGAAAAAAATGTACATGCTGATGCTATGTTGGGAAGTGCATTGGCTATGTAGAAAGGTTTTCGTGAATTGAGGAACAAACCTCTATCTGTAATTAGGCATCATTACAAATGGGAATTCCCACCACCTGGCACTTACAAATTGAATGTAGATGGAGCCTTTTCTCAAGATGGATCTGTGGCAGGTATAGGCGTTGTATTGAGAGATTCAAAGGGTGAAGTTGTAATGGCGGCAGCAATAAGAGAAAGGGCAAGTCAATGTAATCGAGCTTGAAGGCCTTGCAATCCTTAGGGGGCTACAACTGTGTCTTCATTTTGGTATCCATCATATGTCAATTGAATCAGATTCTCTTTTGGTTGTAAATGAGTTCAATCGAAATGGACAGTCTATGGCCGCCATTGGGAACATAGTCAGTGAAGTCAGGAAGTTAATGCATCGATTTCAAACATGTGTTCTAAAACATGCAAACAGAAGTTGCAATACAGTAAGCTTGGTTTGAGTGTCTCGAAAATTAGTTTACGGTGGGGTTATTACCCGAATGTAATTGCTAATTTCCTTTGGATTGATTCTTCTTTGTAATTTGTTTATTATATGAATGAAGATTGGTTTTCCCTATAAATAATAATAATAATTGTTGAGGACGTGTCTCACAACCCTGCGCAAGGATTTGGGTGAATGTGGCCTGGTTTACCTGTGAAAACTCCGATGCTTAAGTTAGTTCTTTAGAGTATAGAAAAATAGTTCGAAGAAAAAAGTGTCCTCCGAAAGAAAGAAAATCCTCCTTTTATTGGGAGTTACCTAGAACCTATGAAATCCTATTATTGCGTTTGGTCGACGGCGGGTCCCCTTGTTTTGATCCGAGTTTTTGGATGTGCTCCGTGTTTGAAGTAGTCACGTATTTGCATGAATCCCTGCTTTCATGTGGGCGGTTGCATGCATATTACTGACTTGACTGAGTCCTTGACACGTCGACTTTGTAATCGATACTAAAAGTCTTTTCCGTTGGGCCGCTTTCCTACTTGGGCTTACTTTCTCAAAATTGACCTTTTCATTATTATAAACCCTCCAATAATAATAATCACTACAACAGAATGTGGGAAAAATAATTTTTATTTTATTGAATCAAAATATATTATTCCTAAACAGTTCAATTATATAATTATTATTCCTAAATAGTTCAATTATATAATTCCTAAACGATATGTGGCCGGATGGCACAAGATCCATGTTTTCAAAATGGAGATCATGAGTTTGATCCCCTCCGCAATTTATAAAAAATATATATCTTTATTATCACTTGGACATTTCAAAATTTTGTAATGCTATAAAAAGGGACAAGATTTGCATTTTAAAAAGGGAAATACTGTACAAGTAACCGTGGTTTTGAATTTTTAAATTGTTCAAATTGGTCGATATTGTCAATCTCTTGATAGAAAATGTTGACATGATCGTTTGACCGCAGCGTTAGCACTAATCAGGAAACGAAAAGTCAGTAGTGAACTGTGAGAAAATTGAAAAAAAAAAACTTTAAAAAGTAATTAAAAAACTCAATTAGAATATTTTAAAAATCAAAGAAAAAATGTAAAAATATTAAATAAATTATAAAAACAATAAATTAAAAATAAATATATTTATATATTCAACAAAAAAGAAAATAAAACCGAAGGAGTGGCTGCGGGCCACACCAGATGGCTCTGGAGTGGCTATGTGCGTCCAGTCCCATCTGTCTTTAATAAAAAAAACAACTTGGCTCTGGTTCAGATTTCTTATTTGTGTTTAAGATTTATATTTGATTTATCAATTTTGTTATTTTTTAAAAATTTCTCTGATTTTATTTCTTATCTGTTATATTACGGTTCTTTATCTTTTTTCAAGTGTTTTAAAAATATTTTTATCAGTTTTCTTAATTTTATTTGTTCTTAGTAAGATAGTTTATAAATTTGTTTGTTTATCAAAAACTTTATGTTGTTTTAGACGTGACTCCTTTGCACACACGATCACCTACAACCTAAGAGGAATGAGGCTTGGGAGTTCGAGGGAACGTCTCTGATGCCTAAATCAGTGAAGATAATGAAGATCTCTATAGCAATTCATTTAGATGAGTCTCATAATCATACTTGGATAACATAAATAAAGTTTAAGATACTTCCTATTATTACGCTATAACTATCTCACTCATTATTTGAAATTCAAGCATTCAGGATATTGGGGCTTAGTTTATATTGAATGAGTTGATAACCCTTTTTCCAAAGTTCTCGGGCGGTTGTTTTTTCCGTGCTAGCTAGAATATACGTCGATCGGATTAGGCCTTGGATTAACTAGGTTATTGGGCTGTGCTACGGCCCAAGCCCATGATACAACCTAGTAGGCCACCGGGAGAGGATTAGACTCCTTCCAGTTGTCCCGCTAAGTCTTATCAAACGCAACATGATGGGACTTGTAATAAGTTCTCTCACTATTTGGAGTGGACTAGGCCCTGGACTCTAGGTTATCAGGCTATGCTATGTCCTAAGCCCATGATACGACCCAGTAGGCCCCCGCAAGAAGATTAAACCCCTTCCAATTACCCCACGAAGTCTCAGCACGTGTAGCGTGATGAGACTTTTAATCATGGCATTGCTTCGTTGTTTGGGTTTTTCGTCATTTCATGCCCCACTGTCAAGACGCCGCTTCGGCTTCATGCCTTTTCGCATACCCCAGTTAACTGTCAAGGTTATTTATAATTTTTAGACATCCCATTTTCCCACTTTTTCTCTTTGGTACTCTCCTTTTTCTAGCACTCTACTTCCCTGCATTGTCTTTCAATCTCCCTTGCGAATCCATGACTTCCTCTAAAGGTAACCCTTTTTGTTCTTCTAGTGGAGTAAGATCTTCATGACCTTGCGACCCTCCTCATTGCTTGGATGAGGCGGCTATTAACCCTATTGTTGGAGGGAGGTTTGCTCCTAGCTTGATTTTTTACGGCCATCGATGGTCTTCCATCGTCTCCCGTCGCGAATTGGGCTTCGCGAGGGATAGCTTCAACATCCCAGACTCAATGGTTCTAAGTTTGCCTAACCAGCGTTGTGGAACCGTCGACATGAGAGGTATGGTAGTTTCTATTACTTTGTACTTGACTATGTTCGTGATGGGCTTTGTTTGCCCTTTGTACAACCTGTTCGTGACGTGTTAGATGTCTTTGGTCGTGCTCCAGCTCAACTTGTGCCCAATGCCTGGCGGATCTTGATGGCCTACTGTGTTCTCTGGTGGCGCATGTTAGAGCCCATTGGTGATAATTTCCCTGACCTCATGGCTCGTGAATTTCTTTCTCTGCACAGTTTTAGATGCTTGGAAGGGAATCTTTGTAGCTTTAGGGATCACAACAAACAAGTCCAAATTGAGCGCAAATATTCCTATGCCAAGGATTGGCAAAGAAAATTTTTCTTTGTATCTGGGGATGGTTGGGAGTTTCCTACTGATGAGGCCGCGAATCATGAGTTCCCCATTAGGGCTTCATGGTCTCCAGTTCTCGATGAGCTTTGAGATCATTCTTTTCGCCTGAGAGGAGGCTCGCATCAAGTTGGTACAATCTTGGGTAGACTAGAATTGCAATTCCACCTGGTAAGATACCATTTTAACCCATTCTAATATCGATAGATTTTTTATGGTACCTAGCAAGACACATGTTCTTGGTCATGAATTCTTGGGCGCCCTGTCACCGGCGGACAGTTTAGCCACAGCCAACTACAAGGGGCAAGAAAAAGAAGAAAGCTATTTTGGGAGTAAAGCCTTTGGATGAATCAAGTTCCACCATAGGTGGGCCCTCACCACCACCTTTGGCGAGTGGCAGAGAGGGCCTGGGTTGCCCTCAAGTACCCACGACCAACTCCTTTGACGAGCTCATGGACCAAGCTGAGACTGATCTGAAGTTGGTGATAGAGGCTGAGTCCGCCTTATCGCCCAATTTCCCTTCTGAGGTAGCTCCACAGACTTCCTCGCACCTAGGGACCCTAGAAGATGACCTTAAATAGGATAAGGGTGACGTCATCGTGATCTTGAACCTAGACTTCCTAAATGTGCCCCGCACTGTATCAACCAGTTTTCCTCCTTCCTTAGATGGCTTCAGGGAGTCTTTACGAGTTGAAGATGTTGAGGGCTCATCGGTTGGGATTACTACAGTTGTATCTAGCTTTCCAATCCCCTCAATCGTCTGGCGCGAGATTACTCCCGAGATGCCCTTTGTCTTTCCTACCTTATCCCCTGCTAGTGGGAGTAGGGTGTCGATACCTTCCTCGCCCTTTAGTGTCTCTCCAGCGAGGGGTGGTGAACCCTCTCCTACCTTTTCGGTGGACAACTCTCCTACCTTTTCGGTGGACAACTCTCTCGTCGGTCCTTCTTAGGAATCACTTGCTCGGGAGGATGATGCAGTGATCCCTCCTGGTCAGAGAGCAGGAACATATACTCAAGTGAATACAAGTACTCCACCTCCTGTCTCCTTTAATCCTTCCATAGTTCTGACTATGCCTGTCCAGGACACTTCTACCCTGGAAGGTTTTGTTGGTGTGTCTTTTAGAGTCCCTGATTTTCATAACTCGTCGAGTTCTCACCCAGGTGCTTCTTCTCGATTTTCACGTTCAAACCGAGAAGAGGTTTTTCATTCCATTATTCGTAACGTTCAGAGCATCCTTTCACTGGTAAGTTCCTTTATCTTAAAGCTCTTATTTTCCTTACCCTGTTGCTTTTTAGTATGTTGGGTTTGTAGAGAGTTGATCGACTGGCAGCAAGATTGGTTAAGGACTACTTGGAATTGGAGAAGGAGAACCAATCCATGCGATTTTTTTATCAAAAGCACTCGTGGTGTTGTCGTCGCTGCATGAACTGAGAAGGAAAGGATGGCTGAAGAATTATCCTGAGCTGAATCCAGCTCTTGTAAACTTGATGATGAGGTTGCCTCCTTGTGCGGTCAGGTTTATTCGCTCAGATTGGAGGTGGCAAGCTCTTTAGAAGAAACCAGCCAGTTTTGACGCAAAGCAGAGGCCATCGGGGCTGAATGGGACAGTTTGGCTGCTCGCCTCAATTAGATGGAAAGAGAGGTTGAGGAACTTAAGAAAGCGAAAGCGTCGAAGCCTTTCCTCCTGTGGTGAGGTAACCCCACCTCCACTGGTATCATTGTTTCACTTCCGTAGGCCAAGGTGAAAGGTGTTTCACCGGTTGATGTTTTTGCCATTGTTCTGTATGCCCACAAGATTCCATTGAGTTCGTTTGCTCAGGTCCCCTTCTTCTCTCCGACCATTTTCTTTAATATTTCTATAATGGTCTTATTGGTTGCTTCAACTTGCCCGTTCGCTTGAGGGTGGCCTGGGGACGAGTATTTGACCTTGATCCCAAGCTCAGCACATCACTTACGGTAATGCTTGGAGTTAAACTGTTTTCCTTTGTTGAAGATAATGCTTTGCGGTATCCCGAATCTACATATTATAGCTTTCCACATGAACCTAGTGATGCTTTGGGTAGTCACTGTTGCCATTGCTTCGACTTCGGCCACTTTGTAAAGTAATCTACGATGACTATGATGAACTTAGTGCCCCCTTGTTCGGAGGCATAGGACCAACTAGGTTTATGCTCCATTGAGAAAACGACCAAGGGGAGGTTATCAACTTCAGCTCTTCATGGGGGCTATTTGGGACCTGTGTGTGTAGTTGGCATTGGGCACATCTTTTTACAAATTCTCTTGCATCCTTTAGGGCTTTTTAGTATCCTGCTCTCAGAATTTTCATGGCAAGGGATCGCCCTCCCGAGTGATTCCTACATACTTCTTCATGCACCTCATTCATAACATAGTCAGCTTCTGCTTTTCAGATGCATCTTAGTAATGGTGTTGAGAATCCTCACTTGTATAACGTTCCATCTATTAAAGTGAATCGGGTCGCCCAATTTCTAACCTTCCTTGCTTCCTCATGGGAGGTGGGAAGGTTTCCAGTCCTCAAATATCTGATTATGCCATCTGCCCATGCTAGGGTGTTCCTTCTTACCTCCATGATCTCAGCTCCTATAGTTGGTGCATCGATTGCCTGGATGCTTACTTTCCACGGAAATCTTTCTTCCTACTTTGGCGAGGCCACTCGCTCTAACCAATCGGCTTTCCAAATGTTAGCTTGAGGGATCCCCTTGATCTGGAAACATTGGAGATGACTACACCCTTGTTGCACCTGATGGAGGTACTTTATTAACTTTTCTCCCTTGCTTGATACTCCCCCGTGACTTGGCTGACCACCACTTGTGAGCCTACCTTCATTTCTACTTCTTTCCTGCCTGAAGTTTTTGTTATGGCCAATCCGGCAAGCACCACTTCGTACTCGGCTTCGTTATTTATCACTTTGAAATTTAGTTGTATCACACGGTTCGTCTCAACCCTGTCTCCTGTTACCATGTACACTCCTACACTGCCCCCTGTTCGACAAGATGATCCGTCCACGTACACCTGCCATGGCTTCCTAGTTGGAGCCTTTGGCATTTCTTCTTGGAAGTTTGTGAATTCTGCTACGAAGTTAGCAAAGGCTTGTCCCTTGATAGTAGTTTTAGAGCATTAGTAGTGGACTCAACAAAATTTGGCTAGAGAATTCACTTTTATAAATTTAGCTAGCCACTTTTCAACAACATCAAATAACAGATTCTCCAAATCTATCATTATTCTATTAAAATATTGATTTTAACATTTTCATTTATTTTAATTCTAATTGTAATTTGAATATTTATTCGTTATTAAAAAACTACACATTAATTATCTAATGTTCATATTATTCCTAACTAATAAATAATGATTTTTCTTTATCTTGTACGGTGTAGTTTACCAAACCAAATTTCTTCTTTGGTTTAACTATTTCTAACGTTCAAATTTTTTTTAAGGTGTATTTCTTCTTTCCCAAACTATTTCTTGGACTGTACTAGCCAGGTTGTATATCATGGAAAACAAACCTGGAAGAAAGGGAGGCATTTATTTGTTGACAAGGACACGAATCTCTTGAAGGCCGCTATTTTTTCCGCCAACTTCTATACCTCGTTTATATTCGTGGGAGACTTCATCTCAATGATCACCCATAGCTTCTCAAGATTGGCCTTGATGCCTTTCTCCGACGCTATGAATCCCAGAAACTTGCCCGATTGTACTCCAAATGCACACTTTGTCGGGTTGAGCTTCATCCCGTACTGGCGTAATACTCCGAAGTCTTCCCTCAGATCCTCCATATGCTTCTTGAATTCGATGCTTTTAACCAGTAGATCGTCCACATAAACTTCCATATTTCGGCCTATTTCATGTTTGAACATCTTGTTCACTAGTCTTTAGTATGTAGCTCTGGTATTTTTGAAGCCAAAGGGCATGACTTTGTAGCAATATAATCCCTGATTGGTTATAAAGGCTGTCTTCTCTTGGTTGGCTTGCCCCATTCGGATATGATTGTATCCTAAATAAGCGTCCATGAAGCTTAACATCTTGTATCCAACAGTCACGTCGACAATCAGGTCTATCTGTGGGAGAGGAAAGCTATACTTTGGACAAGCCTTATGAAGGTCTGTAAAGTCTACGCACATGCGCCACTTCCTGTTAGACTTTTTCACTAATACCATGTTCGATAACCACTTAGGATATTGCGGTTCTCTGACGAATCCCGTTGCCAACAATCGATCTACTTCTTCTGCAATCTCCTTGTACTTCTTGGAGCTAAAATTCCTTCTCTTCTGCCTGACTGGTCGTGCACCCGGGCTGATGTTCAATCTATGCTCTATAACCTCCTCGCCAATACCGGGTATGTCTTTGTGACTCCATGCAAAGACATCCTCGTGCTTGGTAAGGAGCTATTTTAGTTGTCGCCTTTAATTACTTGCTATTTTGCTTCTGATCTTCACAGTGTTTTCTGGTTTGGCTGGATCGAGAGCAACAAGTTCCAAGGGTTCATCCGCTTCCCCTGCCTTAGAGCTTCTTCGTCCCTTGTTTCAGCCTCGGTCATTAGTATTTCTGGTGGCGGCAAAGGGTTCTTGGTGGCGTTTCCTTGCAGCTCAACCACTTTTACTTCTGCTTCTCCTTGTTTGAGTTCTTGGATGTAGCACTCTTGAGCGAGTACCTGTTTGTCATGAACTTCGCCAATTTAGATGATACGTGGAGGTGGTTGCTCTCAGGGCGTTTAACATAGGTTGAACAATGATAGCATTGTATGCTGACCGGGTCCTCACCACGAGGAAATTTGTCATGACGGTGCAATGTGGGGATCTACCCCCACTAACACTAGTAGCGTGATGGAGCCCATGGGTTGCACTGCTTTCCCAGTGAAACCTTTCAACTTAGTTGGTGCAGGGCGCAATTGGTCTACTTTAATTCCCATTCTAGCGAACATGTCCCAAAACTGGAGATCAGCAGATTTCCCGTTATCAATTAATATCCTCCGTGTGGTGTAGTTTTCCGCCAATATTGTCACCACCAGCGCATCATCATGCGGGTAGACTACTCGTCTACAATAGTCATCGTCAAAGGAGATAGTGGGCGATACCTGTATCTGTGATTGTTTCACTAGTCTTTCCACACTGTATACCTCCTCATACCTAGCGCATGCTTTCCTCCCATAGGAAAACAGGGCCACCCCTGTCATATCCTTTGGTGATCGTTCGTATCTCTACCAGGGGTGGATGTCTTTGATCTGTGTTCTTCCTACGACATTGATCTAGCAGTTCCTGCGATCTCCTTCCTCTTTTTGGTGATCCCCTCTTTCTTGGGGCTTGCGCTCCTGCTTTTGATTGCCCGAACATCGTGGTGGAGTAGCATTTCGAGCAACAATGAGCTCTAGTTCAAAATTTCCCCTTATCTCCATATTTTTTTTTATTTTAGTGTGTGACAATCTTCAGTTCTATGCCTACTTGCATTGTGGTACGTGCAATACTTTTGGGCCTATCGCCCTTGATCCTCTCTAGGCCAGGCCTCTTTGGTCTTCGTTTTGCTGAAAATATCTGCAAGTACACAGAATCGTAACAAGTAGTAAAGTGTTTTAAAGGAAACAGATATTGAATCCACATGGAATAATTATGCTATTGAGTATTGAAATTTACTACATTAATTACTACTTGAAAAGCCAAAATTTGAAGAATAGATTATCTAAATTAAACTGAAGAAAATAACATTATAATTAAGATTTTTAAAGATAATAAGAATAGACCTAGAGCATTTGATTTCACCTAGCAAACCCCACAATTTATTCTTCCTTGTTATAGAATTCCAATTATTCCAAGTTGATGATAAAAATTCCTTAACTATTTAATATTTTCTCTCGAACAATACCAAAAATATCTCAAACTAATAACTCAATATCTCTTTTTGAATTTAACTAATTGGAGACTCATTAAATTCTTTGGATTTTGTAATGACCTCACCCCGCGAGGGGTGTGACCGCCACGTACATACCTATCCTTTACATATTTTCTTTTCTTTCTTTCTTCTTCCAAACCGACAGGGAAGACATTAAGCGTCTGCCTCTCTCTCTGCAGTAATGCCTTGCTCTCCAGCTTTTTCGTCATTCCTGGACGTTTAAAACATTTAAAACAAAAGTGAGACTAATACTCAGTAAGTAGTACACCATGCAATGAACATACTAGGCATCTATTATTTTCCTTTTGAAAACATGCATATATAAACATTTGCATTTCATTCCATACATAAACATTCTTAGAAATAACTAGGCTTTCATGCATAAACATTCTTTCATGCTTTTCAGCTTTTCATGCTTACCATCATTTTCATGCTTTTCATACTTTACATCTTTTTATGCATAACATGCTTTTCATGCATTGCATATTTTCACTTTCATAGGCCATTGCACACTATTACGCCCCATGTGCTAGGGTTAGCGGTATTTTAAACTTGTGGATTTGCCCCTGGCCACGGGTTGGAATCCCATTCCGTTAGGGTGCAGCACTGGGTGCATTACCAGATACTACTACCCGGCATTACAATATGCCCATTTATTCATTGGGTATCTCTTTTCATTCATGTGGCCAATATGTATTTTCATACACATTGAAACATTTGTTTCCTTTCAGTCCTTTCATTTTTTCATTCATTTTAGTCATTTTTCATTTAACAGTTCATTCATAGGAAAGGAACGTCACTTAAAACATGAGCTTAACATTATTTAAAAGCGTGAGCTTAAATATTTTCTAAAAGCATGAGTTTAAACGTCATTTAAAGCTTTTACATCATCTTAAGGCATGAGCTTAAACATCATTTAAGGGCATGAGCTTAAATACTATTAAAAGCATGGCTTAAATATCATTTAAAAGCATAGGCTTAAACATCACTTAAAAGCATAAGCTTGAACATCAATTAAAAGTATAGGCTTAAACATGACTTAAAAGTATAAGCTTAAATATCAATTAAGAGCATAAGCTTAACATTATTTAAAAGCACGAGCATAAACATCATTTAAAAGCATGAGCTTAAACTTCATTTAAAAATATGGCTTAAACATCATCTTTCAAGACATCCTTTAAAGTGTCAGTTCTCAAGGACATTTTAAAACGTCAGTTCTCAGGAACATTTATAACATCAATTCATAGGGACATTTTAAAACGCATTTAAAGCATCACTTGAAGCATAAAACATGAGACGTTCATTTCCTTTGCATTTAAATCTTTTCATCATCTTTCTTAGTTCAATGCATATGCATTTTCATGAACAAGATACATTTTCATGCTATACTACATATTGGAATAATCATAAATTTCTTGAGAGAGCATGCATGAAAATCTCATGACTTAGAATCTACATGCATGCATTACTTTATACATGTACACCCAATTATAATCGATAGGGTACTTAACATGGGCTATCAAGAAATGGTTGTACATACTATATTCATTTAGTTAGAGAAACATTTACAATGAGAGATATATTCTTTCATAAATAGAGCATGGTGTAAGAAGCATGGTCATAACTATTTACCTGTGAGCTTTACTAGCGAGTTCCTTTGAACTTGGAAGTAGACTCCTAGTCCTTTCCAATAAAATGAGATAGACATATTAACATCCACCTTACTTTGAGCCTTACTAATCGATACGCTCACACGCTCACTTAAATTCCAACTTGGAATTAAACATTTCCTTAACCTGTTCGTCTATCCACCAAGCATGGCACTAAGCCAAAACGTTAAAATCTTTATTCCAAACATTTTAAAAAAACTTATGAAAATAAATAACATACTAGCTACCTCTTCTAAAGGTCAATGTTTTCTACATGAAAGATAGATAGAAAATCATAGATTAAAATGCATAAATGGTAGGAATTATTTAAAAAGGGAAGGACAAGACGTTTGCTTCAAATATGAAAATTTTCACCAAGAAAGGCATTGATAGTTTGACAACATCATTTGGAAGGTAAATTCCAACAAAGGGCCAATGTTTGCAAAAAGGGTTAATTTTTTGTCACTTATATTCAAGGGTTTTTCATGCTAAAATCCATCTTTAATTGAGCTAAGCAAAGCTTTGAACAAAGGGATGGATTGGGCTAATTTAGGTTCCCACAAAAGCATAGCAGAAAGTTTTTTTTTGGAAACCCTTGGACAGCCAATAGCCATATCACCTTCATGCTTTTAAACATCCCTCCCTTAACCAAGAATCTTAACCATATAATCAAACAATACTAGAGTTATAAACACTTAGGGAAGGCATCACATTTTTCTGAAAAATACAGCCCACAACAATGGATAGAACACTCGGCAAAAACTCAAGTTTCCCAAGGCAAGCTTTCTATTTCAATGTAAGAAATTCCTAGTGGCCTACTTAGGCCATAGATCTTGAGAAGGCATGCTTAAAATCACAACTTAAATTTCATTAATATAACACTTAAAGGCATGGTAAAAATCAAAACATAATTTAGGCTTAACAAATCAAGAAGAACTCAACAAGACAGCTCCTAATTACATTCGGCTGGAACCCAGAAAACATGCACTCGGCTGGAACCAACATGATGAGTTACACGGCCGGAAATCAACAGGAAAATAGAGCAAACACACGGCTGGGATCACAAAACATATGCATGGCTGGGAACCCAGAAAAACAGAGCTGATTCCTTCCATTTGATTATCAACTAGCTAAAGCATAAATTAGGAGGAACAAATGAGGAAATAAACCCAGAAAATCACTACACAGCAGTCGGCCAGCACAGGAAATTCGAAACTCCCAATACATGGCATAACTCACTCGGCAGTCCCATAACCATAAGGAGAATTGGAAGAGCAGGCACTACCTAGTTTAGCAAGCTACAAACGGAAGAGGAGAAGGAAAACCGAAGGGCCAACCCAGCAACTTTTGTCCTCCTTGAAGGTGCTTTAGCCGAACTCTAAATTTAAGAGGAGATGGAGAATCGGTTTGAAGGGAAGAAGAGAGGTATTCAATGCAGGAGAAACTGAGAGGGTCTTCGTGTGGATGAAGGGCTGCGGTTGTGGCTTGTAGAAGCTTTTCCCCTTGGCTTATCCAGGAAGCTTGAAGTCATCATATAGGAGAAGAAGAGGGGGAGAGGTCCGAATGGCTTGATGGAGAAGTCGGTTGCCATAAGGAGAAAATAAATCAAAGCTTCTCTTGGAAGCTAAAGGGATGGATGGTGTGGATTAGTCCATGGAAAAATATGCTTATCCTATGGTGGATAACATTTGGGCCACTTTTCAATTAAATAAAAGGGTAAGGGCTTTAGAAAATATATTTTAAGATCTGAAAATATTTCCATAAATTATTTTAATGATTTGCATAAAAAATAAAAGCACACATATCTTAAAATAAAATAATAAAATATTAAAATCATAAAAATCTTTATCTCAAAAATATTTGTTTTAAGAAATTAAATTAAAAGAAATGATGTAAGAACCCACGTAATAGGATGCCGGTATTACAGATTTTTCTTAAAAAATCACCCTAGTTGCGGTAAAATATCTCTACCTCCGCTCAATTAATGATGCTTAATCCTAGAACTTTAATCACAAATCACCTCTCAGTCTCATTGTGATTCAATAGATCGAATAATAATTATCTAGAAAATTGCAAACATTAAGAATAAAGAATAAACACTCAATCATGAAAATATT
>QEOT01005927.1:0-17964 GCA_003123785.1 Pterocarya stenoptera
ATACAAGTCCCGCACAATTTCTTTGAATATCATTTATCTTCAGCAAATGAATAATTTTAAATATAATTCTAGGCTGTAAATATCATTTTTCTTTGTCAAATGAGTACTAGTACTAGATATATATAGTCCTAAGTTGCAAATAACAATTTTCTGTGCATGAGGATCAGTAGGTTATTTTTTATTTTAAAGTGGTACTCATGACTTAAAGAACACATTTTTTTTATGGTCAATCTTTTATCTTTTAAAGATCTTATTACACGTCTTTGAATTTGTATTTAGTACTCATGTGAAATGTATGCCAATGTACGTACGTATCTGATAATAGCGACACAACAATTTGGCAATCTAAGCGCAACCCGGCCTGTCGTTTCTTCCGGACCAAGTTGATCATGAGACTCGATCGTATCACTTCGCAATACTAATTAGGCTGAAGGAATCTTTTCCTGCTGGGACCGCTAGCTTAGCTGATTGCAGGGATGATGTTTCAGTGTCTGTTTGTATCTGTATCTGTGATAAGCATACAATTGCTGCAATTACGGTTTTGTTCTTTTGCACTCGCTTACGACATTCAACAATATCTGAAAGCTGCGTGCGTTTTAGGGAGTCTCTCTCCTCTATTTTAATTAAATAAAATAGAGTATAAAATCAAGATTGAAATTCAATTACGACTCATTTAAAAAATTTAAATCAGTGAGAATAAGTATATTTAATTATTTATATTTTACCAGTCCTGCCCCCACCCCCCCATAATTCACCCGCCAACACATAGGTTTTGCTTTTGCTTGTAGACGCCGATCATCAGCGGAGGATATATACAGAGAGAGCTTATCCAATATGACTCATCAAGTACTGAGAAAGTCCAATTTGTAGTATTTTTTGGCCATATGCTTGGACGCCCATTTCAATAATGATAAGGAATGTGAAACTATATATTGAGAAAAGCACTCATTCTCAAGTATATGTTATTATCCATCCTTCATGCATAAGCTCTAGTTTTTCTCAGATCAATTATATTTGTCCTTTGCTAATATATAAATATGGCTTCTCACTCTCAAGAATCCTACATTTTCACATGAGCCGTGCTGGTACGAGACTGCTCCCGACAAACAAAAAGGTTTTTTATTTCTTATTTTTCTTCATTCATTTTTTTTATACTTTGAAACATTTTCTTTTAAAAAAATAATCACTAAATCACTAATTAAAAAACACTTATTTAATCATTACATAAGTAAAATAAAAAATAAAAATTTGTCGGACCCAATCGGGAGCCAAGTACTCTAGATGCATGACAATCGCATTTCTGTTTTCACATTGTGTATTTTAATTTGGGTAAGGCTACTATGCCGCCCAGGTGTTTTTTTTTAGAATTAATCTTTACATCATCCTACAGTACACCACACACCATAACTTTTTTTATTTTTTTTTATTTTTTTTTCTTATTAAATGTGTATTATATGGATGATGAATAAAAAAATATAAATGTTTCAAGAAGAGTAAAATAAAAAAAAATTGAAAAAAAAATTAAAAAAAATAAAAAATACATTGGTGTGTGGTGTGTAGGATGATGCATAGCAATACTCTTTTTTTTATATACTTTTTTAATATATTTTAATATTTTAAAAAAATACACTAATATATTTAAAATTATTTTCTTAATTATTGAGTAAAAAATAAAAAAAATTCACCACCGGTCAACTACAGCGGTCAAATGTAGATGGCATAGAAGGTTTCCTTCAAATTTCTTCGATCACAACTACTGTAACGTTGCTTTCATGGCTCCTGCGTCCAAAGCAACAGTGCTGTGATTTTATCGAAAACTACAACTTGTCTTAAATTGCCACAGTGCGCAGAATTAATGCAGTTTCAGCCCCACGCACAGCACAGCCATGTCTTTAATTGCATAAAAGAAACAAGATGTACCGTCTCATTCAAAACAAATCTGGTATTTAAAGGTGGAGAAATAAATCGAGCATTTTGATTTTGTTTGAGAAATAAATATGGATCTAAATCCTAAGTAGTTAAAGAGTAAAGTTATCTTTATCTAGGGGCTTTTTAACCTTTCAAAACAAAATGCTAATGGGATTTCATTTTACCGGCCTTCCAGGCTTCAAGCCTCGCCCTTGTTTCTTTTTTACGATAGCAACCTCGATTTTGTTCAGGTATGGGAACTGGATTATCAATGTCAACTCGTTACCTTTGCAGCTAGCATTGTCTATATTTAGACCACATCCATCTTGCCCTAAGTAATTGCCCTACATAAGTTTGAGCTTTTGATGTTTTTCTGTTGATAACACTTGAAAATAGAACAACAGGCCGAAAGGAAGAAATAATCATTCTCAACCCGTTGAAACTATTCGAGTCTCGATCGGTACTATATGAAGCTCTCGATAGTTATCTGGTATGACTGTACGGCATTCGTTGCATTCATCCATAGCAGTAAGTAGTAAATATATATAGGAAAAATAAAAGAGAGGGAGATACAAAAGTTTACTTGGTTTGACACTAAACTTATGTCCATGAGTCCTTTGGAAAGGCGAATCCACTATAATATGTTTATTTTATAATTTCTCATATTCTTTCATCATTGATGTACAATAGATATTGAAATTCTATCTTCTAAATAGATCTCGTCGCTGGAGTCCCTGTCATAAAGTTGAAGAAGTTAAAGTCGAAGGAAAATGCTACACGCCCAGCTGTAGCTTCCCGTTGGAAGCTACCACTGGGGTGTAGAGATGATTTTTAATGTGTTTTTTTTAAGATTTTTTCTATATAAATTTTTTTAATAATTTTTAATATTTTAAAAAAATAAAATAAATTCATAATATTATTAAAAAATACTTCATTAATCATAAGTAAAATAAAAAATCATAAAAAAATATTTTTTATTTTACTTCATGATTAAGAAAGTATTTTTTAATGATTTTTTTTACTTTCTGATTAAGAAAATATTTTTTAATAATATTCTAAATTTATTTTATTTTTTTAAAATATTAAAAATTATTAAAATAATCTATATAAAAAAAATTTTAAAAAAGACACATCAAAAACTAAGCTACAGCCCCAGCGGGGGCTGTAGGATGACCCAAAGTCGAAACCACCTCTAAAAGTCATCTGGAATCTCACTTTTATCCTCTGCTCTTTCCTTATTTTATATCTCATCTTTTCTTTCTTTACGTCGTATCTCCACTTACTCTCCAGGGCACTCTTTTTCCTCCTTAAGCCTTCTACCCCTCCTTCTCTCTCCTTCTCTCTTTCTATCATCTTCTAGTGGGCCCTCTGATGGGCGGGGCTCTTTATCTGGGCTGGATATTTTATCCCCTCCACCCATATAATCATCCGTATCAAAATCTTACGTCTCCACCTGAAACACCAAGCGTGCTGATTGAGGCTATGAGTCCAAAACATGGCCAACCGGCCATTGTTAGAACCTCAAAGCGTTGCTTTCCAGCAGCATGTTCAAGCTTCCTGCTAGCTTGTTTGCTTGCCTTTACACTTCAAATCCTTTTCTTCTCACCCATATCCCCAGCTGGACCGCTTGACTTGCCTCTTTCATCTTCAGCTTCCTCCCTTCCCGCAAACAACAAATTGCAGGTAAAATAGCTTGCTTCTGTTAATATCTATTGGTTTTTGGCTTCGTGCTTATCCATTTGAAGGCTTGAAATATGTGTTTTCTCGTTTTTTGTTCCGCAAGGGAGTTCTCAAACTGGGAGAAGGATTTCTTAAGGATCCAGAAGACGTTTGTGTGGATAAAAAGGGTACAATCTATGCTGCAACTAGAGATGGTTGGATTAAAAGATTGCATAGAAACGGGTCTTGGGAGAATTGGAAGATGGTAAACAGTCGTACTTTACTTGGAATCACAATAACAAAGGAAGGCGATCTTATTGTGTGCGATTCTGAAAAGGTAATGTTGCTCTCAAACACAGTACAATGCACAAAGGCCGAGAAAGAAAATAACAATTATGGTAACAAAAATAATAATAATAATAACATAAATCATAGATCTGTGCATAGACTACAAGAAACTGATCTTCTAGCCCAATAAATAGAAAAGGAGGACTCGGATATTGGCCCATTTGCACGATCTAATTAATACAGCTAAGTCATGAGTTGAACCACTGTTTATTTAACACTGAAAATGAGTATACATGTATATATGCAGGGTCTGATTAGGATTGGTGAAGATGGTGTCAATGATCTTGCAACACATGTTAACGGTTCCAAAATAAGGTGATATTTTGCATTGAATGACAAAAATATATACGATTAGTTGCGATGTACGTGAGTACTTAGAGCACTTCCAATGGATTCTTCTTCTTATCCGTTAAAATACATTATCAAAACTCATTTTTTTCATTTTATATACTAATTTTTATAATATATCATACATCAGCTTATCTATTTTTTCTTCATATCATTTAAATATTATACTTTTTAATCTTTTTTATTCATTTCAAATATTTTCTATAACTACCAATGATATCCTTATATCTTTTGATATTTGTAATATCTCGCCATATACAATGTCATATAATTATGTCCTATTCTAAATTAATCCAAATTTATAAACTAAACCAAAATATAAATTAGTATATTGTTTTTTCAAAATGAAATAGATAGTATCTGAATTTCAGAAAACCCAAAGCCAAAAACGACCAAAATCATTCCATGCTTGGTTTGCTGGTCAGTCCAACATTTTACCATGCATCTCTTGTGAGCAAGGGTCTGAATGTGAATAAGAGAGTTAAGAAATGGGAAACTCAACACTTGGAGGGAAGAGAAATTAATTAAAAATATTTACAATGATGAACAGTATCCTCTACATCTAGAAATTTTCTGTAGCAGAATGTAAAATTATCTTTAAAATAGAAGATCCAATGGAGGACACTTTTGAGAGCATTTATTTACATTTTGAAGAAAAATATATTATAAAGGATCCATTGGGAGTACTCTTAAATCTTACGATATTGGTTAATAGTCATAATATTCAATTACTAATAAAACATGATTCGTTGCTTTGCAAGGTAGAGTATTAGGGTGCTACTCTCACTCCTGAACTAGTGGCCGTTGGACTCGCTATTGCGTGTGTGGGGGGGAGTGGGGGGGGTAGAGTTGGGCCCCTAACCCCCAGCCCCCATCCAGATGCTAGGAGGCGGATTGGCCCCTGAGGCTGTCCACCGACACCGTCACAACGAGCTAAGAGAGAGCTTCCACAGATATATATATATATATATTTATAGAGGCATTTTTAAAACAAAATATAAGGTGAAACGATGACGTTATGAGGAGTTCTCCCTAAAATGACGTCGTTTTATTAAAAAAATAATATATATATACATCTCATATGTTGGGTCGGGGGGATGGGGAAACCTCAGGCAAACTTGGGCCTAGCCTAGGCCCCATTCCCTGGCAGACATAGTCATGCGTCCGGGGGTCAAGCGGACAAGGGAAACCCCGGGCTGGCATTACCCAGGATCGGATGGATTTCAAGTAAAAGAAAGATAGACATATAAATTAGATCTTGCAAAATTTATTTAGCAATTAATGCTGCCTGAAAAATCCTTGCTGGCAGCATGCAATAAATGCTACTGCACTTCATGTCTCTTTCACCCTAGTTGAAAGCTCTCAAATCTGCACATGAAGTTGAGGGTATCCTTTTTCCATCATCCATGACCCAATTTTCAAATTTCAGTATTTCCTTTCTATATACAGGGACATTCAGTAATAAGTTACTATGTTGAATCAGGTTTGCAGACGATGTTATAGAAGCTTCAGATGGAAATCTATATTTTAGCGTTGCAAGCACCAAATTTGAACTCCACAATTGGTATCTAGATGTGCTGGAGGGAAAACCTCATGGGCAATTGCTAAAGTACGATCCATCTTCAACCGAGACATCGATCCTGCTTGATGGTTTGTGTTTTGCTAATGGTGTTGCACTCTCAAGGGACGAAGACTATCTAGTGGTCTGTGAAACATGGAAGTAAGTATATATTATTCTGTGTATATGAAGAGGAAAAGGCTTAATTATGACTTCGTGCCAATTATTCAACAATTCCATTGCCTTCTCCCCAAATAATATTTTAATACTTCTCTTCACATGTCGATCAGACTTCTCCACAATGTTACAAAAGTTTAAGCTGATAGGAATGTTAAACTTGTCACGATTTGATAAAGAAATACACATGAGAAAGTGAGTTCCTCCTCTATTTTCCTTTCTTCCTATGCTCTCGATTCCTCTGCCCCTTTTCACCTTTTTCAACTCTCTAAATTCATGGAAGAAGATACAATGGTAATCCAGATTCTGTCACATATGAGCATGCATTATGGTTTGTGTTTATTTCAGCTTTATGCTTACTACAGATGCGAAATTGGGGAAACATGCACATCCCATATATTAATTCTCTCTTTTTCTGATATAGGTTTAGGTGCCTTAAGTATTGGCTGAAAGGAGAAGATAAGGGAAAAACTGAAATTTTTATCGACAACCTTCCGGGTGGTCCTGATAACATCAATCTTGCACCAGATGGATCTTTTTGGATTGCTCTACTTCAGGTACTTTACTCCATGCTCAAAGATATAATATCATAGAAAACAATTATATTTTGACACAAGTTTACATTCTCTCAAGCTATCAAATATTATAATGTGCATTCTCCATTAATTGACCCTTTAAAGGTAAAACTAATAATTTTATGGTGCAAATTAGTGTAAGTGTGCCAATTTATTAGGAACATATTTGTTCAAAGAGAAATGATATTTGCAGTTGCGTAGAGTACGCAAATGCCACACACTTATTTTGAAAAAATGAGTAAATATGAGTCCTACCTGAAGAAATTAATTTTTTAAAGGTAGATCCATTCTTTTTCAAAAGGAGTGCACGGTGCTTACAAAATTTATGACTATATCTAGCGTTACTTTTTTTCAAAACTAACAATAATAATTTACACATTGTCAGTTAACTTCTGAGGGGCTGGAGTTTGTGCACACTTCCAAGGCATCGAAGCATTTGGTAGCAACGTTTCCAAAACTGATTGAAAAGGTAAATGGCGTTTACAGGAAAGCAACGGTTGTAAATGTGGCAGCAGATGGCAAGATAATCAGGAGATTTGATGACCCAAATGGAAAGGTGATATCCTTTGTGACTGCAGCCATAGAATTTGAGGATCATTTGTATTTGGGAAGTCTGAACTCCAACTTTGTTGGAAAACTACCGCTAAAAGACTCGTGCAACTTAAAGCATTGAACGTAGAAAGCACAAATAAGGATATGGCCATAACATGCATTAAGCAAACATTATCTGTAGCAGACAGCTAGCTTTAGGGGTGCCCGTGCCACAATAGAACTCTCCTTTTTAAGATATTAAATTGTAGTACTTTAACTTGTTAAAGATTTATTCCATTGTTAAAGATATTGATAACCATTGGTCTTTGTAATGAACTTTCTCACTTTTTTCTACATTGTAAAAACGTTTTTCCACTTTTTGGACTTTTTTTTAAAGACATAAAAAAGGGTATACTTGTTAAAGATGTATTCTATCAAATGTGTTGAAATTAGGGCCCACATTTTGTCAAATTTCAATTTCTAAAGTAGATTTTAATTACTTAATTATTATATTCCCTTCTGTTTCTATTGTACTTCTTAAAAAATTGTTTTGATGGACCAGTTTTGAAGTAATATATAGAAGCGTTTTCCCACTTTTGGAATTATATGCTCCAAAATCATTCATGAGTTTTGATAGACTAGTTTAGTACGAAACATTATACTCTATTAAAGTACACGCAATACAAGAGCAACTCACGAGATGGTGGATTAACCCCATTGCAATTTAATATCGTTCACACAACTAGTTTAGTATTGTATTAATGCATGCCTTTGATGGGCCCGATTTCTTATTGCGATTTCAAGGAATAAGTTGATGTCGATTATAGTACTGTTAAAATACCCATACTCCCTCCCTTCATTCATCCGTATTCCTAGTATATTTCTAGCTTTACATGTGTTTTTTTGAACACATTTTCATTTTCAAGTCTTTTCAAACAAAAGGGCGCTGGTTGGGAGAATAAGCATACTACGAAAAACGTTTACATACATCATGTGTAAGGAAACCGGAGATTTTACACAGATTTTGAATAGTTAAAATTGAAATGACTGAAAACAAGTAGTACATTATATTGCATGTGAGGTAGCGGACATTGACTTTGATTGTGATTTATAAGTTCTATGTGGTCGGATAAAAGGCTTGCATTGCTATACCGCATAGGCCTTCCTTTGCATCAACATCTCTTTGCATCCTTATGTACCCTTCTTCACCCCATTCTATACCCCACGAGTTTTTCACTAGCCAATACTTGGTCCCATCATTAGTAACCCCATAACCAATAGCAGTAACTCCGTGGTTTAGGCTAGAATCACACTCTCCTGTAAAAATTCCGCTCCAATAGAATTGGAAGTCAGATCCTCCAGCATTTATGGCAACAGAAGTTGGCTGATTAGCTATAGCCTTAGGAACTGCCTTCTCACTATTTCCTGGCACATCTTCGTAGCAGTTTATGTTGGCTGCATGGTTGGCTTCTCCCTTTGTGTTGCAGGTTCCATCCACACCTGTGTAAGGATAGTTGGCTTCCGTAGTGAGACCATGATTGTTTNGCTGGCACATCTTTGTAGCAGTTTATGTTGGCTGCATGGTTGGCTTCTCCCTTTGTGTTGCAGGTTCCATCCACACCTGTGTAAGGATAGTTGGCTTCCGTAGTGAGACCATGATTGTTTTGGATGAACTGGAAAGCGTTGTCCATCAAACCGCCGCTACAACCTTGGTCCACTCCTTTAATGTCGCAGTCAACCAGTTCTTGCTCTGACAAAGAGATTAGTTCATACTTTTTAGCTTAGTAATTCCTTCCATGGCTGCCAGTGCTTAAAATGCCTAGCAACATCCTACATTTCATCACCAAAAAGTGTTAGAAAAATAAAGTGGACATAGTTCATCTCAAAATTAAACACTTACCACTAGGCCTGCAACCCGAGCTCAAAATATTGGATATGTGCTCGACCCAACCCGAGCATCTCCATTTAAGGTGCCAAACCAATCCGAACAAACCCTTTAAAACAAAATCGGGTCGAACCTGTATGACCCAACTAATCTAAAAAAAAAAAAGAACAAAGGTTTTGGCTCAGATATTTCGAGGCCATATGTGTAGTTGTTAGGGGTCGTCAACTTGTTGATGGACGGGCTCATGTAGCCATTGATTTGATTCTGACACAGACTACTCCCCACCCTCCAATCACAATGATTTGGGGTCGTTGCTACTCCTGCTTAAATTAATGGTGACTGCTATGTAAACGGGTCCGATGGGACAAACGGGAGACACACTCCCATTTCCAAATTAATTAACGATAATATAATATTATTATCTTCTTAATTATGTGAATTGCAATGGCAAAGCTGGCACGAGAGCTGCACCGATTAAATAAATAAAATAAATCCAATATTAATGTACAATGACGTGGCAAGCAAGCAATGACTGCTTAACCTTATAAAAAACAATTATGGATTAAGTACGTTTGAGTGATTAAAGCAAGCAATGACATTTGACTGCTTTTCTGCACGTACAGTACTACTACAGTCTAATGATGAAGTTTGAGTGAGTGAACAAGTGATGCCCAAGGTTTATGAGTTAACCCTACCAGTTAGTTTAGACCGATATAATACATAGCAAACCCATTGGTCCAATTGACCAGATGAACAAGGCTTTTGTCGGGTGGGCCAATAACTGGTCTTGCGGATGGATTGGTCTAGGGCCTTTTATGCACAGGTGTACTTACCACATTGGCCTTGGTCTTTGATAGGTGTTACAACTCTCTTCTTTCTCCAATCCATAGAAGAAGGCATTGCATTCACATTTTGATATTTGAAGGAAGAAGTCTTTGTTGAGGACTCATGCCCCTTGAATCTATATCGTGAGGCTTTGAACTCTTCATTCGTAAGATCTACAAATTGGTTGACACATAACTTGTAATGTTTGCTTCCAATGTCGTTGAAAGATTCTATAAGCACCACATTTTCCTTAAATATCTTCAAATGCTTCTCCTTCTCCTGATTATTTTCATATAACCGCCCATAACGAGCCATCCACTGTTCATGCATCTCACGCATTGTCTGATCTTGGAGGGTGCGAGCAGTAACTTGAGAAGCCAAAGCTCCCAAAGTGAGGATCAAAGCAAAAAAAATGCATTGGCATTGGTGAGGAAGCCCATGGTTTGTTCTGGTTGCTACAATGATTTGATCATGTGAATTAATAACCAGCATACTTGCTCTTGACATTTATATACTTGCTCCAAAGGCATTACAACGTTACTATTGGTTTTACAAGTAGTATTCCATAGAAACTGGCATTCATACATTAGTAGTACATGAATAAATTTATCTATTCTCAGCGTGTGAACATCATTTTTCATGAGCATGCAATAAGAAACACATAAGATGATATTTATACATTTATTTCTTGAGTAATGCTAGATGCACTCGTAAAGTGTACCAGCCCTCCACATTCCATTTCAAAAATAGTAGGGCCTAACATTAAAAAGGAGTGCGCAAGATTTACACATGTGAGAACCGTTTAAATCATCCCCTGCTTCGTAGCCAAACAAGACTAGTTAGTAAATATGATCATGTACAACTTCTCTGGCTTTCCTGAATAATTCTTTAGGACAAGGTTGACCTATAATTGTAGGGCATCTTGTCTTCCTCAAATGTATGTGAAAAGAATTAAAAATAATTCTTTCGAATAAATGTATAAATACAATCTTATGTGTTTTTTTATTGTTGGCTCATGAAAAATAATGTTCACACACTGAGAATAGATAAACCTATTCAAGTACTATTAACATATGAATGCTAATTTATGAAATACTACTTGTAAAACCAACCAAAACGTTGAAATGCCTTTGGAGAATGATCAAACTACGTTTATCCAACGTTGTGATGTACTTTTTCTTATATACAAGCAGAACGTTACGGTGAGACCAATTTGGTTTTGATTGCATGGGTACGCCCCAACAATAAAAGACAAAATACCAATCTATATGTGTACTAGTGTGGTTCTAGACTAGGCCACGGCGTTACTGCCGTTCGTTATGGGGTTACTAATGATGGGACCAAGTACTGGCCGATGAAGAACTCTTGGGATACCGAATGGGGTGAACAAGGGTATATAAGGATGCAAAGAGATGTTGATGCAAAAGAAGGAATATGTGGTATAGGTATGCAAGCCTCTTATCCGACCGCATAGAATTTATAAATCGTAATGAAAGTCAATGTCCGCTAACTCACATGCAATATAACGCACTGCTTGTATTCAGCCGTTTTAATTCTAAATATTCCAAATCTATGTGTAAAATCTCTGGTTTCCTTACACATTATGTATGTAAACGTTTTTCGTAGTATGCTAATTCTCCCGACCAGCGCCCTATCGTTTGAAAATGCCCTATTGGGAACGTTGCTACTAAGTGCTTGGCTGCCTTGGAAGTGTGCACAAACTCCAACCCCTTAGAAATTAACTGACAATGAGCAAATTATTATGGTCAGTTTTGGAAAAACATGCTCGTGATAAATGGACAATATTTAGACCTGACTTGCGCTCCCAGTCCTTGACACACTGTGCTTTCGGGATGCGCCCAAATTTTGCTTGTGATCGGACGGACGCTGAAACGTCGGGACAGGCAACACATGGCTACCTGCCCCCGTTCATGACATTTAAGGATGCAGCACCCCTTGCATGCATCTAGAAATATGCAATATTAGCTGCAGAAAATCTCTTTCTTTGAGAAATACTACCACCGCATAAGTTTTATTCCGAAAATCGAAAACATTTCATAAGCCGAAGATAATAGACGTACGTTCAAGTTACAACATATGTCCAAAAGATCGTAACCATAAGGGTACTGGAGACAGAGCTCCTTAAGTGCATGCAAAGAATAAGATAACTATTAGGCTAAACCTTCGAGTAGCTCGCGCAAGTCGACCAAGGAAGCCAAAATCCTATTGATAAATGGAGCATCGTACCGATGTGCTCCACGTCGTGTCATTGCTGCCTAATCGATCTCCCCTAGTAGATCCTCTGCAGCGTCTCCTGATCCTAGCACATGATCAACCATTCCGAGGGGAATGGTAGTTGGGACTACCAAATGAAATTTGATTAAAAATCTCAGTAAGTTAACAAATAACTTAAACCGACAGTTTAAGTATGCATACATGACAGTAAAAGCATGAATGCGAAACGTGAACATGATTAAGCTTGACGTGACTTGACAAATAGCATGACATGTGCTGACATGACTTGAACTGACATGAAATGAACTGAACTGACGTGAAATAAAGCATGACATAAAGCTAAACGTGAAACAGCATGAACTGAAACTGAACGTGAATGTGAATGTGAGCCGAACTAAGTGTGAAACGAAACAAACATGAAACTGACGTGAAATTGAACGTAAAACTGAACATGAACCTAACGTGAAATTGAACGTAAAAATGAGCATGAAACTGGGCGTAAAACTGAATAGCCCGCAACAGAATTTGTAAAAGGCTATTTCCGGCGCTTTTGATTCGCCGCTAATAAGCATTAATTCGCCGCGTATGACTTTTACGGCCACAATGTTCGCCGCAAAGAGTATTTATTGTGGCGCTTTTACTATTCGACGGAAATAAGATGCCGCTATAGTAACAATATTTTGTTGCGACGACATAAATCGCCGCAATAAATCTAAACGTCGCCCCAAAAAAAAGTGAAGAGTACCATTCTCCCTCAGCATTTCTCAACTTCGCGAAAAAAGTCAGCGGCGATACTTTTTGCGATGATCTTGAAAGCGCTGGAAATGGCCTATTTTCTTGTAGTGTGGTGGGCCCCACTATTTTTCAAATGGAATATGGGGGGCTAGAACACTTTACGACTGTATCATGACTCTTTTCAAATAAATGTATAGATATAATCTTACGTGTTTTTTATTGCACGCTCAGGAAAAATAATGGTCACACGTTGAGAATAGATATACCTAGTCAAGTACTGCTAATGTATGAATGCTAGTTTATGAAATACTGCTTGTAAAACCAACAGAAACGTTGTAATGCCTTTGGAGAATGATCAACTGCGTTTATCCGACGTTGTGTTGCACTTTTTCTTATATACAAGCGGAACGTTACGGTGAGACCAATTTGGTTTTGATTGCATGGGTAGGCCCCAACAATAAAAGACAAAATACCAATCTGTATGTGTACTATCAACCAATAAACATATTAATTTAACACTTCACGGATATAAATATAGACAAATGCGATCATAAAGAGACAACTTTGTAACAAAAAGATCCAAGATGACAATTGAAAATAACCAAATTACTTATTCTTTTATCCGTCAAATCACATCATTCTCAACGCTATTTTTCCTCTGACGTTATAGTATGCAATTGACCAGGGGGGATTGTCTCTATATAAATGTCAAGAACAGGTATGCCAGTCATTCATTCACACCATCAAATCATTGCAGCAACCAGAACAAACCATGGGCTTCTCTAACCAATGCCAATGCATTGTTTTTGCTCTGATCCTCACTTTGGGAGCTTTGGCTTCTCAAGTCGCTGCTCGCACCCTCCAAGATGATACAATGCGTGAGATGCATGAACAATGGATGGCTCGTTATGGACGGTTGTATGAAAGTAATCAGGAGAAGGAGAAGCGTTTGAAGATATTTAAGGAAAATGTGGCGCTTATAGAATCTTTCAACGACGTTGGAAACAAACCTTACAAGTTAGGAGTCAACCAATTTGCAGATCTTACGAATGAAGAGTTCAAAGCCTCACGAAATAGATTCAAGGGGCATGAGTGCTCAACAAAGACTCCTTCCTTCAAATATCAAAATGTGACTGCATTGCCTTCTACTATGGATTGGAGAAAGGAGGGAGCTGTAACGCCCATCAAAGACCAAGGCCAATGTGGTATGGGCTTGTTTGGAAAAAGTTTCCATCCGAAAATTCTCATCTCATCTCATCCCACCTCTTTCCCAAGCATCACTTTAACGCAAATACTTTCAAACTAATCATTACAGCTTTTCCAAAGTTTCGAACAAAAAATAAAAAATAATTCAACTTTTTCACATCTCCAAACAAAAATAATATTAAAAAGCTATATTCTAACAATATCTTTTAACTTTATAATATTTTTTCTTCAACTTTCTCTCTCTCTCTCTCTCCTTTCCCAAAATCCCATTAAACATTAAGCCAAACTATCTCACGACTATTCACAAACTAGCTTACTACTATTCACAAGATTCTCATCTCATCTCACAGCCGAAGCATGCCCTAAGTGTCTAATCTTGAGATGAACTATGTCCACTTTATGTTTCTAACACTTTCTGGTGATGAAATGTAGGATGTTGCTGGGCATTTTCAGCAGTGGCAGCCATGGAAGGAATTACTAAGCTCAAAAGTGGTAAACTAATCTCCTTGTCAGAGCAAGAACTGGTTGACTGCGACATTAAAGGAGTGGACCAAGGTTGTAGCGGCGGTTTGATGGACAACGCTTTCCAGTTCATCCAAAACAATCATGGTCTCACTACGGAAGCCAACTATCCTTACACAGGTGTGGATGGAACCTGCAACACAAAAGGAGAAACCAACCATGCAGCCAACATAAACGGCTACGAAGATGTGCCAGCCAATAGTGAGAAGGCACTTCTTAAGGCTGTGGCTAATCAGCCAGTTTCTGTTGCCATAGATGCCGGAGGATCTGACTTCCAATTCTATTCGAGCGGAATTTTTACAGGAGAGTGTGGTACTAGCCTAGACCACGGCGTTACTGCCGTTGGTTATGGGGTTACTAACGATGGGACCAAGTACTGGCTGGTGAAGAACTCCTGGGGTACCGAATGGGGTGAACAGGGGTACATAAGGATGCAAAGAGATGTTGATGCAAAGGAAGGCATATGTGGTATAGCTATGCAAGCCTCTTATCCGACCGCATAGAATTTATAAATCGTAATGAAAGTCAATGTCCGCTAACTCACATGCAATATAACGCACTGCTTGTATTCAGCCGTTTTAATTCTAAATATTCCAAATCTATGTGTAAAATCTCTGGTTTCCTTACACATTATGTATGTAAACGTTTTTCGTAGTATGCTAATTCTCCCGACCAGCGCCCTATCGTTTGAAAATGCCCTATTGGGAACGTTGCTACTAAGTGCTTGGCTGCCTTGGAAGTGTGCACAAACTCCAACCCCTTAGAAATTAACTGACAATGAGCAAATTATTATGGTCAGTTTTGGAAAAACATGCTCGTGATAAATGGACAATATTTAGACCTGACTTGCGCTCCCAGTCCTTGACACACTGTGCTTTCGGGATGCGCCCAAATTTTGCTTGTGATCGGACGGACGCTGAAACGTCGGGACAGGCAACACATGGCTACCTGCCCCCGTTCATGACATTTAAGGATGCAGCACCCCTTGCATGCATCTAGAAATATGCAATATTAGCTGCAGAAAATCTCTTTCTTTGAGAAATACTACCACCGCATAAGTTTTATTCCGAAAATCGAAAACATTTCATAAGCCGAAGATAATAGACGTACGTTCAAGTTACAACATATGTCCAAAAGATCGTAACCATAAGGGTACTGGAGACAGAGCTCCTTAAGTGCATGCAAAGAATAAGATAACTATTAGGCTAAACCTTCGAGTAGCTCGCGCAAGTCGACCAAGGAAGCCAAAATCCTATTGATAAATGGAGCATCGTACCGATGTGCTCCACGTCGTGTCATTGCTGCCTAATCGATCTCCCCTAGTAGATCCTCTGCAGCGTCTCCTGATCCTAGCACATGATCAACCATTCCGAGGGGAATGGTAGTTGGGACTACCAAATGAAATTTGATTAAAAATCTCAGTAAGTTAACAAATAACTTAAACCGACAGTTTAAGTATGCATACATGACAGTAAAAGCATGAATGCGAAACGTGAACATGATTAAGCTTGACGTGACTTGACAAATAGCATGACATGTGCTGACATGACTTGAACTGACATGAAATGAACTGAACTGACGTGAAATAAAGCATGACATAAAGCTAAACGTGAAACAGCATGAACTGAAACTGAACGTGAATGTGAATGTGAGCCGAACTAAGTGTGAAACGAAACAAACATGAAACTGACGTGAAATTGAACGTAAAACTGAACATGAACCTAACGTGAAATTGAACGTAAAAATGAGCATGAAACTGGGCGTAAAACTGAATAGCCCGCAACAGAATTTGTAAAAGGCTATTTCCGGCGCTTTTGATTCGCCGCTAATAAGCATTAATTCGCCGCGTATGACTTTTACGGCCACAATGTTCGCCGCAAAGAGTATTTATTGTGGCGCTTTTACTATTCGACGGAAATAAGATGCCGCTATAGTAACAATATTTTGTTGCGACGACATAAATCGCCGCAATAAATCTAAACGTCGCCCCAAAAAAAAGTGAAGAGTACCATTCTCCCTCAGCATTTCTCAACTTCGCGAAAAAAGTCAGCGGCGATACTTTTTGCGATGATCTTGAAAGCGCTGGAAATGGCCTATTTTCTTGTAGTGTGGTGGGCCCCACTATTTTTCAAATGGAATATGGGGGGCTAGAACACTTTACGACTGTATCATGACTCTTTTCAAATAAATGTATAGATATAATCTTACGTGTTTTTTATTGCACGCTCAGGAAAAATAATGGTCACACGTTGAGAATAGATATACCTAGTCAAGTACTGCTAATGTATGAATGCTAGTTTATGAAATACTGCTTGTAAAACCAACAGAAACGTTGTAATGCCTTTGGAGAATGATCAACTGCGTTTATCCGACGTTGTGTTGCACTTTTTCTTATATACAAGCGGAACGTTACGGTGAGACCAATTTGGTTTTGATTGCATGGGTAGGCCCCAACAATAAAAGACAAAATACCAATCTGTATGTGTACTATCAACCAATAAACATATTAATTTAACACTTCACGGATATAAATATAGACAAATGCGATCATAAAGAGACAACTTTGTAACAAAAAGATCCAAGATGACAATTGAAAATAACCAAATTACTTATTCTTTTATCCGTCAAATCACATCATTCTCAACGCTATTTTTCCTCTGACGTTATAGTATGCAATTGACCAGGGGGGATTGTCTCTATATAAATGTCAAGAACAGGTATGCCAGTCATTCATTCACACCATCAAATCATTGCAGCAACCAGAACAAACCATGGGCTTCTCTAACCAATGCCAATGCATTGTTTTTGCTCTGATCCTCACTTTGGGAGCTTTGGCTTCTCAAGTCGCTGCTCGCACCCTCCAAGATGATACAATGCGTGAGATGCATGAACAATGGATGGCTCGTTATGGACGGTTGTATGAAAGTAATCAGGAGAAGGAGAAGCGTTTGAAGATATTTAAGGAAAATGTGGCGCTTATAGAATCTTTCAACGACGTTGGAAACAAACCTTACAAGTTAGGAGTCAACCAATTTGCAGATCTTACGAATGAAGAGTTCAAAGCCTCACGAAATAGATTCAAGGGGCATGAGTGCTCAACAAAGACTCCTTCCTTCAAATATCAAAATGTGACTGCATTGCCTTCTACTATGGATTGGAGAAAGGAGGGAGCTGTAACGCCCATCAAAGACCAAGGCCAATGTGGTATGGGCTTGTTTGGAAAAAGTTTCCATCCGAAAATTCTCATCTCATCTCATCCCACCTCTTTCCCAAGCATCACTTTAACGCAAATACTTTCAAACTAATCATTACAGCTTTTCCAAAGTTTCGAACAAAAAATAAAAAATAATTCAACTTTTTCACATCTCCAAACAAAAATAATATTAAAAAGCTATATTCTAACAATATCTTTTAACTTTATAATATTTTTTCTTCAACTTTCTCTCTCTCTC
>QEOT01005927.1:18724-34311 GCA_003123785.1 Pterocarya stenoptera
ATGACATAAAGCTAAACGTGAAACAGCATGAACTGAAACTAAACGTGAATGTGAATGTGAGCCGAACTAAGTGTGAAACGAAACAAACATGAAACTGACGTGAAATTGAACGTAAAACTGAACATGAACCTAACGTGAAATTGAACGTAAAAATGAGCATGAAACTGGGCGTAAAACTGAATAGCCCGCAANTGAAATTGAACGTAAAACTGAACATGAACCTAACGTGAAATTGAACGTAAAAATGAGCATGAAACTGGGCGTAAAACTGAATAGCCCGCAACAGAATTTGTAAAAGGCTATTTCCGGCGCTTTTGATTCGCCGCTAATAAGCATTAATTCGCCGCGTATGACTTTTACGGCCACAATGTTCGCCGCAAAGAGTATTTATTGTGGCGCTTTTACTATTCGACGGAAATAAGATGCCGCTATAGTAACAATATTTTGTTGCGACGACATAAATCGCCGCAATAAATCTAAACGTCGCCGCAAAAAAAAGTGAAGAGTACCATTCTCCCTCAGCATTTCTCAACTTTNTGAACCTAACGTGAAATTGAACGTAAAAATGAGCATGAAACTGGGCGTAAAACTGAATAGCCCGCAACAGAATTTGTAAAAGGCTATTTCCGGCGCTTTTGATTCGCCGCGTATGACTTTTACGGCCACAATGTTCGCCGCAAAGAGTATTTATTGTGGCGCTTTTACTATTTGTTGCGACGGCCACAATGTTCGCCGCAAATAAGATGCCGCTATAGTAACAATATTTTGTTGCGACGACATAAATCGCCGCAATAAATCTAAACGTCGCCGCAAAAAAAAGTGAAGAGTACCATTCTCCCTCAGCATTTCTCAACTTCGCGAAAAAAGTCAGCGGCGATACTGAACATGAAACTAGTCGTAAAATTGGACATGAAACTGGACGTAAAACTGAACATGGACTGGACGTAAATTCTTTCAAAATATAGTAGATGTGTATATTTAAATTCTTTCTCCCTTCTATTAAAACAGGGGTAACACATGAGATAATGGATTGACCCCAATTGGAATTTAACGATCGTTCACACAACTAGTTTAGCATTGTATTAATGCCTTTGATGGGCCCAAATTATGGTTGCGATTTCAAGGAATAACTTGATGTCAAATATAATACCTTTAAAATACCTATGTTCCTTTCATTCATCCATATTCCTAGTATATTTCTAGCTTTGCATGTGTTTCTTTGAAAGCATTTTCTTTATCAAGTCTTTTCTAACAATAAGGCTTTGTTCGGGAGAATAAGCGTACTAAGAAAAAGGTCTACATACATCGTGTGTAAGGAAATCAGAGAATTTACACATATAGATTTAAATAGTAATAATTGAAACAACTGAAAACAAGTAGTGTATTATATTGCATGTGAGGTAGTGGACGTTACTTTGATTATGATTTATAAATTCTATGGAGTTGGATAAGATGTTTGCATAGCTATACCACATAAGCTTTCATTTGCATCAACATCTCTTTGCATCCTTATGTACCCTTCCCCACCCCATTCTGTACCCCACAAGTTCTTCACCAACAAATACTTGGTCCTATCACTAATAACCCCATAACCAACAGTAGTAACGTTGTGGTCTAGGCTAGTACCCACTCTCCTGTAAAAATTCCACTTGAATAGAATTGGAAGTCACATCCTCCAGCATCTATGGAAACAAAAATTGGCTTATTAGCTACAGCTTTAAGATGTGCATTCTCACTATTGGCTGGCAAATCTTCGTAGCCATTTATGTTGGCTGCATGGTTGGCTTCTCCCTTTGTGTTGCAAGTTCCATCCACACCTATGTACGAATAGTTGGCTTCCATAGTGAGACCATGATTGTTTTGGATGAACTGGAAAGTGTTGTCCATCAAACCACCACTAAAACCTTGGTCCACTCCTTTAATGTCGCACTCAACCAGCTCTTGCTCTGATAAAGAGATTAGTTTACCACCTTTTAGCTTAGTAACTCCTTTCATGGCTGCCACTGCTGAAAATGCCCAGCAACATCCTACATTTTATCACAAGATAGTGTTATAAGCATAAAAGGGACATAATTCATCTCAAAATTAGACACTTACCACATTGGCCTTGGTCTTTGATGGGTGTTACTGCTCATTTCTTTCTCCAATCCATGGTAGAAGGCAATGTAATCACATTTTGATATTTGAAGGAAGCAGTCTTTGTTGAGCACTCTTGCCCCTTGAATCTATTTCATGAGGCTTTGAACTCTTTATTCGTAAGATCTGCAAATTTGTTGACTCCTAACTTGTATGGTTTGTTCCCAATGTCATTGAAAGATTCTATAAGTGCCACATTTTCCTTAAATATCTTCAAACCTTTCTCCTTCTCCTAATTTTTTTCGTATAACCGTCCATATCGAGCCATCCATTACTCATGCATCTCACACATTGCACATCTTGGAGGATGCGAGCAGCAACTTGAGAAGCCAAAGCTCCCAAAGTGAGGATCAAAGCCAAATAAATGCATTGGCATTGGTTAGCAAGCCCATGGTTCATTCTGGTTGCTACAATGATTTGATGATGTGAATTAATGACCGGCATACTTCCCCTTGACATTTATATAGAGACTCCTCCCTGATCAATTGCATATTATAACGTTAGAGGTAAACATAGGGTTGGAAATGATATGATTTGACAGATAAAAGAATAAGTAATTTGGTTATTTTCAATTGGCATTTTGGATCTGCTTGTTACAAAGTTGTCTCTTTATGATTATGTTTGTCTATATTTATGTGGGTTAAGGGTTAAATTAATATTTTCATTGGTTGATAGTACAAACTAGCCCTTTACAGCTTGCATGGGATAGCAAAGCATACAAATTGGTATTTTTTTTCTTTTATTGTTGGGGCTGACCCATGAAATCAATACCAAAATGTAGGTCTCACCGTAACTTTTCGCTTGTTTACAAGAAAATGTAAAACACAACATTGAATAAATGCAATTTGATCATTCTCCAAAAGCAATATTACAACGTTTCTGTTGGTTTGACAAGTAGCATTCCATATAAACTAGCATTCATGCATTAGTAGTACTTGAACAGGTTTATCTATTCTCAATGTGTGAACATCAGTTCTCATGAGCACGCAATCAAAAACAAAAAGGATGATATTTATACCTTTATTTGTTGAGTAATGCTAGATACAGTCTTGAAATATATAAGCCTCATGCATCATATAAAATAAGTTTTGCATTTAGGTCTCAGATTTGTCCACTTTTCAAAGGGAGTGGACGGCACTTGCATGCCCTAGGACTACACAAATCATTCCCCTACTTTGTAGTCAAACGAGACTAATTACCAAATAAGATGCACAGCTGCTCTGACATATTATAAAATCTTCTGAATAAATGTTTAGGACAAGCTTGATCTATAAGTGTAGGACTACTTATCTTCCTCCTATGTGTGTGGCATTATTCGAAGAGGCATAAGTCATCAATAGAAGGTTTTTTTTTCATTAACTGAAAATGACATTTATGTCCTTTCCTGGGCTCTACTAGGTTTTTATCGCTTTGTGTGACATGTGCCGTTCATGGCCTCCGCCATGGGTCATTCTGGCTCTCAGGCGATGGCTAGGCAACTGTGGACCTATGTAGATATGGTTGTGCAGTCTCCCCAGCCCCTTCTGGAGGTTGTTGTTCCGTCATGACCTTCAAAGGTGATTGATGGGGAAGTCTGTGTTATTTTTTCGAAGGAGGAGATTGATTGCTTAGCAGAACCATTCAAGTTCTCGATGGTTTTGAAGTTCATGAGGCAACGCCCAATGCTGGATTCCATTCGATCTTTCATTCGAAGTTGTTGGGGGTTGGTGTCGCAACCGGTTGTCTCTTCCATGCATAGACCTCGTAATGTTTTTATTTGGTTATCTAATGAAGCATACTTTTTGAAGGCTCTGTCTAGGGAAGTCACTAACATTGATGGAGTGCCCTATCGTGGTTTTCATTGGCATCCGGATTTTAATGAAGATAGGGAGCTGTTGCTGGTGCGGTATAGGTTGTTCTACCAGGCTTGCCACCGAATCTTTATCATGAATCCTATCTGAAGAATATTGCAGCCCCTATCAGAAGGTTCTTGTGCCGAGATAATACCACAAAGTGTGCCACTCAGACTGATGGGGCTCAGGTGTGTGTTGAAATGGATGTGGCTAAGGAACCTCTTCATGGGATCTGGATTGGAACCCCTCATAAGTCTACCAGTTTGTATGCTGAGATTGAGTATGAGACTCTTCAGACATACTGTTGCAAATGCAATATTCAAGGGCACAATGCTAAAACTCGTCATTGGAGGGATGAAGGAAAAAAGGAGCTGGAAAGAAAAAAGAAAGAGGGGGAAAAGCTGATGAAAAGCTGGATTCCAAAAACTCAGGAGAATGATGGTAGTCAGAATGTTAAGGAATATGCGATGTGGTTGATTTGCTAGTTGATCTCTAGTAATTTGGAGGGGAATAATAGAGCAGGACCGAGTAACTCTTCTGTAGAGGGGAATGTGAGTCAAAACATAGTGGTGCAATTGCCCCAGGTGGGGGTGAGTTTTGATCTGCTTTCGCATGTGGTGGAAAGAGAGTTTGTGGCCAGGGTTGATGTAGAGGAGGGAGAGGTGGAGGTGGAGGTTTGAGAAAAAGAGGTCTTGAATAGAGGTCTTTGGTCAGACACTTTGTTGGTAGAGGAGGGCACCACCATGGTGATAGATTCATGCCAGCTCGTGGGTGGTTTTTCATGCGGTTTAGTGGACTCTGTTTATGACGCAGAGCATGAGGGTGTTGTGCGTGTTTTGGATGGTGTTAAGCAGTTTCTGTTGCCTGAGAAGAATGGGATGGACAGCATTAAAAAAGGTGAGGAGGACCCCCTATCTCATAGGGGTTCCTTGTCGGATCCTGAAGGCGAAGCTCTAGTACATATGGGGAAATTCAAGGATTGCCCGTCTAATAGTGATTCTCAGGCCAGAAATGAGATTGGCAAGAGTGTTAAAATGTTAAGAAGCTCTACTAGGGTTCCTAGCAAGCCCTCAAGTTTGAGTTTATTATGTGTTAACCTTTGTTTTAGAATATACATGGGTAGGGAATGTCAAGGAGGAGATTACGTAAGTTAGTGAAAAGAAGGAAGCTCAAATTTATCATGTTGGTAGAGCCTTTTGCTAATGAATCCAAGTTGAAATTGTTACAAAGTATGTTGCAGTTCGAGTTTTGTTTTTCAAACCAGAATAATGGAGGTAAGTTATGATTGCTTTGAGGGGATGGCTTACAGGTTTCAATCCTAAATGCGAGTGCTCAACATGTTATGGTTTCTTTTCCATTTGAGAATCAACGACTTTATATTTTAGTAGTATATGCGATGAAGTTGTCAAGAACGCAGGGAGCTGTGGCGGTTTTTACTGTAGGATATTCCGAGAGATGAAGCATGGTTAGGCCTCGGTGATTCTAATGTTATCCATGGGGATGAAGAACAACGTAGTGGCAGACCTCAGTTGAGGGTGGCAATGGAGGAGTTCAATGATTTCATTGAACAATGTGGCCTGCGAGATATGAAGTCTTCTGGTAGCATGTTTTCTTAGTGCAATGGACAAGCAGGTTTGGCTCAAAGTTGGTCGAAATTAGATAGGTGCTTGATGAATTCGGAGGTAGTCGCGTTGTTACCGGATGCTATGTTGAGTTACTTACCAAGGACATTCTCGGACCATGTTCCTATGTCCATTGAGCTAATGCCTCTTGTTTCTCGGTATGGTCCATCCTCCTTCAAATTTCAACAAATGTAGGTTTCACATGATGGTTTCAAGAACTTGGTTAAGGAGGTTTGGCAAGAACCATCGGTGGAGTTGGGACTTTCTCGTTTAGCCGAAAAACTAAAAACGTTGAAACTAATTCTCAAAGATTGGAATTTTCAGGTTTTTGGTAGGATGGAAGAACAAATAGTGAGTTTGGAGAAGAGGATTGAGAGCTCGGAACACCAGCTTCAGCATCAGTTCTCGGAGGACATTGAGATGGACTTGTTGGCTATAAGGGAGGAGCTGGCAGTGTGGAATCAACGGGAAGAAACCAGGTTAGCTCAACAGGTGAAAATTAATTGGCTGGACAAAAGGGAAGCATCAGCCCAGTTCATTAAGTCCTTTGCTTCTATGTCAAAAACGATGGTGCATGAAATGCGGCTGAAGGATGGCAATATTCTGAAGACGCTGAAGGCCGTTCACTTAGGTGCCGTTGATTTTTTTCCGTGACTTCCTTCAAGCCAGGCCAGGGAGGGAACATCCAGATTTGTCAGCCTATGTGAATATTGATGTTCTTGAGCACGAAAATTGAATGCTTATGCAGCTCCCTTCAATCCAAGAAGTCAAAGAAGCTATGTTCTCAATTTCGATAGACAGCAGTCCGAGTCCTAATGGGTTTGGATCAGGATTTTATCGATCATGTTGGGATATGGTGGAGGTTGACGTGGTGGATGCTATTAGAAATGTTTTAGTGGCTCCCCATTACAGAGGTTTTATTCAGCCTCTCATGTAGTTTTAATTCCGAAGGTGCCAAATCCTATGAGTTTTATAAATTTAGACTTATAAGCTTGTGCTCTGTGGTTTATAAGCCGCGGTGAATTCAGTCCGGTCCGGTCGGTCCCAAGAGGTTTTGTTGACCAGACCAGACCTATTCGGTCTAGGGTTTTTGCACCCTAGACTTGACTGAATAGGCATAAGGACTGGTCAGGTCCGGTTTGGACTAATTATTTTTTTTAAAATAAGATAATATAAAAAAGTTATTTAAAATACTAAATTAAAATTAAGTAAATTATTAATGTAGATTATGTAACTAATTTAATAAAAAAATATTTTATACAGTCAATGATAATAAATTAGATGAAAATCATATTATAAATTATACAATTATTATATAAATAATATATATAAAATAATATTTTTTTAATTCGGTCTGGTTGGGTCCTGTCCAGGGTGGGAAACCCCTAAACCTAAAACAATTTTGGTGAAAAAAAATATTGTCCAGGTTGCTGAAAAATAGTTTTGCACCTGGAAAAATAGAGCCTTTTAGTCATCCTCGAGGAGCTCCGCTTATCTCCCATTTGTTCTATGCTGATGATATTATGGCATTTGCTAATCCAAAAATATGAGGACTGGTTGGGACAAGTAGTTAGTAAGGAGAAATCAGCTATTTTTTTCTCGAAGTCTATTCCTGATGTTAGGCTGAGGAAGTTGTTGCGGTTGACAGGTTTTCCGGAAGGCTTTTCTCCTATGAAATATTTGGGGGCTCCTTTAATTTCTGGCTAACTCAAAGTGAGTCATTTTGATGAACTGATGGCACATATTAGAGGAAAACTGGAGGGTTGGCAGCATAGAATTCTGTCAAATGGTGCTCGGATTCTTTTATTGAGGCAAGTGGTTGCTAGCATGCCTATTCATTTATTTTCTGTGGTGCAGGCGCCTAAGGCAGTTCCGAGTAAGTTAAATCGGCTTATGAGCATTTTTTTTTAGGTCCTCAGGGGATAAACCGAAAAGGAAATGGATAGCTTGGCCCTCACTTTGTAAGCCGACACGGGAGGGAGGTGTGGGGCTACGTAGTTTACAGGAAGTCAAAAGCTCCCTCCTCATGAAGTTTGCTTGGACGCTCTTGACAGAAAATTCTTTATGGGCACAACTTTTCAAAGCCAAGTACGTAAAAGCTAAACATATTTCACTGTTTGAGACTCATAAAGGAACTCGATTCTAGAAAGGTATTGTGCAGAGTATAACGAAAATTCTCAATAATGCGAGATGGTGCATACAGGATGGGAATGTCTATTTTTGTGGTGATAGCTGGTTGGAAAATGGTCCTCTTGTGAATGAACTATTACCGCTCGGCCTTCTTTAAAAGTGTAGGAGTGCAGGATTGAAAATGGATGGGATGTGGATTTGCTAAGCGGTCTAGTTGGGGATAACAAACTAGAAGAGGTTTTAGACTGTCTTGGAGAGCATAAGGAAGGCGTTGATTTGCTTGTATGGACTCCAAATTTGAATGTTGAATTTTCCTCTAAAAGTGAGTGGGAGTGTGTTAAAGTTAAAGCACTAAAAATGAATTGGTCAGACTGAATTTGGAATGCTGCTCTTCCTAAAAAATACTCGATAACTATGTGGAAGGCAATGAATGCTTACCTTAGTGTTGATGATAAAGTACGTAAGCTGGGTATTCCCATGGAATCAAAGTGCAAATGTTGTGGAGAAGGGAGTTTGGAGGACCAAGATCATGTTTTGGCTACAGGCATGATAGCAAAGGAGATATGGCGTAGAGCTACAATGCAAGTGGGCATGCATTTTTATCCAAATAAACCATGGAAGGAAAAAGTGGAACTCTGGTTCCGGCGTCCAGCTTGGTCATCCCGTAAAGGTTGTCTAATTGGCCTCATGCCTTCTATTTTAACTTGGTCTCTTTGGCTTTGGCAATGCAAAGCGTGAATGAAAGGGCAAGTGGTTTCCATGGAGTCTCTCTAGCAGGCAATTAAAGTTGCTATTGCTTGGGTTGGGATTCGCCTAAAAGCTGAAAATAAAATTCAGGTTGGGGATGAGAAGTTGTTGGCGCACTCTCTATACCCTATAATGGTCCTTAAGCAAAAAATGGTGCATATTGTTAAATGGCAAAAGGCGGGGATGGGATGGTTTAAATTGAATGTTCATGGTAGCTGCCTTGGCAATCCTGGCCGTATGGGGGTGGGAGGTGTTATAAGGGATGATGAAGGGAAGATGAAGTTGGCTTTTTCCATAGGTTTGGGTCATGGTACAAATAAATCGGTGGAACTAATGGCATTTTTCCATGGATTGAGATATTGCAAAGAACTTGTATTAATGAAGGTGGAAGTGGAGTTAGACGCCCTGTTAATTGTGCACTGGCTGGAGACAAAATGGTGTGGGATCTGGTATCTAGAGGACTATTGGGAAGAGATTCAAGGACTCCTTTCTACTATGCAGTTTGTGGTAAGGCATATTTTTTAGGAAATGTAATGCAGGAGCAGATTTTCTAGCTCGTATGGCGACTAGCTTGCTTCCCAGAACGTGGCTGCAGTTTTGTGAACTTTCTCACCTACTCAAGGGTATATTGAAATTAGATAAGTTAGGCCTCCCGTTTCTGAGAAGTTAATTTTTTTTGTAAGAGTTAAGGGTCTGTTGGTCTGGGTTGTTTTGGCGTCCTTGTTGTTCGTGGGTTTCCTCCCCCTTAGTGAGGCTTATTTCAATAATATCGCATGATATTCCACTAAAACAAATGAAAAGAAAAAGTGCATTTCAACAAGTATGCATCCCATCCTTGCAGACGGTATTCAAGAGCTGCCTCATCTCTTGACAAGAGAAAAAAGACAAAAGGAAATAAAGAAGAAAAAGTATGAGGAGAGGGAGGAGAAGAAGTCAGCGTTGAACATAACTTACGGAATATGGAGTGTTGTATTGCTGGTTAACTGCATCACCACCAGTGACCATTTGGACTCAAGGGGTGGCCTGAATGAATGCTAGCTGGATTTACAGGTTCCCCTAGCCATGATGCTGGATTAATCAAGATGAAGCCAATCAGGAAATCATAGTACTCATCCTGTGCGATTTTTAACTCTCGCCATAGCTGTATAGTCTCCCTTGGCAAGATTACCAGCTGAGCTCATTTTAGCAAGCAATAACAAGCCCCTACCAGGAGGCAAACCCTAAAAACAGTAACAACTCTTACACGTATCCATTCTGAAACTGCCCTTTATGTGCTCTGCTAGGGTTTTTGTGTGTTTCACAAGTTCCCTTCTCTGTTTGGCCTCTATTTCGTTGAGGCTGCATGGCAACCTTGGATGGCCATGCTTCTGGCCGTTAGTCCTTTGCTGAAATGGCTGCTGCGATTCTGCAGCCCCTTCCTGAAATTTTTGTAGCTCCTCGTCCACCTAAAGTCATGGACGGTGAGATTTGTTTCCAATTCTCCAAACAAGAAATCACCCAATCGGCGGAGCCATTCCGTTTCTCCATAGTGATCAAGTTCCTTCGACAAAGGCCCTTTCTGGATGCTATAGGTGCTTTTATCTCTAGCCGTTGGGGCATGTCTTCCACTCTGGTGGTCTCCTCTATGAAATTGCCTAGCAACGTTTTCGTTCGGATGTCTACGGAAGCTGACTTTGTGAAAGCTCTGTCCCGTGAGTCCTGTGAAGTGAATGGAATGGCTTACCATGACTTTCACTAGTCTCCAGAATTCAATGAGGAGCTCGAACCTTCTAATGTACCCGTGTGGATTTTGCTCCCAGGATTACCTCCCAACTATTATCAAGAATCTTTCCTTCGAATATTCACTGCTCCTATTGGCTGATTTATTCGCAGGGACAACCCCACGCATTGTGCAACCCGGACCGATGGAGCTAGACTTTGCTTGAAGATGGATGCAGCCAAGTAGCCGATTTCTTATTTTTAGATTGGTGCTCCTCATCTGTCTACGAGTCGCAAACAAGAGATCTTCTATGAGGCGTTGCCAGCGTACTGTGGAAAATGCAGAGTTTAGGGCCATAATTCAAAGACATGTCGTGTTGGAAAGGAGCAAAACCATGGTGGTAAGAAAGTAGAACTAGAACATGGTGGCACTAGTTTTGGTAATCCTCAGGGTGGTGAGATGAACAATCTCGTGGTTATTCCTCCTGAAACAGAGATTGATGAACCAGTTGTTATTGTTCATGACGATGGAGGGGTGCTTGAGCCAAGTGAGGAAGTAGGTACTCTTTTTCGTGTTGGAAAGGAACAATACCGTGGTGGTAAGAAAGTTGAACCAGAACATGGTGGCACTAGTTCTGGTAATACACAGGGTGGTGAGATGAACAACCCTGTGGTTATTCGTCCTAAAACAGAGACTACTGAACCAGTTGTTATTACGGAACAACCTTCCAACGATCTCACGGAGGTCAATGTTCCTGATGATGGAGGGGTGCTAGCGCCAAGTGAGGAGGCAGGTACTCTTTTGAACCATATCAATAATTTTTCTTTTATCGTTGAAGAGCCATCTCCTCCGTTTCTGGAGGAAGCTCCTAATATTGCTTTGGAGGAAGATGAAATCTGCTTAGCATTTGGGACTGAAAACCTGGACAATAATCTTGAAGATATTGCTTTCGAGCCTGACCCAGATATCCCTCCAGAAGTGCTCCCTCAGCTCAAGGATTATCATTCAGAATCTGAAAGTAAAACGGTTAAGAAAAAATATCAAAAGAAACAATTTGAGAAAGTTAGAAGTTCGAATCGGGTCATTACTCGTCCCTCTACCTTATCTTTATGAGTAACTCTATTATTGTCTGGAATGCCCGTGGCATGGGTACCTCTCGTCGTAGACTGAAGAATTTAGTTTGTAAGTTTAAGCCTAAGATGGTTGCGGTTTTGGAACCGTTTCAAACTCTGGACAAAGCCATCCGTTTGCAACATTATTTACAATTTGATTCCTTTACTTCGAATGTAGCTGATGGTGGTAAAATCTGGATTTTTTGGGCCAATACTCTTGATATTCAAGTGGTGCGACTAATTTGCAGTTTGTTTATCTTCATGTAAACATGGGGTCCTATAATTTTTTGTGTAATATTATCTATGCTAAGTGTAGTATGTATGAGAGGAGAAGTTTGTGGGAGGATCTTAGTTCCCAGGCTATGGGATCGGAACCTTGTCTTTTTGCTGGAGATTTTAATATAATCAGGAATAATTTGGAGAGAAGGGGTGGTGCACCTCATTCTAATGCGGCGATGGTGGACTTTAATACCTAGGTCCACCAAGGTGGTTTGGTTGAAATGAAGTCTAAGGGCAGAAATTTTTCTTGGTGTAATGGGCAATCGGGTCTTGCTCGGTCTTGGGCGAAGTTAGATCGGGTTTTTATGGATATCTCTTTGCACGCTTATTTTCCTAATGCAGTTTGTTGGTATCTTCCGCGCACCACGTCTAATCACTCTCCTATGGTTATAGAGTTCAAGATGGATCATTTCTCTTATAGTCCTTCGCCTTTTCATTTTCAACAAATGTGGGTGGATCACCAGCAATTTTTGTTGTGTGTTCGCCAGGCGTGGTCTACTCCTGTTGGTGGTCATGGTCTTACTGAATTGTTTTCTAAATTGAAAAATACTAAGGTCGCCTTGCGTGAATGGAATAAAAAGGTTTTCGGTCATACTAATATGCATATTAATTCTCTTGAGCAGCAAATTGAGGAGCTTGAAAAGAAGCTTCAGCAAACCTGGGATGAAGCTAAGGAGAGGGATCTTATGGTCTCTTCTGCGGAATTGGAGGATTGGCTCCGTCGTGAAGATATTAGATTGGCTCAAATGTCTAAGTTAAAATGGCATATGGATGGTGATCATAACACGAAGTTTTTTCACGCCTGCCTTGCTAATAAACGTTGTAAAAGAGTGGTGGAAATGACATTTTCGAATGGTATGGTGCAATTCGCCGGAGAGTATTCATCAGGGGGTTATGGATTTCTTTTCTAATTTTCTGCAGGGCACGCTGACTAGATTGTTACTTGATTTATCGACTCTTATATCTCCTATTATTTCTGATTCTGATAACTTGATGTTGTGTGCGGTGCCTTCTATGAATGAAACGTTCTCTGCTCTATCTTCTATTCCTTCTAATAGCTCCCCGGGGCCTGATGGTTTTGGTTCTAGTTTTTTCAAAAGTTGTTGGGAGATTGTGAAAGAGAATATCTTGGAAGCATATCTGATTTTTTTAATTCTAAGCAGCTTCCAAGATTTTTTACTGCATCTTTTCTTGTCTTAATTCCAAAGGTTGATACACCTTATGGGTTTGATAAGTTTAGGCCTATCAGTCTCTGCTCGGTTTTCTATAAAATATGCTTCAAAATCATTGTTAATCGTTTGACAGGTCTTCTCTCACGAATGATATCATGGAAATAAGGTGCTTTCATTCCGAGGAGAAGCATGTTTGAAAATGTTAGTATCACGCAGAAAATGGTCCACTCCATTAACAAGAAGTTCCATGGTGGTAATATCATGATTAAACTGGATATGGCTAAAGATTATGATCGAATGGATTGGCTTTTTCTTCTGGAGGTTCTTCGCTGTCTTGGATTTTCCTCTACTTTTTGTGCTATTATTAGAACGTGCATCTCATCTCCTTGGTATTCTATTATGATGAATGGCACTACTAAAGGTTTTTTTCAAGGTGGGCGGGGATTGCGTCAGGGTGATCCCCTTTTTTCCTATCTTTTTTATCCTTCAAGAAATTCTCTCTAGATTAATCAAGCAAAGTGTGGAGGCTCGGAAATTTGGTCAATTCTCTCATGCCCGAGGTACACCCATAATTTCTCATCTTATGTCTGCTGATGATGTTGTGCTTTTTTCTAATGGCAGCTCTAAAGCCCTAAGGGAGATTTTATCTGTGCTTCATAAGTATGAGAGTTGATCGGGTCAGTGTAGCAATCACTCTAAATCTACCATTTATTGCTCAAAAGAAATTTCTTAAACTTGTAAAAGTTTATTATTATGGAAGACTGGATTTTCAGAAGGATCTTTCCCTTCCAAATATCTAGGAGTGCCTATTATTTTGGGCCGTCTTAAACAAGTGCATCTAGAAGATATGGTGTCTAATATTCAAAAGAAAATATCGAGATGGAAGATGAGATTTCTTTCGGCGGGTGGCCGCCTTATTTTACTTCGTCATGTTCTGCCCAGTATGGCTCTCCATCTCTTTGCCGTTCTTCAGATCCCGCAATCCACTATTAATGCCCTTCATCGTATGATGAGTACTTTCTTCTGGGGGGAGGATAATGGTAAAAGTAAGAAAAAATAGGTGGCCTGGAATTCTATCTGTCATCCCGTGGAGGAAGGTGGCTTGGCTCGTAGGAACCTTGATGATATGCAACAAGCCCTTCATACTAGATTTGTTTGGAATCTCATTCAAGCTAATTCTTTCTGGGCAAAATTTTTTAAGAGTAAGTATGTGGGTTCTAAACCTTGGGTCCTAGTTAATCCAACTAAGGGTACAAGGTTCTAGAAAATGATTGCTCATTCCCTTCCTTTGGTCTTGGATAATTCTAAATGGCGTCTTAAAGATGGTTTGGTTTCTTTCTGGTATGATAAATGGGGAGACAGAGGCCCTTTAGCTAATGTTATGCATATTATGGGTCATCCTCATCTTCAAGTGAAGGATTGCAAATTAAATAATGACTGGGATGTGGATTTTATTCTTCAGTTAGTGGGGCCGGATCTCTTTGATGGTATTTTAGAGGATATTTGTAAGGCTAAACCGGGTTTGAATGTTTTGATTTGGACCAATAATGATAATGGTTTGTTTTCCACTAAGTCGGCTTGGGATTGTGTCCGTAATAGGGGTGATACTATTGAGGGGCATTCTTGGATGTGGCATAAGATTCTTCCTCTTAAAATGTCTACCCACATGTGGAAAGCTTGGTTTATGGCCCTTAGTGTCGATCATCATCTTCATCGTATTGGTATTCCTATTACCTCCCGTTGTGATTGTTGTACTAACGGTCATTATGAGGACCAAAATCATGTTCTTATTGCAGATGATATTGCAAACACCGTTTGGCATTATTTTGGAGATAGCCTTGGGATCCCGATTGGCCGGAATTGGAAAGACACAGTGAAAAATTAGTTTCTCCGTGCGAATCTATCCTCTCAAATTTACATTATTGTGGGAATTCTCCCGATGATTATCACTTGGCGAATCTGGCGGCGACGCTGTTTGGACCGTATGGAGGGTCGCTTTGAATCTAGCTCTGACATTATTCACTCTATTCGTCTATGGATTAGTCTTATTTGTTGCGATATGTATGCTAGCTCTCACATATCTAGTCTTGATGTGCAGGTACTTGAGGGTTTGAATGTCCAGCCTGTTTTCCCCCCAATCCAGGGCTGCAAAGTTATCGCTTGGCAACGGCCTTCGATGGGATGGGTTAAGCTGAACACAGATGGCAGTATTTTGGGTAATCTGGGTGCCTCAGATATAGGTGGGATTATTAGAAATAATCATGGTCAGCTAATTCATGCTTTTTCTTCATTCATTGGTACAGGTTCTAATAATCGGGCTGAACTTTTAGCTCTTATTCATGGGCTCCAGGTTTGTAAATCCTTATATTTAAATTATGTGAATATTGAACTTGATTCTATGACTATTTTTTTCTGGTGGAGGAGTAAAAGATGTGGGGTGTGGTACCTGGAGGATTTTTGGGAGGAAATTATGGATATTATGAACTCCATGACTTGCTCAATTTATCATGTCTTTCGGGAGGGAAATAAAGTTGCAGATTGGTTAGCCAAACATGGGGCTTCTGGTAGTGATTTAGTTTTTTCGCACTTGACAGAGACTCCCCGTGCGCTACGTGGTCTTATCCGCATGGATTACTCCGGGTTGCCTTCGCTTCGTTTTAGTTAATTTCGTGTGTTTGTTATTTGTGGTTTTTTTTGTTGCTTTTCTATGATTTTTATTATATTTTTTCTGGCTTGGTTTTTTCTACATGTTGGTTTTTCTTTTGTACCCCAGATGCTTGATTTGTAACTACGGTTTTCCTCCACCACAAGTGAGGGTTATTAATAAAATTGGAAATGGGTCACTTTTGGACAAGTGA
>QEOT01005927.1:34596-94182 GCA_003123785.1 Pterocarya stenoptera
AAAAAAAAAAAAGAAACAGTCCAATGAGTGCTCAAATTAGAGTAGGATTCTTGTGAGGCATTGCTGGACGTTGATCTAGCTACCTAATTATGTAATAATAAATTTATTAGCCACATTTCAGGTTAAAGTCAACATGAAAATATTAGTTGAGACCTTCAACTTCAGTCCATCAACAATTCCAGGACCAGAAATTATGTGAGCATTAACTTACAATATCAGCCCAATCCAATATATAAATGAAAGATCCCACTGCAAGCAACAAAAACACAAGCGATAAGACCTGGGCCAATGATAAAATAGAAATACATTTCAGAAAAACTAAAGGGAATTAGCTCATTCACCCTTCATACTACATCGATCGTCACCGTGTTACCGATGTCATCAACCTTACAGTCTTCAAAGACTAAGAAATTATATTTATCGGCAATCTTCAAACAAAATAAAGCGTTGAACTAGCCATCAAGGCCTACTAAACAAAGATTCGTAAGAGCCACATTGTATTTAGAAAAGGGAAAATAGCTTCAAAATGTTAACCAGGCCATGCACCATCTATGATAACCAAGCTTCAGATACTGACGATGAAAACTATTACTAAGTTTCTCAATCTGTAACGAAAAATTGTGATAAATTTGTTCAATTAACAAGCAGAAGAAAAGCAAAACGACTAATGAGGTTAACATCCTCAAATGATTTCACTGCGACAAGAAAATCCCGTCAAAAAATTTCCATCCAAGTCATGATTTATAATTAGATCTTAGAGCCATAATATTCACATGAAAAATGTGTTATTAACAGGAATCTGACGAAAGAATCGATTATAATTATGGGAAAACGCAATGAATAATACACAAAGATAATATTGAGAACTTGAGAGGAATATGTATTTTGAAAATTCAAAGATTGATCTTACTTGACGGATGAATTTTCACGTTAACAAAAAAAAATAGAAAAAAGTGTTTTATAAATTAATATATATACGTTTCGACCGGTTTTGTCTTTTTTTTTTTTTTAACTTGTCGCTCTTAAAAATAAGGTCTTTCTCTCTGAAAGTGATGAAAAACAACTAACAAGATTTGCAAAAGCAAATATTTGTTCTGGATGTTCCTTCTGGTTAGAGGATCAAAAAGTACTTGTGATGTTTAAGAAGTAAAGTATATAAAAGATATATAGTTTAGGACTAAGCAAAAAGTCGAAAATCAAACTTCGAATCCAACTTCGCTCTGATTCCGACAAAACGAAGTCGGAGTTAGATTTTTTTTTTTAATTTTTCAGTCGGAGTCGGAGGTGTCGCTAGACTGACTCCGACTCCAACTTTGATCAAATCTGACTTCGACTTTGCCCTCCAACTTTGGTATTGTACATATGTTATAAAATATATATTTATCTATATATTTATCATATATACTAGTATATTTATATAGTTATATAACTAGAATTTATATTGTAAAATTTAATAATATACTAGTATGAGCTAATTATTATAAAATGATATATTTATACTATAATATAAATAGACAAATGACAATTTAGTATATGTAAACATCATAGTATTACTAACATGCATGATTAAGTATAGAAATAAATTAGACACTACTATTTAAATAAGTCTAGTATAATAAATTAATAACACATATACTAATTTACTAAAATACAATAAAATGTAATTAGATACTAGAAAGTCTAATATATAATTAAGCTAGAAATAAGTTAGACATTAGTATAATAACATGTAATACTAATGCATAATAACATATAATTAGACACTAAAAATAATAGGTAATACTATAATATGATAAAATGTAATTAGACACTATAGTATAAGTCTAGTATAAAAATAAGTTAGATATTTGTATAAAAGTAAATTAGCAATGAATGATTTAGTTTTAAATTTAAATTTTTTGAAAATTTGAAATTTGAAGGCGACAAAATATTATTTTTTAAAGGGTCGCGCTAGGTACAGTCCACTTTTTTGGACTTCTTTGCAATCCATATAGGAATAGACAACAATATCCCCACTTTATCATGGATTTGACAAAATGCCCTTATTTCCAAATAAAAAATAGCAAATCAGAAAAAAAAAAAAAAAAAAAAAACGTTTTCTCCATCTCCCTGCATCTGCTGCCATGCATTTGCTCCTCACGTCCTCCTCCATAGACGACTACAAGTATGTAAGACAATGTGTAGTGCTATTCGAGAGATCTCCGAATGAAACACAATAAATGCAATATTAATTCTAATATTTTCTTACATTTCATTTTTCATTAAAATTCCACTAGTTCCCAAAGGAAGGAGCTTTCAGGTTTTTATCAACACATCAGCAAACATAAAATTATATGTGGCCGTAGTAAGAGAAAAGTTCACTTGTGCAAGCTATTGTGAGAGAAAAGTTAATAAAATTCCAACCTTGTGCTATTTTTGATGGAGAAAAGGGAAGAAATCACATCAAAAACAATGCCGGGGAAGGAAGGGATTTCACTTCCTTGGTTCGCTCCATCAAGAACAATAGCAAAAGCCCAAAGAAATAATATATGGAAGAATACGCTTCTAATCTCTCACAGCGAGCGATCTCTATCTAAAATTACTGCCAAGCCAAATATACCACATAACGCATAGAGAAATCATCTCACCCCATGGCTTCGGTTTGGTGTAGGCACTATATTTTAATGTTTCAGATGATCATAAATTAATTGTTCTTTCACGTAAAGTCAGATTGTTATGATTTGTTTTCTCTCATGTCTAAGATCTATGCGTGCACGATTTCATTTTTGGTGAAGATTTTGTTGTTGAGTTGTTGGTTCTTTATATTGCATTTTTTTTTAATAGGTGGATAGTGGGTTGAAGGATGATTTAGTTTTGGGTGATCTGAATGCGCCTCGCTTTGTGTTGTGGGATGGGGAATTACGGCCAGTCCCATCCAAGACAAACGATTTTCCGTTCTTTGACTTGATGAGCATTGGTGGCAAACTCAGGGCTGGCTTTGGTGCTCTTGGCATTCATCCTCCTCCTCCAGTTTGTCCTCTTCACCACTTTGTTTCTTATCAACGCCATTTATTTTTGTTTATTGCCAAAAATTCATGCCCAATGACATCGAACACTCAATACACCTACATTCTTAAATTGAAGTTCTCAAGTCTTGTAATGTTTACAAAAGTGACAGGGGTGTGAGGAATCAGTTGAGGAGTTCACTGAGGAAGGAAGGGACTTCACTTCTTTGGTTCGCTCCATTTCATCTTCACTGAACTGCTGCTGAGGGAGGAAGGGATTTCACTTCTGCTGAGGAAGGAAGGAAGGGATTCGGAAGGAAGGAAGGAAGGAAGGGATTCATTGCTGCTGGGGAAGGAAGGGATTTTCCTGCTACGTGAAACGCTCCGTTTCATCAATAAAGGAAACGGTAGCATTTCATTTAGGCTTGCAAAGCAATCCACGAGCATGGACTACAATAAGAATTACTCTATTTTTATTATCCTTTAATTTTCTCTTTTGTTTCATACAATGATACCGTAGAGATGCGGCAAAATTACAACCCACCTTCTCTGGAGTCCGAAACAATAGCCAACAACCAATGAAGACTTGTTGTTGTTGACTTGTGCGAGCGCTCTTATAGCTTTTTCCCAAACAGAACCGGTTACTTCTTTCGACTCTTTGGTTAATCTTTTGCATCGTTTCCTGATTCATTCCTTTCTCCAGAGAAAACAATGCCGGTGGGAGAGCTCCTTCTTGCTGCATTCCTTCAAGTGTTGTTTGACCGATTGGCTTCACCCGAGTTACTGTCCTTTGCACATCGATAGGGACTTGAAAAAAAGCTGGACAAGTGGTGCAAGATGCTATCATCGATTCAAAAGGTGCTTGATGATGCTGAGGAGAAGGAATTACATGCTGAGAGTACTGCAGTAAGAGTGGCTGGAGGATCTCAAAGACTTGGCCTACGATGTGGAGGACATACTCGATGAGTTTGCCACAGAATCTTTGCAATGCAAATTTAAGGGTAAAAATCAGGCTACTAGTAAGGTACGGAATCTCATCCCTGCTTATTTTAGTGGTTTGACTCCTAGTGCTATTATGTTAAGAACTAGGCTGGAGTCAAATATCAAGGACATCGGTAATCGATTTGAAGATCTAGCGGCATGAAAAGAGAAACTCAATTTGAGACAAAATATCGACAGGAGGCCACATAGAATAAAAGGGACACTGGCCCTAACTTCTATAGTGAATGAAGTCGTTTACGGCAGGGAAAGAGATAAAAAGGCTTTACTTGATTTATTACTGAGTCAAGGATCAAGCGATAAAGTCTCTGTGATTCCTATAGTTGGTATGGGGGGTATTGGAAAGACAACCCTTGTCCAGTTTGTATACAATGATGAAGAAGTCAAAAGTTTGTTTCATCTTAGAGCTTGGACTTGCATTTCTGAAGATTTCGATGCTATTAGGGTCACAAAAGCACTTTTAAAATCTCTTAGCTGCGAAAGCAATGATGATAATGATTTAAATTTGTTGCAAATCAAATTAAGTGAGGCCTTAAAAGGGGAGAAATTTCTAGTCATTCTAGATGATCTTTGGAATGAGAATTATCATGTTTGGACAATCCTACTTGCTCATTTCAAAGCAAGTGCTCCAGGAAGTGTAGTATGACAGGTATGACAGGTACCACTCAAGCTTATCAGCTGGATTTGTTGTCAAATGACGTTTCTGTGTCCATATTTACCCAACATGCCTTGGGGGTGGAAGACTTTTCTTCGCATGCACACCTCAAAGACATTGGTCTGGAAATCGTTCGAAAATGTAAAGGCTTGCCTTTAGTAGCGAAAACCCTTGGAGGCCTCTTACATTCAAAACAGGACCGTGATGAGTGGGAGGAAGTATTGAAAAGCGAGATATGGGATATTCCAGAGGAGAAAAGTGGAATCGTTCCAGCTCTTATGTTGAGCTACTACCATCTCTCATCGCATTTGAAGAGATGTTTTGCGTACTGCTATACTCCCCAAAGATTATGAATTTGAGAAGAAGCATGTGGTTCTATTATGGATGGCAGAAGGCTTGATTTAACAATGAGAAAAAGAAAAAGATATGGAAATTTTGGGTGAAGAGTATTTTCTTGATTTGTTGGCAAGGTCATTTTTCCAACAATCCAACAACAACAAATCTCGATTTGTGATGCATGACCTCATCAATGACTTGGCTAAATCTGTTGCAGGAAATACATGCTTTAGAATGGTAGATAGAGTTGAGGGTAGTAAACAAAGGAATCTTTTTTAAAAGACTCTCCATTTGTCTTACCAAGGTAACCGTTATGATGGCTTTAAAAGATTTGAGGCCTTTTCTGAACTTACGTGTTTACGTACCTTTTTACCTCTAATGTTGCCAGTTCCTGGGGAGTGTTATTTGACGAGTTATGTTTCTTTTGAATTGTTGCCAACATTTCGATGCTTAAGGGTGCTTTCTATGAATGGTTACTACATAAGCAAGATATCAAATTCAATTGGTGATCTCCAGCATCTACGGTATCTTGACCTTTCTTGCACTCACATCACTAGCTTGCCTGAATCAACAACTACTCTTTACAACTTACAGACATTGTTGTTAGAAGATTGTCCATATCTAGAACAACTACCTTCAACATTTGGGAACCTGGTCAACTTACGGCACCTAAATATTTTAGAAGCAATATCACTAAAAGCAATGCCATTGAATATAGGCAAATTAACTTGTCTTTGAACGTTGTCTCATTTCATTGTAGGAAAATGGTGGCTAACCGATGATAGAAGACCTTTGTCCGAAGAACTCTGCTAGGCTGAAGATTGGATTTGATCTCTTAGCTGTCGTTTTTTTTTTTTTTTTTTAGTTTCATTCAGTTTTTCACTGAAGAAAGCAATTGGGTGACCTCCTTGACTTAGGACCCCGCCTATGCCAATGTGAGAGGCGTCACATGCGGCTTCGAAGACCTGCTCAAAATCGGGTAGCTTCAAAATTGGAGCATTAGTTAATCTCTTTTTGATCTCTTCAAAGGCTCATGCAGCTGCAGAATTCCAGTGAAAGGCCCCCAGTTTCATACACTCGGTTATGGGTGCCATAATGGTGATGAAATTTCGAATAAATTTGCGATAAAAAGTAGCTAGTCCGTGAAAACTCCTCACTTCATGAATGTTTGCAGGTGTCGGCCATTCTTGGATTGCACGGATCTTTTCAGGATCGGCTAGCACTCCTTCTGTTGAGACAATAAATCCCAGAAAAAGTGACTTGAGATTTAGCAAAAGAGCACTTCTTTATATTGATGTAAATCTGCTCCTTTCTCAATATCCGCATGACTTGTCTGAGATGTTCTTTATGCTCCTCCCTATCTCGACTATAAATAAGGATGTCATCAAAATATACAACAACAAATCTACTGAAAAACGGCCTCAACATTTGGTTCATTACTCTCATGAATGTACTAGGAGCATTGGTCAATCCGAATGGCATAACCATCCATTCATATAACCCATCTTTTGTTTTAAAGGCAGTTTTCCATTCGTCTCCAAGTCGAATTCGAATTTGATGGTAACCACTTCTTAAATCGATCTTTGAGAATATTGTAGAACCATCTAATAAATCTAGCATATCATCCAAGCGAGGAATAGGAAAACGGTACTTAACAGTTATTTTATTTATAGCTCTACTGTCAATACACATGCGCCACGTACCATCCTTCTTTGAAGTGAGTAGCGCAAGACATGCATAAGGGCTCATGCTTTCCCGAATAAATCCCCTCTCTGAAAGATCTTGCACTTGTCTCCTCAACTCTTCATACTCTTTTGGATTGAGTCGATATGCTGGATGATTTGGTAGTGCTAAACCTGGAATGAGGTCGATTGCATGCTGAATATCACGCATGGGAGGTAGTTGCAAAGGGAGCTCTTCTGGGGCTAGGTCTGTAAAATCCTCCAAAATAGAAATGAAATCTGGTGGAATTTTATTTTCCTGCATTAAAGAAATCTCACATGAGATTAATAAAAATATAGCTCCCAATTCCTTACTCTCTTCTTCAAACCGATGCATGGACAATGTTCTAGAGGAAGACGAATCCTCTACCTTCTGGAAATATGTGATCCTCATGGGTTTTAATTGTATCTTCTTACTCCCACAAGTTAGTGAATATGAGTTTGAGGACCCATCACATTGAACCTTTCTGTCATACAACCAAGGTCTGCCCAAAAGAATGTGACATGCTTTCATGGGCAATACATCACACCTACTTGTTCACCGAAGTCTTTTCCCAAAGAGAAAGAGACGAAGCATCCGTTTTTAACAGCCATTGAAGTATCATCAATCCAGCTAACTCGATACAGTTTAGAGTGAGGTTCTTGCTTCAGCTTCAGTTTCTCTACCAAATCAAGGGACACAATGTTCATTCCATTTCCATTGTCAATGATCAAATTCATTTCTTTACCTTGATGCTCAACCCTGGTATGGAAGATGTTTGTGCGCAGCCAAGAGTCGTCTTCATCAACTTTCTGTTTGTGACCTGTTAGGAGTCTTCGAACCACACAGACGGGCAACTCTGAACCTTCTAACTCAACTTCGGGCACCTTTTCTTCTTCTTCACCTTGCATTATGGCTCACTCGCTCATCTTGAATTTCTCTGCATGTATTTTCTCCATTTCATCTTCCTCACAAATAAGTGCAAAGCGTTGATTCTTTGTAGGGCATACAACAGCGAAATGCCCCTTTCCTCCACACTTATAGCACTCAATCGGACTTCTTTTCACAGCAACTATTTCTTTTCCTTTGGTCGTACTACTCTCCCCATTTTTTCCAGTTAAAGTTGCACTGTTTGTTGTGGATTTAGCAGGAAATGAAATTCCTCGAGTGTCACCATCACTAAGCCCGAATAAATTACCTCCTCACCTCAGATTGGATGACTTTTGTTGAGCTTCTACTCGAAGAGCAAGCTGGTATTCTTCCTCTAAACTGTATAGTCGCGCCACAGTTAGCTCTTTCCGAATGTCCTCACGTAGTCTAGCCTTAAAACGAGTTAGAGATTGCCTATCCGTTTCTGTTACCTGACTACGTATTGTGAGTTCATTGAACTTGGCAGTATAATTTTCTACTGTCAAGTTTCCTTGCCTTAGCACCAATAATTCTTCAAAAAGAGTCTCTTCATAATCTAATGGTAGGAATTTCTCTTTGAGGCGGAGCTTCATCTCCTCCCAATCAGTGATAGGTGGTTGTCTATGTCGTTGCAATTGCTCTTCTATACTTTGCCACCATACTGTGGCTTGTCCTTTCAATTTCATTCTTACGAACCTAACCTTCTTCTCAGCTGCATATTAAACCATTTGAAATAATCTTCCAGTGCCATTAGCCAGTCATGAAAGTTGTTTGGGTCTAAGCTCGCATGATAATCAGGCACATCCACTCTAATTCGCTTAGATGCTTCGTCGAAGTGCTCGTGCTCCCTAGGTTGTTGGTATAGCCAAGGGAAACGACCAACGTGGCCACCTCCCCGATATTGATTATTCTCACCATTGTTTTCTCCACCTGCACCTCCATCCTGCTCATTATTGTTGCTCTGGTTCTCTCCATCACCACGATCTTCCTCACAATTCTCCTAGTTAGGAAAGACTTGATTCCATACAACCTTCATTTGTTGAGTGAGGTTGTTGATTTGATTAGTCACCTGTAGCAACATCGCATCATGTTGCTCTTGCGTAAGTCGGTTACTATTGTTATAGTGTCGTCCACTTCCTGTACTCATGTCTATGATCACAGAATGAACCTGGCTCTGACACCAAAATTGATGTAGTTTCAGATTGAAAACCTGGAAAAATATGCTAGGAGTCTCTCCTCTCGCATGCAATATAAGACTTATGATGGGAATCTCTCCTCTCACATACTCTCGGATAAATTACGCTGGAATCACACCAACAATAGGACAAATTTATGAAACAATACTCTGCCTTTATTCCTTCAACCCATCTCCTTTAATAGTTACAGAGATAAATTTAATTTGCAACAAACATAGCTGTAAATCAGCTTTATGATACTAACGAAAATTTAAATTCAAACTAACTAAAGTTATCCTTGCGTAACTAACAGATAAAGCTTAACTTTTAAAATTTTAAAAAAAAAAAACAACAGCTAAGAGATCAAATCCAATCTTCAGCCTGGCAGAATTCTTCGGACAAAGGTCTTCTATCATCGGTTAGCCACCAATTCCCCCCTGCTAAAAAGAATTCGACTCCGACAAATGACACGCTTGGTAGAACTCATACAAATCTGGGTTAAGTCGTTGAAGCTCCTCAGTGCGCACCCATGAGCAATCAGAGTATGGTCTGTTTTTCCATTTCACCAAGAACTTCTGATATCCACCACGGCAAGTAGACACAATCTTGTCATCAAGAATTTCTTCAATTTTTTTATTTTGCAGCTGTCTTTGTTGGAAGCTTAGGTACTGCTACTGGAACGTTATCGTCAACATCGTGACCTTTATATAGTTGCAAATCTTCAACATTAACAATGGGGCTAAACTGCAAATCATCCGGCAACTCTAGCACATAAGCATTAGTGGGCAATCTCTTGAGAATTTTAAACGGACCTGCCTTCTTTGAATGTAATTTCTTGTAAGTGTGCTGTGGGAAACGATCAGGCCTTAACCTCATCATAACAAGATCACCCTCTGTAAATTCAACGTTCCTACGATGTTTGTCAGCTTGCCGTTTATAGAAATCGTTGTTGACTGCCAAGCTACCGTGGCTTTATGCCGCAAACTACTTCAAAAGGTGAAAATCCAATAGTCCGATTGATAAAACTATTATAGGCAAATTCAGCATTTGGTAGGATTAAGTCCCATGCAACAACGTGATCGCGAACCAAACAACAAAGTAAGTTGCCAAGGCTTCGATTGACAACCTCCGTTTGGCCATCGGTTTGTGGATGAAAGGCACTAGAATACTTCAAACGTGTGCCAAGCTTTGCCCACAATGTTTTCCAGAAATAACTTACAAACTTCACATCTCTATCACTCACAATAGTTTTTGGCAATCCATGGAGACGAACGACTTCTCGCAAGAATAATGTTGCAACTCGAGAAGCATCATAAGTCTTTGAACAAGGCACAAAATGTGCCATTTTTTAGAATCTGTCAACAATAAAAAAAAACACTAAATCATGACCACGAGCAGTCTTTGGTAATCCAAGTATAAAATCCATACTAAGATCTTCCCAAGGAGCATGAGGGATCGGTAACGGCGTATATAACCCAACGTTTGTTCTCAACCCCCTTTCAAGTTGGCATATGCAGCACATCTTGACAACTTTAACAACATCACGTTTCAAGGATGGCCAAAAAAATCGATCTTCCACTAAGGCAGTCGTCTTGTCACGCCCAAAATGGCCAGCCAGCCCTCCCCCATGAAGTTCTCTAACCAAATGCTCCCTTAGAGATAAATCAGGAATACATAATTTGCAACCTTTAAACAAGAATCCTTCCTTCAATAAATAGCCTCTATGCGTATCCAGTTTGTTTTGAATAAGTTCTAAAATTATTGGGCCAAAAGAAGGAATCATCGGTATACATATTTTTCATCTCATCAAAGCCAATAATAGAAGAGGACAAGACGGAGAGTACATGGGACCGCCTGCTCAAAGCGTCCGCTACTCTGTTTTCGATTCTTGTTCGGTGTTTTAAAACAAAGTTGAACTCTTGCAACACATCTATCCAACCAGCATGCCGTGCATTTAGTTTCTTCTGAGAGTTAATAAATTTCAAGGAATCGTGGTCTATGAATAGAACAAAGTCACGATGTAATAAATAATGCCTCCAGTCCTTCAAGGTTTGAATGAGCGCATAAAATCCGAGATCATATGTTGAATATTGTTTTTTAGCTTCATTCAGTTTTTCACTGAAGAAAGCAATTGGGTGACCTCCTTGACTTAGGACCCCGCCTATGCCAATGTCCCGCCTATGCCAATGTGAGAGGCACCACATGCGACTTCGAAGACCTGCTCAAAATCGGGTAGCTTCAAAATAGGAACATTAGTTAATCTCTTTTTTATCTCTTCAAAGGCTCGCACAGCTGCAGAATTCCAGTGAAAGGCCCCCAGTTTCATACACTCAATTATGGGTGCCATAATGGTGCTGAAATTGCGAATAAACATGCGATAAAAAGTAGCTAGTCCATGAAAGCTCCTCACTTCATGAATGTTTGTAGGTGTCGGCCTTTTGATTGCACGGATCTTCTTAGGATCGGCTAGAACTCCGTCTGTTGAGACAATAAATTCCAGAAAAGTGACTTGAGATTTAGCAAAAGAGCACTTCTTTATATTGATGTAAAGCTGCTCCTTTCTCAATATCCGCATGACTTGTCTGAGATGTTCTTTATGCTCCTCCCTGTCTCGACTATAAATAAGGATGTCATCAAAATATACAAAAACAAATTTACCAGAAAACAACCTCAACATTTGGTTCATTACTCTCATGAACGTACTAGGAGCATTGGTCAATCCGAATGGCATAACCATCCATTCGTATAACCCATCTTTTATTTTAAAGGCGGTTTTCCATTCGTCTCCAGGTTGAATTCGAATTTGATGGTAACCACTCCTTAAATTGATCTTTGAGAATATTGTAGAACCATCTAATAAATCTAGCATATCATCCAAGCGAGGAATAGGAAAACGGTACTTAACAGTTATTTTATTTATAGCTCTACTGTCAATACACATGCGCCACGTACCATCCTTCTTTGGAGTGAGTAGCGCAGGAACTGCACAAGGGCTCATGCTTTCCCGAATAAATCCCCTCTCTAAAAGATCTTGCACTTGTCTCCTCAACTCTTCATACTCTTTTGGATTGAGTCGATATGCTGGATGATTTGGTAGTGTTGAATCTGGAATGAGGTCGATTGCATGCTGAATATCACGCATGGGAGGTAGTTGCCGAGGGAGCTCTCCTGGGGCTAGGTCCAAAAAATCCTCCAAAATAGAAATGAAATCTGGTGGAATTTTATTTTCCTGCATTAAAGAAATCTCATGTGAGATTAATAAAAATATAGCTCCCGATTCCTTACTCTCTTCTTCAAACCGACGCATGGACAATGTTCTTGTCCTCTTCTATTATTGGCTTTGATGAGATGAAAAAGATGTATACCGATGATTCCTTCTTTGGCCCAATAATTTCATAACTTATTCAAAACAAACTGGATACGCATATAGGCTATTCATTGAAGGAAGGATTCTTGTTTAAAGGTTGCAAATTATGTATTCCTAATTCATCTCTAAGGGAGCATTTGGTTAGAGAACTTCATGGGGGAGGGCTGGGTGGCAAGACGACTGCCTTAGTGGAAGATCGATTTGTCTGGCCATCCTTGAAACGTGATGTTGTTAAAGTTGTCAAGATGTACCGTACATGCCAACTTGAAAAAGGGTCGAGAACAAACGCTGGGTTATATAAGCCGTTACCGATCCCTCATGCTCCTTGGGAAGATCTTAGTATGGATTTCATACTTGGATTACCAAAGACTGCTCGTGGTCATGATTCAGTGTTTGTTATTGTTGACAGATTCTAAAAAAATGGCACATTTTGTGCCTTGTTCAAAGACTTATGATGCTTCTCAAGTTGCAACATTATTCTTGCGAGAAGTCGTGCGTCTCCATGGATTGTCGAAAACTATTGTGAGTGATAGAGATGTGAAGTTTGTAAGTTATTTTTGAAAAACATTGTGGGCAAAGCTTGGCACACATTTGAAGTACTCTAGTGCCTTTCATCCACAAACGGATGGCCAAACAGAGGTTGTCAATCGAAGCCTTGGCAACTTACTTCGTTGTTTGGTTCGCGATCACGTTGTTGCATGGGATTTAATCCTACCAAATGCTGAATTTGCCTATAATAGTTCTGTCAATAGAACTATTGGAGTTTCACCTTTTGAAGTAGTTTGCGGCATAAAGCCATGGCAGCCTATTGATTTACTACCTCTACAGATTAACTCAAGAGTTAGCGAGAGTGGAGCAGAATTTTCTAATCACATCCAGACATTACATGAAGAAATCAAGCAACGTTTGGCAGTCAACAACGATTTCTATAAACGGCAAGCTGACAAACATCGCAAGAACGTTGAATTTACAGAGGGTGATCTTGTTATGATGAGGTTAAGGCCTGAACGTTTCCCACAGCACACTTACAAGAAATTACATTCAAAGAAGGCAGGTCTGTTTAAAATTCTCAAGAGATTGGGCACTAATGCTTATACGCTAGAGTTGCCGGATGATTTGCAATTTAACCCCATTGTTAATGTTGAAGATTTGCAACTATATGAAGGTCACCATGTCGACGATAACGTTCCAGCAACAGTTCCTAAGCTTCCCACAAAGACAGCTGCAAAAGAAGAAATTGAAGAAATTCTTGATGATCAGATTGTGTCTATTCGCCATGGTGGATATCAGAAGTTCTTGGTGAAATGGAAAAACATACCATACTCTGATTGCTCATGGGTGCGAACTGAGGAGCTTCAATGATTTAACCCAGATTTGTATGAGTTCTACCAAGTGCGTCATTCGTCGGAGTCGAATTCTTTTCAGCAGGGGGGAATTGGTGGCTAACCGATGATAGAAGACCTTTGTCCGAAGAACTCTGCCAGGCTGAAGATTGGATTTGATCTCTTAGCTGTTGTTTTTTTTTTTAAATTTCAAAAGTTAAGCTTTATCTGTTAGTTACGCAAGGATAACTTTAGTTAGTTTGAATTTAAATTTTCGTTAGTATCATAAAGCTGATTTACAGCTATGTTTGTTGCAAATTAAATTTATCTCCGTAGCTATTAAAGGAGATGGGTTGAAGGTAGAGTATTGTTTCATAAATTTGTCTCATTGTTGGTGTGATTCTAGCATAATTTATCCGAGAGTATGTGAGAGGATAGATTCCCAGCATAATTCTTATATTGCATGCGAGAGGAGAGACTCCTAGCATATTTTTCCAGGTTTTCAATTTGAAACTACATCAGAAAAGATTGATGCTCTAGGTTGAAGGAGATAGGGTCATTGTCTTATCTTCGAGGGACACTCTGTATTTCAAGATTAGAGAACTTGATTGAGCCAGAGGATGCAAGGGACATGAATTTAAGTGGTAAGCCCAAGCTTGATGGGTTGTCATTGGAATGGAGTGAAGACATCGATGACTCAAAGGACAGAACAAGTGAAAAAGAGTTTCTTAACATGTTACTGCCTCACAACGCTTTGAAAGAACTCATTATTAGGTGTTATGGGGGTATAGATTTTCCAACCTGGTTAAACCATCCTTTGCTTCCTAATCTCATGTTCTTGACTATTGAAAATTGTAAAAAGATCACATCATTGCCACCATTGGGGAAACTTCCATCACTCAGAGTCCTTTCAATCAAGGGTATGGCTAGCGTGAAGATTATTGGTAGTGAAATTTGTGGGGATGGTTCGTCACAACCCTTTAGATCCTTGGAGACTCTAAATTTCAAGAATTTGGTTGAGTGGGAGAATTGGAGTCCTTGTGAAGCATTCTCAAACTTACGTGAGCTCTCTATTAAAAATTATCCCAAGTTGTTGGGAAATTTACCAAACCACCTTCCTTCACTAGAAAATGTTGAGATAGATAGATGTTGGAACTTAGTGGTCTCAGTTTCGAGCTTTCAAGATCGATGCAAAATAAAATTTGAGGGATCAGAAGGGACGATGTGCGGAAGAGAAGTTGATTTTAGCTCGCTAAAATTTGAGCATATTTCAACAATTTCAGAATTTGAATCTCAAATGAAAGTGTTAATTACAATGGGTGGGCTGGTCAATGTACAAAAATTAGAGGTTAATGGATGCAAGGAGATGACACATTTGTGTTCAAATGTGATGGGATCATTTCTGCATCTCCCACGCCTTCGTTATCTGCGGGTTTCTGGTTGTCCAAAACTAGTTTCATTGGTAGCTAAAGGCCAGCTGCCTCCAACTCTAAAGGAACTACATATAAATGACTGCGAAAATATTCAGATTTTGGTAGTTGAGGATGATACCAACAGCAGCGGTGACAACAACACATCTCATGATCTTCAAGCGTTGAATATTTCCAAGTGTCCATCCCTAATATCAAGCGCTGAATTACCAACAACACTTCAAACATTACGGATTTATTCATGTCCAGAGCTATATTCAATAGCAAAGGAATTACATCATAATTCATTGCTTAAATTCATTGGCATTTTCAATTGTGGAAATCTTAAATCCTTACCCACTGGTATACAGAGTCTCAGCCATCTAAGCAGTATTATAATTGAGGATAGTCCGAGTCTCGATTTCTTACCAGACAGTGAGTTGCTCCTTGCCAACCTGGCAAGGCTTCATCTTGTCAACTGCGAGAAAATGCAGGCCGTGGTCAATCGCATACACACCTGCACCTCTCTTCAACATTTGAGAATGGGAAAATGTCCAAGAGTACTTGTATCCTTCCCAGAAGAAGGTTTTCCAACAAACCTAACAACTCTTTCGATCTCTGATTGTCGTATCGCTCAGGGCTTGTTTGAGTGGGGGTTGCACAGGATTACCTCTCTCAAACTTGTTCGAATTTGTGATGGATCTTAGCACCTGATGTCCTTTCTAGAGATGAAGCTGCCTACTTCTCTAATCGAGCTGATCATCGATAACTTTCCGAATCAAGAATACTTGTCTCCAGAGGGCTTTCGAAACCTCACATCACTTGACGTCTTGTGTATCCTAAATTGCAAAAAGCTCGTGTCCTTTCCAAAGAAGGGCCTACCTCCCTCACTCCGAAGACTTGACATTGTTGATTGTAATAAGTTCACATCATCTCAACGAACTGTCTGGCTCTCTCACTCCTGCAATTTTCTATCTATAGATGTCCTCTGTTGGAAGAATGGTGAAAGAAAGACCAAGGACGGGAGTGGTTTAAGATAGCTTGCATACCTTACGTTTCATTTGAGATAGCCCACATGCAGTGTAACCATTTGATAAAGCGACGATGAGGCGATGCCCAATTAAAGCTAGCATGATATATAGATGTAATGTTTGAGAAATGGTATTTGCAGTCATGGAGTGCATTCTTTTAAAAAAAGTGAGAAAATATACAATCCACATGAAAAAATTAATTTTTTAATGATGGAACTCACTCTTTTTCAAAAGGAGTACGCGGTGCTTGCACAATTCATGATTGTATCTAACATTACTAAAAAAAAAATTACAAAACTGATCGAAACATACATATATATAAATATATAGATATAATATAATTTATAAAACACTTTTTTTTAACGTGAAAATTCATTCATCCCTCAAGTAGGATCAATCTTTGAATTTTCACAATACATGTATATTCCTCTCAAGTTTTCAATATTTTTGTATATTATTCATTGCATTTTCTCAGAATTATAATCCATTCTTTCATCAGATTCCTGTTAATAATACTGTATATAGGTGTGGTTCCCGGTTTCCTTCCTCTTGTATGATTTTTGAGATAGATGAGTGAAAATCTCACCCAAATGAAACCTTGGGACCTTTGGTGCGATGTATTTTTAACGATTACATATTTTTGTCCACCCAAACTTAATGTGATTGAAATTGGGGCACTTCTACGGTGGTTTTAATTGGTCGCATTAACCATGAAAATTCAATCTTTTCTTGGCAATGATATAATTCATCGTCCGCAAGACAATAATAATTGTTTTCATCTATGGTTTTTTGAAGTTATTCCTCTCCTTTAAAAGTTTACATGTTTTTCTAAAACAAATAAGTTTTTCTCTAAAACTCTTACCAAGTGAAAAATACCTGTTTTTTTTCTAAATGTGAGCTGAAATGTGAACAAAATATGTATATAGAATAATAGAAACTCTTATCAGTAAAAAGTCAGATTCTATAAACTGTAAAGGGGTGAGCATTGAATTATTCGGAGTTCACTCTGCCTCCAATTTGTGGAGGTTCCAATCCGACTTTGACTCCGACTTATTGGAGTGAAGTCGGATTTAGGTTTTTTTTTTTTTTTTTCATATTTAGCCCATTTTAAAAAAGAGTAATTCTTATTGCAATCCATGCCCGTGAACTGCTTTGCAAGCCTAAATAAAACGCTACCGTTTCCTTTATTGATGAAACGGGACGTTTCACGTAGCAAGAAAATCCCTTCCTTTCCCAGCAACAGTGAATCCCTTCCTTTCTCAACAGCACCGAATCCCTTCCTCCCAAATATAAAAATATATTGACGTTGCCGACAACTAATTTATTGGATTGTTAAAGTGGAATAGTCGTTGGCTCGTGCATTGGAACACGTCATGGTGCGTGTTCTTAAAGGAGCAAGTACGAAAAATAGGAGCAAATGAGTGCTCCTTGCCGAGGGATTTGTCATGCAGTCCAAAAGAGAGAGTCATGGTTTGAAGTCCATAAAACAAATTCCTTTTGAGAACTATTATTTCTTATTTAATTGGAAACTGGAAAACCGGCTCAAACCAGTGGAATCGGTTCGGTTTTGGATTCATCCAATTTGGGACCCTTTTCCTTAATTTCAAAACCGGCCGGTTCTAGTTCTATGTTTTTTAGAATCAGACCAAATCAGTTCACTATATTATATATTTTAAATAAATTTTTTTAATATTATATGTAATATTTTTTATATATAATAATATAAATTATAATTATATATAAGATAATGTTATTATAATTTATAACATAAAATTTTAATCTTAAACATGAAAATTTATTTTATCATATACTTTAAACATAAAATATATATTAATTACATTTTGCTTTAATTAATTAGTATACTAATGTATATTAGAAAATTAACAATTCTAGTTTGGTTTTTTTTTTTTTTTTGGAGTTTCTTGTTACACAAGCGTTGTCACTTTATGATCACAATGATCTATATTTATATGGGTGAAATCTTAAATTAATATGCGCATTTGTTTGATAGTAATTAGCATATCAAACAAAATGGTCTCACCGCCATGTTTTGTTTATTTATGAGAAAAAGTAGAATACAGCGTTGGATAAACGACATTCGATTTTTCAGAAGCACGACAACGTTTATGTCGGGTCGACTAATAAAAATACATCATTCGAAAAGTTTTGCAATCTTATTCGAACACTACTTCTCTGAAACTTTATAAAAGGAACAAGGACATCCTACGTTAATTCCTTTTTATTATGATTCTTATTACCAAAGAATTAGGATTTCTTTCTGGGATTATATAGTTCATTGTAAATAGAGCATTCAAATTTACTAAAATTGTGACAATGCCCCATCCACTAAGTAACTTAGAAAAACTAGCTAGGATTAATAAAATTGACCATCACCTCAGTTTTGCATTAATAATTGGAAAATGATTTATACACTATATTTTCTTTGAATTTAATTTCTCAAAGAAAATTAATAAAATAGCACTTAAACACCAATGTCCGAAAAATGTTTCCATGTGATTAGGTGACATAGAAAACTTAAGAACTATTCACGAATATATGGAAATGAAATATACAATTATATATACGTACATATATATCCAATATAATATATATATGTATATATATATTTATATATATATAACAAGTTGAGTTAACAAAGTGAGTCAGACTATAAAGAGGTCTTCATGCCGAATTTAGTCAGAGACATCAATACAACTATCCATTGTATCCAACGCCGATACAACTATCAAACGGACTAATTAATTTGCTATCTTAAATGAAAGGCCTTTTGGTAAATAAAATAAAATTAGCAAAATTTATGATAAAACTTTTTAAAGAAATATGATGTTTGGACTGGAATAGGAGAAAAAACTCAATCATAACGTTTATAATGGGTTTGTATTCTTAAAGTGTTCTGGTCTGTTCTGTTTTTTGTATCAAACACATTTTGACACTTTACTGTAAAGATACATCGTCATTTTGACACTTTACTGTAAAGATACATCGTAGATAAAAAATAGTAGTTAGGTGCAATTTAGGGGGAAAAAAGCTAATAGTTGGAGATGCAAAGTATAGAATAATGGTCAATTAGGAAAAAAATACACAGAACTATAAAGGTTGTGTTCATCCATAGAATCATGAACCGAAGCAATAATTACTAAAGAAAAATTAAAAACCTTGTTACAATTTCATCCTTTTCCCGGGGTTCTTCTGAACCGTTGTTCTAGGTAATTGCTTTTGTGATGTATTAGTTAGGCTTCCTTTTGGCTTTCTGCTGTTGACATAATCGGAGAACGATGGAATTACCGGAAGATCCATACTAGAGGAAGTACTTTGCAGTTGTGAAACTCCTAAAGAAATCGCCGATCTAGAGCTGCCATTGAGCTCTTCGCTTGTGAATTTTGTTGGTCCCTGATCCAACAAAGGCAATGATGTTGTAGAAGGTTCTGCTTTAGACAAAATGTCCTCCAAGGTCAAACTGGTGGCGATGCCAAGCCGAGTCGTTAACTCCGACAAACTTGTGCTTGACAGCCACCTTACAGTACTCGCCACTTGTGAATAATAAAATGATTTTCCAGACTTCCCATATTTCTTGTAGCACTCCTTTTCAAGGAAACAAGCGGACGTTTCCACTTCAATTCTGCACAAAACATGAACACCAGGAGCCCAGTTAAATGATCTTGACTGTTGATTTAGCAAAAGTTTCAATTATTACAATCCAACAACTCTATATACTAATGTTAATATAATGGACTACCAAAACATATCACTTTTGTATGCCAATTATTAAGATCGAAAATAAATCACTCTATGCAGGCAGAGTGGTGAGCATACTTCAAGATGCCAAGCCGCTGCTGAGCCTGCTTTAGAGCATTTTGTAATCTTTGCTTGCTTGATCCCCTCAAAGTCTCAGATANAAGAAAAATTAAAAACCTTGTTACAATTTCATCCTTTTCCCGGGGTTCTTCTGAACCGTTGTTCTAGGTAATTGCTTTTGTGATGTATTAGTTAGGCTTCCTTTTGGCTTTCTGCTGTTGACATAATCGGAGAACGATGGAATTACCGGAAGATCCGTACTAGAGGAAGTACTTTGCAGTTGTGAAACTCCTAAAGAAATCGCCGATCTAGAGCTGCCATTGAGCTCTTCGCTTGTGAATTTTGTTGGTCCCTGATCCAACAAAGGCAATGATGTTGTAGAAGGTTCTGCTTTAGACAAAATGTCCTCTGAGGTCAAACTGGTGGCGATGCCAAGCCGAGTTGTTAACTCCGACAAACTTGTGCTTGACAGCCACCTTACAGTACTCGCCACTTGTGAATAATAAAATGATTTTCCAGACTTCCCATATTTCTTGTAGCACTCCTTTTCAAGGAAACAAGCGGACGTTTCCACTTCAATTCTGCACAAAACATGAACACCAGGAGCCCAGTTAAATGATCTTGACTGTTGATTTAGCAAAAGTTTCAATTATTACAATCCAACAACTCTATATACTAATGTTAATATAATGGACTACCAAAACATATCACTTTTGTATGCCAATTATTAAGATCGAAAATAAATCACTCTATGCAGGCAGAGTGGTGAGCATACTTCAAGATGCCAAGCCGCTGCTGAGCCTGCTTTAGAGCATTTTGTAATCTTTGCTTGCTTGATTCCCTCAAAGTCTCAGATATGGCATTCTTCTCTAGTTTCTTATTCTGTCATGAAAAAGGAAACAAGGAGTCAGGCAGGGAAAACAAATCTAAAGTAGGTTAGATATCAAACAGATTGAGTTCAAATATGTGCATTCATTAGACAGATGTGTTCTAATATTAGACTAGCTGTCATTTTCCTCTTTGCATGGCTTGAAAGGCAAGTCACGTCATGTTCTTGCTGATTTTACCAAGCAGATCGTTCATAAATGCAAATACTAAGGTGCAGAGCATTGCAGTTTCAACCTGTCTATCAGAGATATCATTCTGGTAATATCTTTCTTCTGCACGCTGCAAAAACTCCATCTTCTCGTCTAGTCCCAAATGTGATGGTAACTTTGACCCTGCTAGGTTCCGAACAGCTTTAGTGGTATCGTCTGAAAAGTTGAACCAAACAAGTGAGATAGAGAGCACAGAAGAGCAAACCCTCCACTGCCTCTGGGAAAGAAAGGGGGGCACCCCGCACAAAGGAAGATGAATGATTTTAACAAAAGGGAGATATACCATCATAGTCAGATATATCCTCATCAGAATCTCTTGTCTCATCGTTATCATGATTCCAGAATTCAGAGAATTGTTCTCCGTCAATCATATCTGAGGAGCTGAAATAGGAAAAAAAAAACATGGTAATTAGTTATACTGTGAAGTTCCATACATATCTAAATCAGATTTCAACTGCAGATTACAAAAGTCGTGGTAAACTCAATCAAAATATGAAATACATGATCTGATGCATTATGGTATTTTCAAATGATGGTGAAAAAGGTAAAAACCTGGTTTGCCAAAAATAATGTATTCATTAGTTTTTTGAAATGGTTTTACTTTATGGAGCTACCTCATGGAAAAGGAAAGAAGATGTGGGTAAGAGTTGCACTCACTCACTCTCAAGGGGGTGGGCTTGTAAATTATAGGAGTTGCCTTTCTTAAGAAGCCCATTAAGAGAGAGAGAGAGAGAGAGAGAGAGAGAGAGAGAACCATTTATGTAAATAGCTCAATACAAAGCCAAAAGGTCAGCTATTTGTTCCAATTAAAATTCAAACCACTACGTAACAATTATATCTATAACCCCCAGTTATTTAGAAAAAATATTATTTTTTAATAAGTATAAAGGTTATATTTGAGGGCCCAACCTGGATTTAGAAATTATATTATTAGAGTATTATTATGTATGATTGGTTGTCTGATTGATAATAATATATTAGATGTAAATTAGGTTATTATTATTTTATAGGGATTAGTTAGAAGAATACTAGAATTCGGACACCTAGAGTATTTAGTGTGTGAATTCTGCAGGTGAGAGTGGGATTAGAGACAACAGTCGGTTAGAGTAGGGCTTAGAACCAAAACTTAAATCCTTTGGTAGGCCCAAAACCATAACCTCATAACCTAGAACCATAAAATCGAACATACCCATCTCAGACTACCCGACCCAGTTGCAGGAGTAATTGCATGAACGTAATGCACAGGATGTCTAATGCAGCACGTCCAGCTGACCTATCATCCTATAAATACATCTCTTCATCCTTTGTTGAAATGGTTTTACTCTATGGAGCTACCTCATGGAAAAGGAAAGAAGTATGTGGGTAAGAGTTGCAAACCCCAAGGGGTTGGCCCAAGTGGTGAAGGCCTTGATCTTGTGGTATCACTCCCTTCAAGGTCCAAGGTTCAACACTTCTTTGGTGCAAACAATCCTTTGGGACCACACCTCCTAGTGAAAAGCCAGTAATTTAACCAGTTCCGTGTAGGAAAACTTCCGAGGATGCGGTGCAAGGGACTGGGGTTTACTCTGCAGGGGTGGATTCGAAGGGCCCTACCTTGGAGAGGTTCCCCGACATCCAAAAAAAAAAAAGAGTTCCACTCACTCTCTCAATGGGGTGGGCTTGTAAATTATAGGAGTTGCCTTTCTTAAGAAGCCCATTGAGAGAGAGAGAGAGAGAGAGAGAGAGAGAGAGAACCATTTATGTAAATAGTTCAATACAAAGCCAAAAGGTTAGCTATTTGTTCCAATTAAAATTCAAACCACTACATAACAATTATATCTGTAACCCCCAGTTATTTAGAAATAATATTATTTTTTGATAAGTATAAAGGTTATAATTGAGGGCCCAACTGGGATTTAGAAATTATATTATTAGAGTATTATTATGTATGATTGGTTGTCTAATTGATAATAATATATTACATGTAAATTAGGTTATTATTATTTTATCAGAATTAGTTAGAAGAATACTAGAATTCGGATACGTAAAGAGTATTTAGTGTGTGAATTCCCTAGGGGTTGGCTCAAGTGGTAAAGGCCTTGGGCTTGGGGTATGCTCCTCCAGGTCCAAGGTTCAAATCCCCTTGGGTGCAAACAATCTCTAGGGGCCACACCTCCTAGTGAAAACTCAGCGATTTAACCAGTTCCGTATAGGGAAACTTCCGAGGGTGAGGTGCACGAGACCGGAGTTTACTCTGCAGGGATGGGTCTGAAGGGCCCTGCCTTGGAGAGGTTCCCCGACATCAAAAAAAAAATCTGCAGGTGAGTGGGATTAGAGACAACAGTCGGTTAGAGTAGGGCTTAGAACCAAAACTTAAATCCTTTGGAAGGCCCAGAACCATAAAATCGAACGTACCCATCTCAGATGACCCAACCCAGTTGCAGGAGTAATTGCATGAACATAATGCACAGGATGTCTAACACAGCACGTCCAACCAACCTATCATCCTATAAATGCATATCTTCCACCTTTGTGATCAATTCCAATAGTTTTTTTTTTTTTTTTGTCAGGAAACCTCTCCAAGGTAGGGCCCTTCAGACCCACCCCTGCAGAGTAAACTCCGATCCCATACACCACACCCTTGGAAGTTTCTCTACACGAAACTGGTTAAATCGCTGACTTTTCACCAGGGAGTATGGCCCCAAAAGATTGTTTGCACTCATGAGGTGTTGAAACTGAACCTTGAAGGGAATGATACCCCAAGACCAAGGCCTTCACCACTTAGGCCAACCCCTTGGGGTTCATCAATTCCAATAGTTTTCTAGCCGTTTCACTTTCATCTTCTTCTTCTTCTCCTCCTCCTCCTAGTCGTTGTGCTTTGCTAAGAATCGTTGCATCAACTGTGACTTGCAAGAACAGACTAGCCTTGCAAGAAGACCAATGTTGCGAGGTTTACTGAGATATTGTGTTCCACTATGAAGTCACCGTGTTCAAGCGTCACTAAATCTCGTTTGTGTGCTGCTCAAGGATCACCGGTAAGTCTCTCACATTGCGGTACCCCGCATCACACTCGTAACACACAAATCACATCGCATATGCTCTGTTTTGTTAATGGAAAACAGAGGACCAAGGCTAGCATAACACACCCCTACCATACTAACCACCTCGAAATTGTGCCTTTAAGTGTTGTCAATCATCACTCAATCACCATAATAGAAGGAATGGAAGAAGGAAAGCCGCCGCATCTTCACTCCACGTCCACGTGCACAACCACAGTAAATCTTTTCCAGTATTCACGAATTCATGTATTCCCTCCCTTCACATACCAACCCTTAGACAAACTTTAAGATCCAGGATTAGGGGTTTGGGAAGGGTAGTGAAGCGAGGAAAGACAGTGTGAGAGTTGTGAATACGAGTGGACTCAGTGGAGTCACACATTTAGGAGACCGAGGTTTATGTTTTTATTTTGAGTGATGGGTAAGTTCAGGTTAAAATTGTGTAGGAGTTGGGAGAGGAAAGGCAAGGAGAGTGACAAGCGAGCAAGGTGTTAGGCGTGCAAGTGTTAGGTGACCAACGTGTTACACGGGCAACGGTTTAAACGAGCGAAGTTTTGTAGCTCGAGGAACTTAAATGTCCCAAGTTACCTTTAGGTCTAGCGCATGATGTATATTCCTCGTACTATTTAATGTAAAGAATGCTTATTACGTTGCCTCATTATTATAGGTTCAGTTTAATGCTTGGAGACACGTTAATAGCCTAGTTTACACGAGGACTAAGGTAGGTGACAATGATCATGTCTTTCTACACATCGCTTTATGTAAACTGAAAGGTCTTTTTGCAACTATATGTATGTAGTAATTTATAAAGTATATATATGTATAAACCTTTGTTGGAAGCCCCTTTTCATGAGCCCTATTTCTGATGAAGGAAGTTTCATATGATTTTAGTATGCAATGATGGTGATTGATTACTATGTGGTATAACTATGTAATTTAAAGATGAAAAGTGAGGTAAGGTAAAGTTAAAGAAAAGAAAATGAAAAGGGATTACTGCATGTGTTTGATGAGGATGATGAATGGGCCATATTTTTTTTTTTATTAGTAGTGAATGAACCATATGACAATGAAGATGGTACCACAAGGTAGGGACGGATTGCAATGTCAAAATGCATCACTAACGTTGCACCTAGTGATGACCCATTCCTGAGGAGGCTAGGTTCTTATCCGCTAGCCACGGAAAGAACTATTGACCGCAAGGATCACTAACCCTAACACAAGGTGGTAACAGTGTGTAATGGCCATTAAGGATGGAGGTTAAGGAAAGAATGCTGATGCCTTTAACGTTAAGAAAAATAATGTTTCTTTAATGCTTTGAGGTTAAGGAAAAGAATGTTTCTTTAATGTTTTGAGGTAAAGGTTTATGTAAGCTGTAAGGTAATGCTTTTTTTCAAGAATGTTAATGTTAATTGGGAATGCAGGACTATTATTATGTTTAATGCATGATGTGGTTCTTACTGAGTATTCGACTTATTTAGTTTTTTTTTTTTTTTTTTATGTTTTTCCCACCCCAGATGAGGACATTTGCAAGGATGTTGTCCAAGGGGATGACAACGACATTGTGGCTTGAGGCACCGAGGAAAAACTCTGATGTTATTTCTTCAGCTTTCAAGGAATTTGTAGCAGATGACATTTTTATTTACATTTAGCAAGTGCCTCCGAACAATGTAATTTTTGAGAGATTTCATTTCTAATCAAGTACTCTGATTTTCTTATGGAATCTTTTATACCTAACGCAAAAGTGTAATGTTTTAAGGTTGGTATCATCCGATTCCTCTAGCCTTAAAGCCCTAGAGGAACGAGGTGTTACAATATCCAATATGCATCATGTGATTTGAGGTAAAGTTCCAATGCACACAAAACACTTTAAAATTACTTTTTGGAAAAAAAAAAAAGGTACCTGCTTATAAAAATTTGAGAAAAACTACTTTTCTGCCGAACAGCACAAGTAGTTGTGAGTTCCTCCAAATGCTTGGCCACTAAGTTTGGATGTTTGCAAGCATCACATGATCTTCTACACAGTGATGCAGGTACCTAATTTCAATAATGGAAAATGATTAACTTTACTTTAGTGTTGATAAAGAAATAGAGCAGCCTACAGCACATACCAACCACAAATTACACCTAGAGTTGAATACCTGTTCCCCAAAACTCTCAAGAATCTTTTTCCTTCGGCATCCAGAACCTTCGCAAAACTCAACCATCTGAAAGTTTTATTTTTAGATATTACAAGACATTAACAGTAGAGAGATTTCATTCGGATATCATTAAATAATCACCTGAATGAAGTCAGTCAAGGAGTTTTTTGACAATCCTTCCTCTGACCTCAAGGACTGTAACTTCTTCTTCTCACTATTGCTAAGAATAAATTCCTGCCACATAGCTCCAAAAATAGTTTAAGGCATTAAGCCAATGAAACTGTGCAACTTAAAAGTATAAAGGTATGGCAGAGTTGAAGTCAGTGAAGTGACCATTCTTTTGCGATCATCCATTCCATAGTACAAAAGACTTTTTGAGGGTAACTGATCGCGGCCAGCTCTACCTGACTCTTGATAGAAGGCTTCCATTGACTTTGGAATATTAAAGTGGCAAACAATTCTGACATCCTTTCTATCAATACCCTAAAAAATTATCAATCCCCAAGTCATTAGTGGCAGAAGATATATTAATGATAGCACCAATATTTGAAATATGATTCACACTAATGGAAATTTAATTGCATACCATCCTGAAGGAATATCAGTAGCTCAGTAACTATGCAAGCACCAGAACAGCTCCAAGCAGAAATGAAGGATGAGAATCAGGAAAAAACCAAGGAATGCTCATCACAAATCTTAGGCAAATCATAAGTGAAGCAAAATGTATTCAAAAAAACTTTCCTCAAATAAACTACTGCAGTAAGCATATATTGCCCCTCCCTAACCGAAAGTTTAACAAAGCTCATCATTCCCATTGAAAACCTTACTATTCAGAGCCACCACCACATCATATGAAGATTGTGCTTAAGGAGCTTGGCATTACACAGAAGTATAAAAGAAGAAACCTATACTATGAAAAATCCTAGAATTTGTTTTCTTGCTTCTTAAATAAAAATGTCTCAAAGTAACAAAATAAAGGAAAGTTGCTTTCTGAAAATCATTGGAGAGCAGTTTCTTGCAAATGCTTACAAATATTTCTTGAGATACTTTAGGAGCAAACGTTTTATAAAACTATGGCATTTGTAACACCATTATTTAAACTCTATTATTTTATGAACTATTTGAAAAAAAGGTAAAAATAAAACCCCAAAAAAAAATCAAAGATTGAATAAAAAATACTATTTTAAACACAGATATTTTTACCAAATGAAACCACATCATGAAACTATCATTTCAACAAAAATAACTTGGTCAAAATATAGTGTTGAAAGTTTGAAAAACAAGAGCCACACATTGCATTTTGTTAGATGAAATTTAACAGTGAGACGAATCAGTGAACACTAATATTGCAATGATGGGACATTCTTAAATCAAGAAAGCAGCTGTTAGTTGGTCCTACAGGATCAGAGGGTATGCAATTGCAAGAAAAAAGTGAAAAGAACATAAAAGGGCTCCATAATTATAGATTTTGAGAGACGATCATACCCAAAGGCTACTGTGGCCACTACTACTTGTATCTTAGAAGAAATCCAATCATCTAAAACAGATGTCCGCACTTTATTATTCAGTCCTGCATGATAAGCTGAAAAGCCGGATAACACTTAAATATATCAATCTTTTCCAGAACTAAAATTTTGAAGGCAGAAATACTGCAAGTTACCAGCAGATGAAATGCCAGTTTTTGATAGATGAGCAGACAAGTCATCACAGGTTGTACGTTCAAGGCAATATACAATTGCACAAACATCTCCTGTCACTTTGAGTAGATTAGACAAATCGGCATAGGCATCATCTAGAAGATCTTTGTATCGAACTGCATCATTGAGACTTAATAGTTAGAATTGCATCCACAGAGTAACAGTCTCTCATAGAAAATAAACTTTAAGACAAACCTGTGAATCATAAATCACACAATCAAACTGTCTAAAGAAAATGAGTACATTCAACCGAGCCCTCTTGGAAAAGTGGCTATGGCCATATACCAATGGGAGAGATCCTATGGAGAGTGGTAATTCAAACAAAATATGATAGTGCATGCGTTGAAGGGAGCTCTAATCAGGTGAATGGAACATATGGGGTTGGACAATGGAAATATATTAGAAGGGGCTAGGGGGAGTTTTCATGCCAATGGAAAAATATTATAAGGGGCTAGAAGGTGTTTTCACGCCATACCATATATGATGTGGGGGATAGATCTAGAATAAACTACTATCATGATGTGCGGTTCAAACATTGACCTCTTAAAGGGGTTCTTTTGTATCCATTCTGCCCTGCTTGGGGTGAAGATGCATCGGTGGTAGATACAACTTTCCAATAGATCTCCTCAATGGGTAGTGGACATAATCAAAAAGGGACAAGAGTAGGAAATGAAACTTTTCAATTCATTCTATGCTCAGTTATATTCTACACATATGAGACAGGACGACAAGATGCAATGCGGCATATTCAAGAGAGCAGTGATTGAAGCCAAGTTGTTCTGTAATGCATTGATCCCTCAAAACAGTGTTATGTTTCCATAGAAGCCTATCTGGGGAAGTAAGACCCTCTAAGAATGGCCTTTTTATTTGGACGGCTACATTAGGGAAACTCATTACCTTAGAGAACATATGGAAGAGTATTTTGTGATAATAGAGTTGTTATTGCATGTGCAGAGGCTAAGGAAACTATAGATCATGCCCTATTTCATTGTCAAATAGTTAGTACTTTGTGGCAAAAAAAATTTGGCCTCTTCAGGTTGGTATGGGCAATGCCAAGACGATTGGCAGATCTATTAGCATGCTGGAAAGGTAATTTTGAGAGTGAACTTAGCATACTATTATGGAAAATGATTACTGATTTGCTTGGTATGGTGGATTTGGCGTCAAAGAAATTATTTAAGTTTAGAATACAGCAGAAGAGCAATGGATGATCTCAAAGCTTTATTTTTTAGTACGCTATAATTGAGGGTGGTTGCCCATTTATGTTTCAGTTTAGTTTTTAGAACTTTATTGATCATCGTTACTTTCTCTAGTTAGATGTATCTGATGTATATTACCTCTGTAACAGGATAGTGTCTTTTGATCATGTATAAAAAATCATGTCATCATAAAATAAAAACCACAGTCAACATCATGCAGAGTCATAAAATTACTTCCACAATTCCTAATTTCCCAATTACAAGGCAATGAATGAAAATGTCCCAGTCCTTTTGGACCTTCTGTTGAGAAAGGACTACTTTAAACAAAATTACTTAGTTTTTTTCTTCTTCTCTCTTTAGCCCAACGACCCCCTTCCATCGGCATCATATCGTAACTTATAAACTAATTGAGAACTTTTATACATCAGTTCTTGGGACAAGCCATCCTTGATTTGCACCTAAAAGTCCAGTCAAGAGATTTCAGTTTAGTCCACAGGTATCTGGAAGACAGAATCACAGTATCATCCTTGTAGTGAGAAAATAAGGATGAAGACCTAGTTCACCACTCCTCCAATCTACGGCACAGTATCTTCAACAATCCACTATTGTAATTACTTTAGCATTGATGGTTTTACCTTAAAAGCTCATTTTTCAAGATTATTATATTACGGTTTTTTCTTTTGTTTACTTCGAAAGTTGCTGAGAATCTTGTAGGTGGAGAATTTGGGAAAAGGTGGAAAAGCATGGGTCTATACACCATCCTGTGGCATTATACTACTTTGAGCATGAAAATTGTCACAGCAACATGCAGTAGTTGAGGAAAGGCATCTGGAAACACACTAAAAGAAAAATCAGGAAGTCACAATCAACTAGTGTGTATAGGCTGGCAATTCGTGTTGTCGTGTCAGGTTTGGGTCGTGTCAAGTCGGATTCAGGTCATATGAGTCAACATAACCTGACCCATTTAATTAAAAGAGTCTATCCCTCAACCCTAATCTGCTAATTTCACATAGAGTTCATGTCAGGTTCACAAATTGTGACAAAGTTGTCAGCTCTGAATGTTGGGTTTGTGTTGGGTCTATAAGTCATGACAACAATTACACTAAGTACTCACAGCTGTATAATCTGAGTTGATGTACGCAAAAAGAATTGGATTGGCATCAAGTCAATTTTGTAGGACCCACCTTCATAATATATATTAGGACGATTAAAAGATGATTTTAGGACTAATGGGTTTTGCAAGCATAAGGACTCTATCACATCCTGCTGAACTCTGCAGAACAAGAAATAATAAAAGGAATTAATATTTCCTCTTGCTCTTTACAAACAATTGAAGATGAAAAAACAATGTGAATCTTTATGCCATACAGTGATTACAAATTTGAGGAGAATATGGCAAAATACACATCAAATAATTTCTAGATTGTAGTCTAAACTCGAGTATTTGCATTAATGAGCAAAGAATCTAGAGGCAATGGATATAATAGAGTTATAACTAAGCTTCACTCTCAAGAGTATATACTCTAGAGGTTCTTTGGGTTTCTTTGGTGAGATTACTGCTGCGTTGAGTGTTTTAAGTAGATTAGTGGGATTATGGGGTTTCTGAAACATTTGGTGATAGAATCAAAGGAGTTTGACTTGTCAAAGGATGGGAAATTATTGTTCATTACTAAGATGAGTAGGAGGGTGGTGAAGGAGATGAGGTTGGGAATTCCTACGGTGCATTGGTTTGCGAAAACACTGGAGGACTGCATGAAGGTTGAAAAGAAGGATTTTTACACAACCTCAAGGGAGGGTACCAAAAGCTTCATGGCGAAACATTCGTGGATGTTACATGGCTCTGGTGGAGTACGGTAGTGGTGGCCAAAAGTTTCATTTTCATACCTAAAGGGTTGGGAGGTAAGGGCTGGAGGAGAATAACGGATGCACTGTGAGAGGCAGTTATGGAGGAAGGGCAAGCATTTCATGGCAAAGGAGGGGTAACGCAAAGGCCATTGGTAGCCGTTCACATAGGGAGGTCCTGGTGCAACAGAATGTGCCGACTCATGGCTCTGGTGCGGCAGAGGGTGCCAACAGGGGTGGAAAGGCTCCACCTACATCTAGGACAGCAAGTGCACAATGGAGAGGTGGAGGAAGCAAGCATGTCGTGGATATGGCAAAGGAGGACATGCACAGTACCTTGCTGCATGTGCAAATGCAATTGTCAACAATACAAGAGAAGGTGGAGGCTCTAGTACGGTGCATTGAAGAGGATTATAAGATGGGCTTGGGAAGTGATATGAATGGATTGGGCAAGATAATGGGCCTGGGCTATGGGGCCCTTGGGCAATTAAAGGAATTTGAGGCAACAGGCGGACAACTTAAGGAGTCTGGGCTTGGCTCTAAGCAAATGGACCGTCTGATAGGTCTATTAAAAGCGACTGGGCTAGGTCTAAACCAAATGGGTTACTCAGTTGGGCTTCAGGAAATGGGGCAAAATAGAGAACCTTTGGGCTAGAACCCAGCACATGTGGAGAGTCAGGAAGAATGGAGAGGCTAGGCCTTCTACCGGCAGGAGTTAGTCAACCTCGCCAGAGAAGGTGCCAAGGTACCATCGGACACGCGAGTCTCTCATTGGACTCATGAGAAGGCGACGGTGGGACCAAGGAGTTCATCGATGGTGATGAAGGACCTGAGAGAAGGTGATGAAGAAGCCAAGGTGCCGAGGACCATAGTTCACATGCCAATCAAACCATCAAGATCGCGAGTGGCTGGAGAATCATCGACGATGGCTCAGAAGGTGATCGTGGAGTTGCCGATAGCTGATCAAAAAATGGATCTCAACATTTTCTCACTAGCGAGCATGGGATCTCAGTGACAACATCCACAGATAAGGCCGATGGCTAATGGGGAAGAGGCTCAGGTGATTTTCTCCCTAGCAAAGGTCTTTGGGCAGCTTCAATTAGTCCAAGGGACGGTTCAGGGGGCAGAGGGTGGCATGGGGGTCGGTGAGGAGAAGTCAATGCCTCTTGATTTCTCGTCTGAGTCAGAGGATGTGGATTATACTCTTTAGTTGGTGTATAGGGAGGCCGAGGCAAACCCAGAACCATTATGCACCTTGTCTCCCTTGCTTACAACAGGAGTCTCACCATCGAATTGGGTGACTCAGAACGTGAAGGATATTTAGGAGTGTGTGGGGATTTCTTTTGACAGGTTTGAGGAGCAATTCAAGGCATTACTTATCGCTATAGAGGGTCAGTTTCAATCCCCTAGATCCGGTTCGAGGAAAAAGAGGGAGCTGAAGCGTCTCACTTGTTCAATCAAGTATGACAAGCCGCCCGCGGCCCCCCGGGGGGGGGGGGGGCATGTGGTAGTGCAAAGGTAGACCCAAGGGAAAGCTTGTTTCTACCCATGAAGCCTAGAATTCTTTCTTGGAACATTCAGGGTCTTAATGATCCCAATAAGCTTCTACAGGTGAGGAATCTTTATTCCACTGGAAGTTGGATATTGTTTGTTTGCAGAAAACCAACATGGAATTCATGGATCCTAGCATCATCACTAGCATTTGGGGCTGTCCATTTGTGGAATGGGTGTACCTTACTTATGAGGGAGCACCCGAGGGTATCCTTATATGTGGGACTCGAGGGTGGCTGAGTCTATCGAGTGTGTTGGAAATTATATGGTGGCCTGTTCGTTCAAAAAAGTGGAGGACTGTTTTTGTTAGGCTTTCGCTGGTGTATGGGCCAAATGTGGACATACATAGGAAGGTTTTATGGGAGGAGCTTGCAGGTTTGGGCAGCCAGTTGAATTTACCGTGGTGTATTGGTGGTGACTTTAACATCACCCGGTTCGAGAAGCCAGTATAGGCAGGCAATGAATAAGTTTTCTGAATTTATCTTGACATGGATCTAGTGGATTTACCACTTGTTGGTGGCATGCACACATGGTCTAATAATTGGGGTTGGTCTCATTGAGACAAATTTTTGGTGTCTCCTTCATGGGAGGCACATTACTCTACTTTGCTATAGAAGAGATTGGATAGAGTTTGCTCGGACCATTTTCCCATTGTACTAGATTGTGGAGCCATTCATGAGGGTAAAAGATACTTTAAGTTTGAAAATATGTGGCTGAAAGTTGAGGATTTTGTGGAGAAAGTGAGGTCGTGGTGGTCGTCGCATTCTTTTGAGGGTTCACCAAGCTTTATATTGGCTAGGAAATTGAAAGCATTGAAGAGGTGGAATGCTGAAGTCTTTGGACATTAATAGTCAAAAACGGCCCCTTATGAAGGAATTAAAGAAAGGAGTTGAGCACTCCTCTTTTTGAGGTGGACTCTTGCAGGAAATTAGCCATCACTTCGGAATTGGAGAAGGTGCTACTTATGGAGGAAATTTCATGGAGACACAAGTCACGAGTCCTTTGGCTGAAGGAAGGAGACCAATGTACTAAATTTTTCCACTGGGTGGCTAATTCTCGTCATAGGAATAATGCTATTGAGGTGCTTCAAGTTAAGGGACAGGTTTGCTCTGATTATGATTCTATTAAGAACCACATTGTCAATTTCTACAAAGACCTTGGAAAAATCTCCTTGGAGACCCAAACTTGATGGTATGCCTTTTGAGACTATTAAGATCAGTTAAGCTCTATGTGTTTGGAGAGACCTCTTGAAGCGGAGGAGGTTTTTTGGGTGATTCGTGGGATGGCCAAGGATAAAGCCTCGGGTCCGAATGGGTTTTCGATGGCCTTTTATCATGATTGTTGAGATGTGGTGGGGGGATATTATGGAGGTTTTTCAGGAGCTATATACCTTTGGTAAATTTGAAAAAAGCATGAANCTTATGAGGGAGCACCCGAGGGTATCCTTATATGTGGGACTCGAGGGTGGCTGAGTCTATCGAGTGTGTTGGAAATTATATGGTGGCCTGTTCGTTCAAAAAAGTGGAGGACTGTTTTTGTTAGGCTTTCGCTGGTGTATGGGCCAAATGTGGACATACATAGGAAGGTTTTATGGGAGGAGCTTGCAGGTTTGGGCAGCCAGTTGAATTTACCGTGGTGTATTGGTGGTGACTTTAACATCACCCGGTTCGAGAAGCCAGTATAGGCAGGCAATGAATAAGTTTTCTGAATTTATCTTGACATGGATCTAGTGGATTTACCACTTGTTGGTGGCATGCACACATGGTCTAATAATTGGGGTTGGTCTCATTGAGACAAATTTTTGGTGTCTCCTTCATGGGAGGCACATTACTCTACTTTGCTATAGAAGAGATTGGATAGAGTTTGCTCGGACCATTTTCCCATTGTACTAGATTGTGGAGCCATTCATGAGGGTAAAAGATACTTTAAGTTTGAAAATATGTGGCTGAAAGTTGAGGATTTTGTGGAGAAAGTGAGGTCGTGGTGGTCGTCGCATTCTTTTGAGGGTTCACCAAGCTTTATATTGGCTAGGAAATTGAAAGCATTGAAGAGGTGGAATGCTGAAGTCTTTGGACATTAATAGTCAAAAACGGCCCCTTATGAAGGAATTAAAGAAAGGAGTTGAGCACTCCTCTTTTTGAGGTGGACTCTTGCAGGAAATTAGCCATCACTTCGGAATTGGAGAAGGTGCTACTTATGGAGGAAATTTCATGGAGACACAAGTCACGAGTCCTTTGGCTGAAGGAAGGAGACCAATGTACTAAATTTTTCCACTGGGTGGCTAATTCTCGTCATAGGAATAATGCTATTGAGGTGCTTCAAGTTAAGGGACAGGTTTGCTCTGATTATGATTCTATTAAGAACCACATTGTCAATTTCTACAAAGACCTTGGAAAAATCTCCTTGGAGACCCAAACTTGATGGTATGCCTTTTGAGACTATTAAGATCAGTTAAGCTCTATGTGTTTGGAGAGACCTCTTGAAGCGGAGGAGGTTTTTTGGGTGATTCGTGGGATGGCCAAGGATAAAGCCTCGGGTCCGAATGGGTTTTCGATGGCCTTTTATCATGATTGTTGAGATGTGGTGGGGGGATATTATGGAGGTTTTTCAGGAGCTATATACCTTTGGTAAATTTGAAAAAAGCATGAATGTGTCTTTTATTGCTCTTATCCCTAAGAAAGTTGGGGTTGTGCAAGTGACATATTTTCAGCCTAATGGTCTCATTAATGAGATGTATAAGGTGATCTCAAAGGTGTTTGTCAATCGTATGAGTACCATTATGAGTAGTATTATTTTAAAATCTCAAAATGTGTTTGTGAAGGGGAGACAAATTTTGAATCCGGTGTTGATTGCCAATGAATGCCTAGATTTTAGAATTAAGGAGGGTATACCCAGGCTTTTGTGCAAACTAGACATGGAAAAGGCTTATGACCATGTTAATTGGGATTTTCTGTGTTATTCAGTTAGGAGGTGTGGTTTTGGGTATAGATGGATTTCATGGATTAGGCATTGTATAACTACGGTTTGTTATTCGGTTTTGACGAATGGAGCACCAAAATGATTCTTTAACAGCTCTAAGGAATTAAGACAAGGGGATCCCCTCTCCCCTTTGCTGTTTGTCATTGTTATGGAAGCATTGAGTCATGTTGAGAGGGGCGGTTATAGGAGGCTTTCTGCCAATGACACTCTACTTTTTTGTGAGCCGGGCAGTGATCATATGCAATACTTGAGGTCTGTATTACTTTGCTTTGAAGCCGTTTTAGGCCTGAAAGTAAATCTCTTGAAGTCTGAAATGGTTCCTGTGGGTGGTGTGAACAATATTCAAGTCTCGGCGAATATGGTGGGCTATACGATTGCTTCACTGCATTTGAAATACCTCGATCTTCCATTGGGGGCTGCTTTCAAAACAAAATCTATTTGGGATGGTGTTAGAAAAAATTGAAAAAAGATTGGCTGGGTGGAAACGGATATATTTGTCCAAGGGTGATAGATTAACTCTCATCAAGAGCACTTTATCTAACCTCCCTACCTATTGTCTATCCCTATTTCCGCTACCTGCAAGTGTGGCCTCTCGTATTGAGAAAACTTTTCGCAACTTTCTTTGGGGAGGCATTGGGGAGAAAACTAAGTTCCATGCAGTGGGTTGGGGGGTGTGTAATATGAGGATTTTCAACAAAGCACCTCTGGGGAAATGGATGTGGAGATGTCATAGGGAAGAGGAGGGCTTAGTCATTGATTCTAAGTTTGGGAGAATTTGCCGGAAAGGGGGGGGGTTGTTCTAAGGAAATTAGGGGGACACATAGCGTGGGATTGTAGAAAAACATTAGAGCTGGATGGGGAAGATTCTCGAAGTTTTTCAGATTCGCAATTGGAAGATGTAATAACATTTATTTTTGGCACAATGTCTGGTGCAATGAAGGGCTCTAAAGCAGGTCTTCCCATGCTCTACCAAATTTCTTGTGACAAAGAGGCTGCGGTGGCTGATTTATTGGTGTTTTCTAATGGTGATGTCCATTGGAATGTAAGCTTTTCAAGAGCAGCTCAAGATTTGGAGTTGGATGTTTGCTAATTTCTTTGACTCGTTATATGGCTCTCTTGGGATTTTCTAATGATCATAGTTTTTCTTGTAAGGCTATTTGGAAGTGCATGGTACCTCCTACGATTGCTTTCTTTTTATGGACTGCATCTCTTAAGCAAATTCTTACTTCGGATAATCTGAGAAAACGTGATCTCATCATCTTAGACCGGTGCTCTATGTGCAAGAGAGATGGGGAATCAATGGATCATCTTTTGTTACATTGTGAGGTGGCCCAGTGTTTATGGAATGAGATCTTTAGTCGGACCGGGGTGGCATGGGTTATGCCTGGAAGAGTTAGGGGTATTTTGAGGTGCTAGACAGGAATTAGGGGAAATGCCCACATCGCTGCTACGTGGAGAATGATCCTTCATTAAATTATGCAGTGCTTGTGGCAGGAGAGAAACAAGAGGTGCTTTGAAGATATGGAGCATTCTTTGGATGAGCTGAAGTGAGTTTTCTACAATACTTTACTCTCTTGGGCTTCGGCCATTATTTGTAATACGGACAATCTTCATGACTTGTTTGTATCTCTCACTAGTGCTTAGATGTAATAGGCATGTTTGTTGTATACTACCAGTGTACTTAGGCCATGCCTTTTATATCAATAAAACTTTACTTTTACTTATAAAAAAAAAAAAGGATCTAGAGGCATCACTTAAAAAGAAATGAATCAATTTTTTTCTTGCAGATAGAATAAGTTGAAGACTCACTTAGGAACAGCAGTAGCTGTCAAAGCCAGTATTGGTACATCAGGAAGCCGGTTCCGCAGAGATGAAAGCTTACGGTAGCTAGGCCTGTTTCAAATTGATAATAAAGAAGTATAGGAACAATTACCCATTACACGCACAGACACAGGCACTAGCTAACTTGAAAAGCTTAGTTTGGAACATCACGATAAGTTCTTCATTGTTTTAGATAGAAGATTACAAGGTACCAGTAAATGTTGGGCAATCAAACAAACGGAAGAATATGCTTGCTAAAAAAACAAATGAAAGAGCATGACAATGATCCCCGACATGATGATGACAGGAACTGCCTTTTTGCATCTAGTCTACAAGATCATCTGCCACTGCTCATCAGTGGATATCTTACAAACCTGAAATCATGGCCCCAAGTTGAGATGCAATGTGCCTGAATTTACACAAAAACAAGCATATTAAACACATAGCTAAAAATTCTAGTAGAAACACTGAAATTCCACACATACAAGTGGTTTAAAGGTCAAGTACTTCACACCTCATCTATGGCAATGAGATTCAACAGCCCTCTAGCATAGATCTTAGTCAGCTTTGACATGAACCCAGGAGTTGCAATCAATTCTGGCGTTACATACAGCAGCCTAAGTGATGGTTTTCCAGAATCAAGGTCCTCATGGATCTACAAATTAAACAAGTAAATGTCAATATTCCAATTATAATAACATGCGCAAAATCAGAAACATCGAAGAAATTAGTCTTGGAAAGCATAAAGTCTCAAACAATAATTTCCTAAAGTAACCAATAATCTCCCTGATTCATCATAAAACTCAAGCTTAACACTCCTTTGGAATTTAGCTTGGGAAGCAGCTTCTTGTTTATCATAACCACCATACATTATTATGATGCGCCTCTTGGTACCACATATATGTGAAAAAAAAAAGGAACTCAAAAGCACGGATAAGTCACCTTGTTTTTGGCGTGTGATGTTTGGTTTGAAGAGAGATATTCAGCCGCAATTCCTTTCTCCTTCAATGCCATCACTTGGTTTTCCTAAAAAATATAAAAACGGATGAAAACCCACATCTCCAAATGGCTCAAAGATAACAAATATAGAACATAGTTTATACCATAATTATTGCTTACCATTAAGGCTGAGATGTAAAACGAACACCCAACAATGCAAGAAGTTAGGATGTATGCTTGCATTCAAAGACCAAAAAATGTTAAGTAGCATTTAACTCCCTGTAATTATATGAAACAATATGACATAAACTAAGATTAAATACCATTCACCTATTAGAGGACAAACAACAAGCACAATTCCAGGTTTCGCCAGTGCAGGGATCTGATAACACATTGACTTCCCTCCACCAGTTGGCATCAGACAAAAACAATCTCTACCTAGACCACGGCCGCCAAAAGAAAGATATCAGAACTACGTGATAAGCAATAAATATATGAATACACGTACATATGTGTGTGCGCGCGCGCGCGCGCGCGTGATTAAACGTGCTAAATGATCAGAAATTATAGAGGATTTTTTTTAAGAGTACGGACCCGAGAGAACAGCTTCGATAGCTTCAAACTGCCTGCCTCTAAATTCAGCATGACCGAAATGCCACCTCAGAAGCTTCACCAGAGCTTCCTTTCCGCAAACCTGCTTCACGGAACCGCAAATGCTCTGTAGCGGCAGCGGTGACTTCTTCATTTCCAGTCCGTCGAAGCTCTGCAACCAAACACAACCACTTTCTCACTCTTTCCCTTATTTTTCTAAATATGTTTGGAACGTGAGAATCAGAAAACGAAGAGGAAACTGAAGAACCCAGAAAAATAGACACAAAAGAATCGGAGTTCTGTTCTGCGAGGACGTGGTAAAACCCGGAACGTGCCCCTTTATTTTGTGCTGGATCTCTCTTCAGAAATGGGCCGGTGGCCTTGCGGGCTTGCAGCAAAACTTGTAAAATGTCCTTTCGGTTTTTTTTAGGATAAAAATTCAAATTTGTATTACTAAAAGCACTAACATCCATTTAGGCATTCGTGTAGGTATGGCGATAACATGTGCCACCATCTATAAGGGAAAAAAATCTAATTAGAATATTATAAAAAATTAGTAGATTTGAGTTTGATATAAACGAGTTTGAGTTAAAATGAGTTAGAATCGTTAAAACATAATTAATAAACGAGTCAACTAGTTTAATTTAAAGTCAACTCGTAATAATATGTTTAAATTTTATTTTAAAATTAGAATTTTATTATTGTTGGATTATAATAATGGTATTTATTATTATTGAGTTGTAATACCGATATTTTTCAAAATGTTTATATTTTTATTTTTGAGGTTGTAGTTCTGGACCTATGCTCATATTTGTTATTGTTTGGTTTGTAATATTGGTTATTATAGGTTAAAATCTGGAAAAATACTGAAATTTTTTGTTAGTAGGTAGGCTTATTATTTTTTTGGAGATATTTTGGATACTAATAAATGTAAATTTTACTTTTTATGTGAAATTATGTTAATCAAGTCAAATAGGTTATGCGTGTTAATTCAACTCATTTACCTGAAACAGGTTGAAATGGGTCGTGTAATATTGACTCATTTCTAGTTAATTATTAAACGGATCAAAACTGATGACACAATACGATTCGTTCTTTGAATAGGTCATGTTAAGATTTAAATGTTTGACCCATTTAACTTAAAGGGCAATGCGGGTTGACCCATATAATTAAATATCTATAACTTGACACAACTTATTAACATGTATTACACCCTTAGATTTAGGTTTTTTTTTTTTTTTTTGCTACACATACCACTTTTTATATTTTGTCTAAACTATCCAAAATCAAACTTACATTGGATTAGCCATTATTCTTAATAGAGTTCTGCTACGTATAGTCACTTTTGTATACTTTTTTTATACTCAATTGATGTGATTGGTCAAAACAGTTATTTTATATTAAAAAAATAATGCAATCAATCACATTAGTGGAATGCACAAAAGAGTAAGCGAAAGTAACTACACAAAGAATTTTTATTCTTAATATAATAATATGTTTTATCATATGTTTTTCTAATGTGTATTTAAATCTATAAAATCGGCTCTATTTTCATTTTCATAATTTTAAAAAACAGGAACCTATACAATCAAACATATCCACACAAAAAATTACTACGCATCAACATAATCAAATTACATCAAACCAAATTAGATCAAATTGTAAATCACACAAGACATAAAAAAATGCATCAAATTATATAAAAACACGAAGCACATATTTAAAAGGCTTTTTATTTAATTGCGCATGGCTACATTTAGATTTTTATGGAGAGAGAAAATAATATTTTTTTAATCAATTTCCTATGCTACATAACTCCATACAAATATGGAGATTAACTGCAGATGAAAGTATTTTCACTAGCATTTGCTTATTCCAACCTAGGCTTAGAGAATTAGCATTATAATAGCAAACTTAAAATTTGGCTAAAATCATATATTTTGTCTTTTGTCTATTCCATTCAAGAGAAATTCTCAAATTAGATTATCCATCTATTAGCCAAAATAATAATAAAATATTATTTATTTAATAATATTATTTATTTATTCTAATTTATCTTTTTCATATTTTGCAGTTCTACTTATCATATATTAATTAATAATCAAATTATAATTAAATTAAATTATTAAATCAAATACCATGAAATTATTGTTTGTCAACTATCTTCTTTTGTCAACCCTTCTTCTATCAAAAAATCATATCTATAATTCTTGAAACCAACAAACACATTTTGACAATCTACTTTTACACAGCAATCATATCTACAATTCTTGAAACTAACAAACACATTTTGCCCACCCTTCTTTATTGGGTTATATTTGGAGCCTAGTTTGTAAGCAGAAAATGCACAGACACATTATTCGCTCGACTATCATTCGACCTGGCGCTTGAGTGAAGCTCAAACAGTGTTAGTACGCTTGAGGTGCACTCGATAGTGAGTTCGAGCAAACTCAGACAGATTGTGCGCTGGAGGTGTGCGTGATGCTGGGCTCAAGCAAAGCACTAACTTTAGTGTTCGCTCAAGGGACGCTTAATAGACCGCTCGAGCCAATGTCTAAAGGCTTATGAGTCGAGATAAAGAGACTTATCAAAAATTGAGTCGAGATAGAGTTTGAGTGGGAGAAGAGAGAAATTAACATAAATTATTCAATGGATGGGGAATAGTAACCATACAAATATGTAGAATTACTGTAGCTTGTAAGTAAAACATTTGTCTTTACCTCTTCCAATATTAGACAATTTTATGGGGTTATTAACTAAATTTAGGTTTGCATTTACATTTGGTTACAAAAATGCTAATGCTTTAAAAGGCTTGATATTAGTCAAAAACTGCGTAAAAGTGTAGGATGCCTACACTAATGCATATGCTCTAGAAATATAAAGAGCCAGCAACTACATATGGTAGGGGTACTACCCGCACCATACGTTGCCCCTCTCCCCGCCCCTACCCTGCATGGGACAAGGGTGGGATTTCCCCCCCCCCCCCAACCAGCACCCACCCCCGTGATGCAGGGGTGGGGTACCCCATCTAGATACTGGGGTGCGGGGACTTCCGCTCCCCCCAAATAGGCCATGGGCCCAGAAGCACTGAATTGGACCGCCCAGTAATAAAAAAAAAATGTGTAATTTTTTAAATGGCAATAAATTGAATTTACAATAAATATATATATAAATTAAGAAAAAAAAGTTAAAGAAGTACTATTAATACTCCTAAATCCTAACTCCTAAGCCATTACAATTTACAATAATAAAATTACTACATTAACCAAACTATTACAATAATACAAATTAAGAGAAAACAATTACAAAATTACAAAAATAAGAGGGACATTGTGATTGTATCAACATTACAAAGAACTGAATATGTAAAATCTAAATACAATTATCAATTGAAAATAAATGATAAAAATGACAATGAGAAACTTTAAACTTTGACTTTGACATTTGAGGCGGGAGGCCAAGGGTGGAAATAGAATTTAGTGTTGCCTGTTGTGAGTCGTGAGATCATAAAATCTGAAATATTAACAATTGAATAGAAAGATAACTTAGAATTATAAACAAGAAACAAATTACAAATTAAAATCTAACTAACCAAGATGAGATGGGGATCAAGATGCAACATTGAGAATATATCATTTGAGTTTCGGCTTGGAATTAGGATTGAGGCTTGAGGTGCGCATATAACAGTAAGATTATAAAAACAATTAGATACCAAAATTATATAAATATAAAAAAAATTAAGGGACAATACAAATTGTACAAACTTATGGCAAATGGCAATGGTGGGTCAGGGTCCAATATGGTGAAGTCATACTGCAGTGGAGGTAGAAGTCATATTATGTATGGCTACAACAATTAAATTTAAAATTAATATCGATGAAATTAATATAAATAAAATAAATCAAAATAATAAAATGAAATATTGAAATAAACGATTACCAGATCCAGGCTGATCCAATTCTACATACAAATCAATGCCTCCCCAGTGGTCGGGAACAAAAAACTCTGGAATGGATCCAATATGTACCCTCTAGTACCAAAGGCCGACTCTGAGGCTACGGTGCTAATAGAAATGACCAAAATACTGCGATCTATCTCTCCAAGAATGGGATACTTCACGGCATTGATCTTCCACCAAGCTAATATATCAAACCTTTATATATATGGGAGAATATCACTTGCCAAATATCGATCTACCTCCGACTTCACCTCTGTAGATTGACGAACTAGTTAGGAGTTCTGTGAGAGGCTTTAGGCCCACACCAACCTACGCTTTTCCCCCGCCCCGCCCTCAAAGGAGGCGCTGAGTAAGTGTAGGTGTAGGTGCGCTAACACCCCTGATTATAGTAAACTTATCAAACAATCTATCGAGAGTATCTCTAACCATGCCCCCAATAAGCTTAGCCCATGCGACCCCATACACAAGTCTCAAACCATATACCATGCCATTAATCTTAAGCTAGGGGTCAAGAATAACAGCCAAATATAACAAAATATTTTGCCTACTCAAATCCTCTAAATACTTGTCATATTTGACTCTCATCATCAATGTCATCTCCTGCATCTTAGTATGGTCACTCATACACATCTTATCCAATTCTTTTTTCACCTTACATATTTGTTGAGTGAACTCATTGAATGTAAGGTACAAAGAACCACATATTTTCAATGTTACATAGTAGAAAAGCCTTAAAAAATCTACAAAGATAACAACCACCTCTCAATCATCACCAATAGGATTTCCTAATCCCCGTGCTCATCAAAATATCTGACATATTGGATGTTTTCATTACCCAATAATTTAAAAGCTGCCTTATATTCTTGGGCCGCCTCCAACATAAAAAAATGTTGAGTTCCATCTTGTAGGAATATCAATACAAAGGTCATTATTGGATGTTATGCCCGCATTCTTTGCAGCGGCTTTGAATTTCTCCAATCTAGTGGGAAAAGATCTCACAAATCTCATAGCCATTCTGACTCATGCAACCCAGCCATCAAAATCTCTCAAGCCATTAAACACAATTAAATTCAAAATATGTGTAGAACATCTAAAGTGCAAACAATCACCACCAAAGATTATCTTATTTGCCTTTCTAAGATAGATCTTAAGATATTCTAATGTGACATCGTTAGACGAGGCATTATCAGCTGTAACTGTCGAAACCATGTCAACCCATATTCCTTTATTGCAGCCTCCAAGGTCTTGCCAATCATCTCATCCCTTGTAATCAGAAATTAGATAAAATTTCATAATTTTCTTATATAGTATCCAATCACAATTAATGAAATGTATAGTCAAAAACATATAATTAAAATTTGAACAAATGTCCAAGTATCAGTAGTGAGACTTACAACTTGACCCGTCAATTAGCCCCCCAACAAATCATTCTCCTTTTGGTAATGTTTTTTAATATCTTTTGCCACAGTGTGGCGAGAAGGAATATTTAACCTAGGTTCCAAGCAACTAAAATATTCTTGGAACCTTCTCCCTTCTACAAATTAAAAAGGTAGCTCGTCCATGATAACTATACGAGCTAACTTTCTTTTACACTAATCGGGGTCATACTTAGTATACCTTTTCAACGTAGAACCCCTACTACTCCCATCCACCATTTTTTTTAGTCCAATCTCTAATCTAGATTGACTTTTTTCTTGTAAGGATCTCAATATTAGACTCTTCTTGCATTGTTCTTCTAAATGCACATTTAATTATGATATACCATGTTTCTTAGAGTGACATCCATAGATTTTATTACAGTTGTTACACTTTGTTTGGGGTTATTGGAATCACCACCCTCTAATTTGGTAAAGTGAGACCAAACTATGGAAACATATTTCTTGATTTGTGTGTGCTTATGGGCAGGACAACTATCACTAGGGTTAGTGCTGGGTGTACGATTAGGTGTTGGGGTAGGCTCGGTAGGGGTAGGACAGCTATCACTAAAATTTGAGGGAGTAGAGGAATGCCTTTTCCAAAACAAGGAACAAATTTGAAATTAAAATAAAAACATGCCACTAACATTTTCATTATTATAATTTGTTTTATAAAATAAGCATGCACAATCAAATTTCAACATGCCACTAACCTTTTCATTATTATAATTTATTTTATAAAATAAGCACACACAATAAAAATAGACCTCATATTACAAGCATGCACAATCAACTCTGAATTTTTATAATTTTTTTTATATATTTCTATATGCATCACAAGGTTCATAGTTCTCTAATTTGTTTTAATTTTTTTTGGTATACTCATCAAACTTTGAGTTTTTATCCTTTTATGTTTCTAATGGTGGCTACAACATAAAAAAAAAGGAATAAAAATGTATACCCATTAGCTTTGCCTCGTGGATTGATGAATATACCTCGAAAAAGGTGGAGAATGTGCATCATGTTGGCTTATTACTGCCCTTGCCTATGCCCTAACAAATTGGGATAGGTTTGTCCATGGATTTCGTGGAAAGGTTACCAATTTCCAATGGGTATTATGTTATTATGGTAGTTGTTGATAGATTGTCTAAATATTCCCATTTTATGGCATTGAAACACCCGTTTACATTATTAAAGGTGGCATCATTATTCTTTGATAATGTCTTCAAGTTGCATGGTATGCCTCAGAACATAGTTTCTAATAGGGGTCAACTTTTACAAGTTCATTCTTGAAGGAGCTCTTCAAGTTACAAGGAGCAACTCTTTCTTACTCTTTTGCTTATCACCCTCAAAGTGATGGGTAGACTGAGACTGTTATAAATGCCTTGAGCATTTTCTGAGAAGTTTCACAGGAAATAAACTAAGGTTGTGGTTTGAGTAGTTGACCTTGGCTAAGTGGTGGTACAATACCACTTTCCACACTTCTACAAAATTAACATCTTATGAGGCAGTGCATGGCAAACCCCCTACAAGGTTACAAAGTTATATACCTGGATTGACTCTAACCATATAGTAGATGAAGTGTTGATGACCATAGATCAAATTTTCGCTACATTAAAACTTAATTTGTCAATAGCTCAGGAGAGAATGAAGTTTCAAGCTGATAAGAACTGAACTAAAAGAAAGTTTGTAGTTAGAGATTGGGTGTATCTTATGCTGCAACCTTATAGGCATCATTCATTAATAGCTATGCGAAATTTTATGGTTTCTCCTAGATTCTTTGGTCTATTCCATATCACACAAAGGATTGGTCAAGTTGCTTATAAACTTGATCTACCTCAGCATGCTTCACTTCATCCTATATTCCATGTTGTTTTGTATTTGAATTAAGAGTGATAAATGGAACAACGCCGTTGGATAGAATGTGTATAAGTAACAAATGACGTCGTTTTAGTAAGAATAAGTTGAGTTCTTTTGATTGTATACAAAACGTTATCGTTTTAATCCAAATAAATACTCCACAAGCTGGAAAGGAGGCCAACTCCGGAAAATTCATCCAACACTCTCTCTCTCTCTCTCCAGAAGCTCTCTACTTGGGGAGACCAAAGGGAAATCTTCAATAAGGCAAGTTGCACCCGTGGGTGTATTGCTCGCCCCCCATTGTGAGTTGAATAATAAATAATAATTAGGCGTTTTTGGTAACCATAAAATTAAAAATAAGGATCATGCTACTTGGCATCTCATTTTTGACAACCCTTCTGAACAACAATCAGTAAAAATTATTTTCTTCCAGTCATATTCGACAAACATCAAGAAAAACTCATTTTCCTTAAAGAAAACGTAAAAGTTTGAGGAAAAAATTAAAATAGCTTTTTTTTAAAGTTGTAAAAAAGAATCGTCAAATGAGATGCTAAGTATCATTTTCCTTGTCACTTTCTCCTGCCTGATGCGCACCATCATGAGGAAGACTGGCAACAGAAATTTGACCCGCAAAAGATAATGCGCAAGTGCAGAAAGATGAGAAGATTCACAAAAATATAAACGACGTGTTCTTTTTATCTCTTGCTGCATATATCCCATTGCTTACAATATATAGTTTGATTAGCAGCAACCCAAATGCCGAAAGCCAAAAGCCGAAAGCCGAAAGGACATCAGCATTCGTGAAACATGCCCTACTCGAGTTTTTCACATCGAACACTCAAGGTATTTTCTCAACATCCTTGTTTTAGTACAGCGGTACACTTCCCAATAAGTGATCTATCCGCTGTGCTAGATTTACGTGGCTGCCTTTTCTATGAAATCCTTTATGTCAAAAGCATCACTGCTAATCTTTGTAATGACACCCTGCACAGATAATGCAAGTTACCAGCAATTATACAACCTGACATTCTATTCATAAATTCACTAGGATGCATGATATGTGTGCGAGTGCAGAGAGAGAGAGAGAGAGAGAGAACCTTTTCTGTTATGATACCAGAGATCAGATTAGCAGGGGTGACATCAAAAGCCGGGTTCCAGACAGAGATTCCAGATGCAGCAACTTGTTCCCCAAGTCCTCCACGTGAGTGTGTCAACTCCTTTGGGGATCTTTCCTCTATAACAATCTCTTTTCCAGTGTAAAGGGATAAATCGATGGATGTCAGAGGTGCAGCCACATAAAATGGAATGTGATGATGCATTGCACACAAGGAAAGGCTGTAAGTTCCAATCTTGTTAGCAGTATCACCTGAAATTAGATTAAAAGGCATCATTTAGATATACTTCCTAGAATCAGACGATAGAAAGGCAGTTGAATGGTTAACATGGAAGTACCATTTGCAGCCACACGATCGGCTCCAACAATGACAGCATCCACTCGTCCATCCTTCATCAATGCAGCCGCAGCCGAGTCTGCTATAAGAGTGGCAGGTATGTTATCATGCACCAACTCAAAAGCTGTGAGTCTAGATCCCTGGAGATGGTAAAACGAACAAACAGATGAACTTGGACAGATGCATTACAAGTATATCACAGCCCACTTTGTGTAACACAGGCATATTGCCATGTTAAGCTCAGATGCATGAAAATTCATCACCAATAATTTGCAAAGCTTTTGTTCGAACGACCTTTAATAATAAACCCCATTTCACTTTCACTGTATTCAGAAAAAAAGTCTCTCTCCTTGTGTTGAAATTTAAGCCAGTGCTTCTACTTTCTCAAATGTGAAAAGCAAACCGTGCTCGTTACTTCGAAACAGATTACCTACTGGTAAACAAACCAGCCAAAGTCTGGTTAGTCTATGAGGTAAGAGTCGTAAATGTTTTTTGCCATAAAATGACTAAGCAATAACTTAATTAGCATTGTTTGCATTACAACATTTTGTGATTGAAAACCTCAGCTGAAATATAGAGGACATCTGCTTCGAGGGGACAACATTCTATGCATTTCAAGCATCCAGCCATAAATGTTAGTATCAATATTGAGTTTTCTTTGGTCAAGACTACAAGATACATAGTCCCTGGTTACTCACCATGTGTCACTAAACAATTCACTGAAGGATCCATACGTAAGCATCATTGGAATAAGGAGCTTCCAACGTATTATTAGTCATTAAACTTCGAGATATTTTCAAGAACTGATTCTAACTGTGCAATTCTTTCAATTGCCAACTATCAAGCCATGTTTGCGATAGATAGATGAAAAGTTGCAGGACATCTAACTTGTCATATGAAGATTTTGTTACTTTTTGACTTTTGCAATATTGGAATCGCCTATGCTATTTTCAAGGTTTCCGGCTTGTATTAGAGTCCTTTCATGGTTGCATATTAAATAGATCATCTTACCAATATTTTTCTGGCAGAATGAGGTTTTTTTTGGGGGGGAGGGGGGATCTTTAAATTGGCCCTAAACTGTAAAACGAAAATCATATATATATATATATATATCTATATATATCAGCTGAATAAACAATAATGCTCTTTCTAGAGTTTGTGCATTATGGCACATCCTAAAGCTTTCCTTGTAGATTATAGGGTTTTCTCCTGTCAAGATGTGCACTAGCCTTCTATTCCTTATCACCTATGTCACAAAATGGAAGACCTTGTAGATGCTAATGAAGGCTATAAACAACTACAAACTAAGTATTTCACCTGGTTGAATGGACGGGTTTCAGTGCAATATGCCCTTTCCAACAATCCTTCAGAATGAACAGCACGGATCACACCAAGGGCAGTACCATATCCAGCGGTTGCAAGGCTGACAAAACAAAATGAAACAGTCAGAACAATATTGTGCGGTGATCATAAAAAGGGAAGAGAGAGATGGAGAGAGAGTTATGTGGTTAACAGGATAAAAGAAGAAGAAGAAGACGAATTACCTGCCAGTGTTGCAATGAGTCAAGATAGAAAGCTTCTTAGAGTTCTTCAGCTGATGGCGAAGAAAACTTACCCCATAAGACCCAATTGCTTTATTTGAAGCAACATCATCCTTGAGCATAATTTCAGCAGCTTCTATATAGGCCTGTTGAATTAAAAGATATGAAGGTAACAAGGCTTGCATCAACTTCCAATCACACTTTCAGAACTTAAGAAAGAGTGAACAGTCAAAAAGTAGTTTTTTCAGGCTTCATCTACTATGTATCTGGTCAAAGACTCAAACCCTAAGATTCTAGGCCAAAGTCACCATCAAATAATTAATTCAACCTGAAATATGCTGGGTGCTTCTGAAGCAGCAGTTGCAGCCATTGATATAACTTCTTTGAGTTTTGTCGCAGCATCTGAAAGGTTCACTGCAGTTGGGCGGCTGAAGAAACATGAAAGATGATCACATAATCAGACAATATTATGTGGATTAATGGGTATATGAAAAGCTAAGGTCACAACTGATACCCAAGATTATCTACCATTACCAAGCTAGGGATCAGATTCACAAGGAGGTACCTTGAGACAAGATATTCCAACTTCTTGTTTAGAAAGAAAGCAGCATCATCAGTCGTTCCTTTAAAAGCCTCTAAATTGAATACTTCAACTGCCAGGGATAGGGCAGCTGCAATAGCAATAGCAGGTGCACCGCGGACCACCATATCCCTTATTGCAGACCTGAGAATTTAAACAAGATATTGCCCATATTTGAGAATTTTTTTTTGCCCATGTAGTTGAACTTCTGGTTGACTAGTGGTCTGTTAACAGATCTAACAAATGCAAATGGGTGATATAAAGAGAGGAAATTATTAACATGGAAATGGTAGATAGTGTTCTATAAAATCAAAATGTTGATGGAAATTCTGAGTGCATAACCACATATACTATAACACCTGGATTGAGTAGAGGAGTATCAAAATGAGATCCCACATTGCCTGGGAGGAAGAAGTTCTCGTGGTTAATAATTCCAAGGGACTCTTACTATACCTTGACTGGTCCTTTAGAGGAGAAACCCAACTATAAATTAGATTTTCCTTTAGTCATTACAAATAGTATCAGAGCTAATCCCCAATGACAGGTGTGGGACTTGAGGCATATCACCTACAATGGAATAACCTAACAAAGAGGTCGGTGATTTAAGGGCAAAGATATAATAACCCGGATTGAATATAGAATGATTGTAAATGGAATCTCATATTGCCCATAACGTGAGAATTTATTATGGATAATACTGAAAATTATTTTGTTAATACAATCATTAAGTGGAACATAAGGCTAACATTGTGCACAGGGAACTAAACTTAGTTCCCTGAAATTCTTCAAAGGGACTGTCCAGGCTCATCTGTTCTTTTTTTTTTTTTTTTTTAAATGTAGGTCTCTGCTAAAAATTGACATTATAATATAAATAACTAAAAGGTATACCATATCATAAGCTGTTACAAATTAAGACCCCCACTTTACACTTGGCGGTAAAAAAATCATCTAAGACACAACATTCATACTTTCAATATCTTCTGGGAAGGCAAAGTTATTCAGAAAATAAAAATAGAAAAAGAAGATAAGAAAGAAGTGGCATATCAGAAAAATGCAGAGCTCAAGTGTGGAACAGAAGAAAATGTCCAATGATCAGTTGAGGCAATTTAAATAGAGCTCTCTAATCGATTACCATCCATCTGCGGCATCCCGAATTTCCAAGTATATGGTTTCCAGAGGAAGCTTTCTCTGTTTAAAAATAAATAAACACTATTTAGAAAGAAGTAATCAACTGCAATTCTCTTGGTCCGAACAAAAACTTTAAAATCCAATCAATTTATATACTTGTCTGAAGCAAGTCATTTCCAAGAGATTTTCATTTAAAAAAAACGGAGAAAGGTAATAGGAAAGGCTGGTAAAGACCCAAAATTTGCTAGCTTCGAGTATTTCCTATCTATAAGGTGCTCCATGAAACCTCATATAATTCCGATTTTCACTCCTTCTCATAGTCCAAGAATGCCCATTTGCGTCATTGTCACATTTGTAAACACAATTTCAGGTCAATTCGCAGAAAATCAAATGATAGTAACCTTGGTTCTTATGAACGTTTTCAAGTAGATATCTTTTTCTTTTCATATAATTATTTATGTCCACGTTTTCCATCTCATCTTCACAGAGACCATTTCCATTTCAGCTAACAAAAAAGACGAGTATGCTTGCCATTCCACCGAAAATGAACACAGAAACAGAAACGTTTTAAAGAACCAAAAACACGTTGTGACATCAATTTCGTCTTTTAAGCATTCTTAATTAGATTTGGAGAGAGAGAGATAGAGAGATAGAGAGAGAGACCTGATCAAGAAGCTGAAGCGAACCACGCTTGTACAAGATAGACTGGAGAGAATTGTCCGCTTCCATAACAGCCGACTCAGCCTTCTTACGACGAAGTTCCCCACCACAAGTAAAGCTAGTTATGCGGCTCTGAAATTCAAACGTCTACATGTGGGTTGCTGCGGATTTCACCACAAGAAGAATAAGAAGAAGAAGAATCGGCTTAAGAGGAGTGTCTAGGTTTACCTGAACTGAAGGCGATGGAAAAGTTTGCTGAGTTCTGATTCCTTCTCTGCTTATTCTCTATCACTGTCGTGATTGGACGCCAACGAGTTTCACCGAATCCACACCATTTTCTGTAACATCAACTGCGTGTACTATATACCAACTCTGTTGCGCTTTATTCCTCCCTATCGAGATACTACTTTTTTATCGTCATTTTATTACTTTATAGTTTATACTGTATTTAAAATTTTTATTTTTTTATTATTTTTTTAAGTATTTTTAACCTTTTTAATAAAAAATTAAAAAAATATATAACTTTGTTAATAATCATTTATTTAACTATTAAATAAAAAAAATTTAAAAATAATTAAAAATAAATAAATAAAACGATAAATAAGTAGGAACAAATAGTTAACCTATCATTATTCTTATATAAAAACTTGTACATCCATAAAAGAATTATACAAAAACAATCTTATAAACTAACGTGACTTCATCTAATTTGTTAAACATATTTTATAATAAAAATAATTTTACAATATGAAGAATCAAATCAAATCATATCATTTTGTGAGATTATTTTTATGTAATTATTTTATAGGTAGAGTATTTCTCTTCTTATATTGATGAATTATGTTATATACAGTCACTTTTACGTATTTTTTATACACTTCATTGATATAATTGGCTAAAGTAGTTAGTTTATATTAAAAAAAATAATACAGTCAATCACATTAATAGTGTTTATAATAAATACGCAAAAATGATTAATTTTTATATATTGATATCAATTACGGAACATGTCGTATAAAAATGGGAAAATTACTATTTGTTACGAGATTTGAACTTTTTTTTTCTGATTTACATTATAACACATTTTGTACGGTGAAATGAAAGCGGAAATGATTGTGATTTGCAATTTTATTCTTTTAAAATATAGACGCCGTAGATCAAGAGTGGCATATATATATATATATATATATATATATATACACATAATAAGACTCCAAGCAACACAAATACGACACCAAATAAATGGATATGAGTTTGATCCAGATGCGTTTAACCAAACGGATTGATTTCATAAGACATCATTGATAAACAATTATATTGCAAGTCAACCCACAATCTATTCATATATAATACGCAAAAAATTTTATTTTTAAATTTTATAACTGTTTAGTCTTTAGTCTTATATATCTCTTTTTGTTGTTGATAATATGTAGTGCTAATATTAATATTTGATTACTTAATATCTTAAATTATTAAATTTTTTTTGTTGATATATAATTTTTATCTTATGAAAATGTTAATTTTCTTATATATTATTGGTCTAGACATTGATAATAAAATATTTTATTATAAATCTAGTTGTAATTGTGAATTATTTATATAGTTATCATTATATTATATATGAGATTATATTAATTAGTTTAAAATAAATATACGGTCAGCTCAACGCATTTATATGAAGCAAGTTAAACTGGTTGTGTCTAAGTTAACCCAATAAAAGTTACTTATTAAACAGATTTTTTGTTAAGAATGCCGATAGATTTTTCAAGTCTCTTAGGGTGGGTTTGGATGTTGAAGTGAGTTGAGTTGAGTTGAGTTGAGATGATAAAATATTGTTAGAATATTATTTTTTAATATTAAAATTGTTTTAGAATTTGAAAAAGTTGAATTGTTTATTATATTTTGTATTGAGATTTGAAAAAGGTGTAATGATGAGTTGAGATGAATTGGGATGAGTTAGGTATCCAAACGCACCCTTAGTGTATAGGGGGTGTAGAATGCTCTAGTGTTAGAGAGGAGCATAAGTTATGGAAGTTTGTTTGGAAGATGAGGGTGCCTAATAAGGTTAAAATATTTGCTTTGAGAGTTTGTAGGATGGGGCTTCCTTCAAAACAGAACTTGCAAAAGAAGAGGGTGGATATTTGTATTCATTGTGATTTCTACACTGCTGTTATGGAAGATGTTGCACATGCTATTTTTCATTGCCCTGCTGTTAGAGACACTTTTCTTGTAAAAAAAAATTGTATTGAATACCCTCACTTATGACGGAGGAATACCGTAGAAACAATCAGGACACTAGGGATTTAAAATTAAACAGAAAACACCATCCTAGGCATCAAAATCCAACCTATAATAATATCACCTATACATTGAACAAAACAAATCACCCCTGTAAAACAGACCAACCAAGATACCGCCTAGCAAAAGAAAAAATAGAGTAACATGAAATAGACTACTTAGCTCGTAATGTAGGAAGCCCCAATCTATCCAATCTGAGGATGCCTCTTAATAATCTTGGTAACGTCTCATCCACTTCATAATTATAGCTATAACCAGCTTCACCTCATCTTGCAAGATAATCTACGGCCTGGTTGCCTTTTCAAAATTGATGAACTACTTGATAACTCAACCCTTCAAGCTCTTGAATAAGGTCATCCCAAAAATTTCATAAGTACCATAAACTGCACTATCGAGCACTAAGCCAATCCACTATCACCTTTGAATCACATTCCAGAATTACTTGCCAAGCACTCATTCATTTACAAAGCTTTACCCCCTGTCATAGTGCACACAGCTCTGCCTCAATGTTGGTGCTAACTCCAAACTGCCCTGAAAATGCCCCAAGTAGCAAGCCTCTATGATCATGGACCACTCCCCTTCCACCACAGTTCTCTAGGTTCCCTCTACAGCTACCATCAACATTAAGCTTCCACCATCTAGTAGGTGGCTTCTTCCATGCGACTGCACAGACTTACTTGAAAGGACAACGATGCACACAAATATCCATAGCACTTAGAACCTGTTCATCGATAGGGGCTAGAGCATTTTTTTTCTTCAATGTCATTAACTATAGCACTAATCCATGATCGGACCACTCTCCAAACTCCAACCTCAGTCTCCTTAATCCCTTCCATCTGAGCTTTGCATCTTTTTCTCCATAGACACCAAGTTAGAACACTTGGTAGCAACCCAATGAGTAGCCCTTTCTTTGTGGCTTTCTTAGCACAAGTTAACCACGTTAACACTCTCTACCACCATGACCCAGCATGCATACACGAGACACCCAAGGCCATCGCTGCCCTTCTCCACACCTGTTGTGCCAACTCGCCCGTCGCAAGAACATGATCCAAAGACTCCGTTCTCGGCAAACTGCAACAATCACATTTAGATGTAATGATAACTCCATGAAATTGTAAGCAATTGCCAACCGCTAAACAAAGGAACCACGCTCTCCACATGCATACTGAAATTTTACTAGGCAAATGGGTATCGCAAATCCATTCCATCCAAGAAACACGGTCTCCCTCCACACGTATCAATTCCCACACACTGGCAGAAGTGAAACAGCCGTCTGGTGTCAGCTTCCAGAGTAGAATATCGCTGCCTGTTCTCCCAGCACAAGTGTTCCTGCATACCTCAGCAGTAGTCTCTTCTCCCATCAATTGCACAAGCCTATTTAAATCTCATTGGTCCCCTATCAAGACGTCACTGACTTTTAAATTAGGCTGCACCACTGCTTGAGCCATATCACCCAAGGTTCCATCCCTAAACCACCTATCAAACCAAAAGGATGCCCCAACCTCCTTTACCTTTACTCTCGACAATTCACAAACCTCTTGGACAACAGCAGCCATCGATCTCTAGAGTGAGAGCTAGACCGTCGAGGAACCATTAAAGATAAGTGACATCCTCTCCCATATTTGTCATTAGAAACTGAGCCCATAACGAGTCCATGGATAAAAGATGCCATGCCAACTTCATATGCATTGCGTGCTGAATTTCCACAAAGTTTCTCAGACCCAACCCTCCTTCATTAGTTGGCTTACTAATCCGAGACCATGCACACCATTTAGTCTTAACTTTACCACCAAGCTCCCCCCAACAGAATGTTGACAAAATGGAATTTAGCTTCTTGATAACCATCTTAGGCACATCCATAACAGCAAGCAAGTGTGAAGCCATGCTCGTTAGAACATGCTTCAATAATGTAAGTCTCCCCCCTTGCGACAATATTTTGGCCTTCTAGCCTGCTACTTTGGCTCTAACTTTAGCAACCAAAGGTTCCAGATGACAGACGTTCAACCTCTCCAAAACCAACGGAACCCCCAAGTAAGTCACTAGAAATTTACCTTTCCATAAAACCAGTGATTCTAGTTAACGCACGATAGCATATTGTACTGATATAAGGGGCTGTAAAAATTGCCGATTTAGTTTTACTAATATGTTGCCCAGACCACTTTTCATACGTAGAAAGTGTGCTTACAAGTCTTTGCATGGATCTCTTCATGCCCTTCAGAAAAATCAAAATATCATCCACATATAGCAAATGCGAAACCAGTGGAGCCCCTATTGAATGATAAAGTTTTCCAATCAACCATTTTCGAATTGCTGACGAAGGAGACAGGACAAAACTTCTTGTATCAAAATAAACAAATAAAGAGAAAGGGGATCTCCTTGTCGAAGACCTTTACTAGGCTGGAAAAAACCTTTATAAGAGTCGTTCATCATCACCGAATACCACAGACCATGGAGAGGCAACACATACTCTAACCAACTTGCAAAATCTTTCTGAAAAACCATATCCAACAAGAACTTGGAATAAAAACTCCCAATTCACTTTGTCGTACGCTTTAGCCATATCCAATTTTACCATAGCATTTCCTCCCTAGATTTTCTTTTTAAGACCATGCACCATCTCTTGGGCAAGAGAGATATTTTCAAAAATACTGCACCCTAGGATGAATGCCCCCTGCTCTTGTGAAATCAACCTGGGCAGAAGACTTGTCAATCAGGATACAATGATCTTCAAAAAAATCTTATATACAACCGAGCAAAGGCTGATAGGCCGAAATTTCTCAAAGGTTTTTGGATCCGACACCTTCGGGATAAGAACAATATAAGATGACGTATAAAAAATCGGTAATTCGGCTTCACCAAAAAACTCCCTATCCGTTTTTACAACATCTTCTTTTACAATATTCCAACAAGAAATATAAAAAGACGATCCAAAACCGTCAGGTTCTAGACTACTCTGCCGTGGAATAGACAACATCTCTGCCTTTACTTCCTCCTCCGCTGGTGGTCTACATAAATCAGAATTATCATCCATCGACACCTCCTCGCTCAAAAGGGTAGATAGATCCGCTTGCTCAATTTTCGGCTCCAGTTAGAAAATTCAAGAGAACTCCACAGCTCCTGCATGGATCAAATCTGGCAAGTTCAAACAGGTCCCATCCTCAAGATGCATTTGTGAAATAACAGAGTTATTTCTCCTCTAATTTACTACTGCACGAAAAAATTTTGAGTTCTTATCTCCCTCCTTTAACCACTTTTTCTTGCCTATTTGGGCAAGTCTAGTTTCTTCCATCTTTTCCCACACCTCAAGCTCCACTTTGTAACAATATAATCAGTTTCAACGACTTCAGAATATTCCACTTGGAGATGAGACTCCAATAATTCAAGCCTATCTTCTAGTCCTTTGATATTCCGATCAACCCGTCTGAACACAGATTTGTTCTAGGCTCTGTGTTCTATCTTAGTACACTTCAATTTTGCAACCAACTTTATTAAACTTGATCCATACACTAGTCTATCCCAGACCTCCTTAACAAAACTTTGAAAAGAGTAATGATTACACCACATCTTTTGGAACCTAAAAGGAGAGGGACTATACTTGGGACCAATTGAGATAAATTCATTATCAATGGACTATGATCAGAGGTCTTGTGCTTAATATACTCCACCTTCACCATAGAAAAAATTGACCGAGAAATCTATTTTAATGAGCACCCTGTTCAATCGAGCCCATTTCCTGGCAGTGCCGGCTTGACTATTACACAATGACAAAGAATTACCTTGATAATTCAATTCAATAAGGCCACTAGTGTCTATACACATATTAAAATCATCCATAGCTTGACCAGCTCGAGGACACCCACCAACCCTTTCCTTATCCCCCTTGATGATGTTAAAATCTCCCAAAATAAGTCAAGGATGCTCCTCAAGATGAATATCCACCAATTTCTCCCATAGCTCTCGACGCTTGGCCTAAGTGAACTTAGCGTAAACGAACGTCACCAATGTCTTTTTGGCCTCCAACATAAACCATCCTGATATCATCTAGTTAGAAACACAGACCACTTCAAACTCATGTGGCTATTTCCAAAAAATCCAAAATTTTTCCCCCAAATCCTCATTACAGAAGTATCCATCGAAACCCAAACACCGAGTAAGCTGTTGCAATTTATCTTGTCTCGCAAAAGGTTCAAAGAATGCAACAATGGAACCATTATAACTTCAAATCAAATTTTGTAAAGCACGTCTAGAACTGCCCAACCCCTTAATATTCCATGCAATGATGGAATCTGTCATAAGTTTAGTTTCGCGATGAGGGTAGACACCCACAGTGAATGACGTACAGGCAAAACTTTAACTTTCGAACTACTAACAGGCTCTTGTAAATTATCATACTCATACCCCTTATGTGTAGCCAACCCTTTGACATGTTCATCATCCTCTGTATCCGAACCATAAAAAGCAAGAACACAAGGTTCAACCCCAGGCAAGGATTGAGCTACAACACGGCTCTCTGTTTTGAGAACTTCGGTCACCATTGTCGCAATGCTACAATTCCCACCAGGAGACGAATGTAGGTCCTCGATAAAAAGATCTTTCGCAGGGTCCACATGAACACCTCGTAGCTCCTGTACCGGGTCCTCGCCCTGTGCCCTAGTATCCCCTTTTTGGATTGAAGTCAGCTCTTCAAATTGTTTCTCACAATCTGGCTCTTCTACTATCGACAATGCCAAACCCTCCTACTCACCACAACCCACATGCACATCATCAGTCGGCACCAACTCCACAACATTTACATCTCCACTCATTGCCTTTTCTTCCTCACTCACAACCTTTCTTTCTCCAATTACAACATCCACCACTTGACAACTCAGTTATTCTTTCAAACCACTAGAACGTGCCTGCTTATCTTGAATATTAGTGGGCTTTTGGTTTTTTTGCCAGACTTTCTTGGCCCCCTCTTTAACATCATCTTTGCCTTTTTCAGAAAGCCTTCTCCTGCCCTACAAATTACGGACGTATGGCCTTGCCTACAACATTTCACATATTAAAAACCCTTCCTTTCATACCTTACCTCTTGTCAAAATTTTTTGTTTCCCACCATAATAGGGAAACCCTGCACCGGCTCATCTATGAGTTCAATCTCCAAGCACATATGCGCACCCGAAGCTCGAGTTCTATATAAAGTAGCGTTATCTGTTCCCAAAAAATGACCCAAACGTGTGGCAAAGATCTGCAGGTAATCAGTTCTATACAAATGCAACGGAATACCAGGTAAGAAAATCCATTGCGGGGCCAACTTGGATTCCTTACATAAATCGAATTCCTTGGTCCATCGAAACAACCTGAATATGCATCTAACAATTAGTCGTCCTTCACAAGCCCATCCATGAATGAAATCCTGCTCAAACTGTAACTTAATCAATACATGATGATCATCCATAACACTTACAGTAGGGGCGTCCAGTAAACCCAAGACTTGACAATGACCTTGCGGATATCATCAATGGTTGGTCTGGTGCGAACGAACTTCAACACAAGCGCATAACGAAAATTTTCAGCCGCCTTAGACATTTCTGGTTCTGTGAATATGAAGCCAGGTTCACCATCCACATCAACTGGGTAACACATTTGCTTCTTGAAAGTTGAAGGTGATTGTGGCGCCCTCAACTTCCATGTACGGACACACACGGAAATCGAGACACCCGAGATGATGACAACACGGTCACGCACCCCATCGACATGTGCTGAGTGTGTGCAATGCAACACGTGTACAATAAAATACGCAGCGAAACGGTTAAGTCAAATAACTAAGTACCAGAGTTTAATACAATATCAGAGTACTGAAAATCCACATGTCAACATAATACAATTTTGTTTACAAAACAACATCAAATCAAATAAAATACAATAAACAAAAACAGAAATAATCTTCAACACAAATATAGCCCATGTCCCTACTCCTCAGGCGGAGCCGCATCCTCGGGCTCAGCCTCATCAAAACCTGCATCAAAATCTACAGTCCCACAAAAATGGAACCGCAGGTAAGTAAAACCCAAAAAGCTCAAAGACCATAAATATATTTAAACAACCAACGCTATGCAT
>QEOT01005927.1:103673-116504 GCA_003123785.1 Pterocarya stenoptera
AAAAAAAAAATGGTGCCATTTTGGAGATTCACATTGTAATTTCTCACATTTGAAAAAGAATCATAAGCATTGTTCGTGTGAAGAAGATTAAGTTTAGAAATAAAAAGGATGAATAATTCTAAGTGCAATCCCCTCCTAGGGAGACCCCGCGCACCCCTTTTGTGGTCTGGCATGTTAGTGTTGAACGCATCGTTTCATTCAAGTGAAGGGTCAAATACTTGAACGAATCGTTTCATTTGCTTGTCCCCTCCGTATGCCTCGAGTCCCCTTCTTCCTGAACTGAGTCCCTCCCCTTCCTCAGATCATTTTTTTTTTGCCATCTCAAATGGTGACTAAACATTTTTATTCTTTCTTAAAGTTCTAGTAGTTTACATACACAAACATATAAGTTGTGATTTTATATATATAAATGTTTTGTTATGCTTTGTTAGAATTATTCATGTCTGCAACGATTGAATCCATCACCAGTCCATATTTCTGTAAATGATTTCGTAGATGAAACACTTAGGTGTAGTTTGGATAGTAAGATAAGATAATTTAGTTTTAAATGAAAGTTGAAAGTTGATTTTTGACAGAAAATGAACATCAGGGTCATTTTAAGGCCTTGTTTGTTTTCAAAAATGAGATCAGATAATTGAGATTAAAATTAAAAAATTAAATAAAGTATTGTTAGAATATATTTTTATTTTAGAATTTGAAAGAGTTGAATTATTTATTTTATTTTGTATTAAAATTTGAGAAAGTTGTAATGATTAGATGAGATAAGATGAGATAGATTTGAAAAATTTGAAAAAGTGTAATGATGAAATTAAAATGAGATAAGATGAGATAAAATATTTTTTGAAAACAAACGAAGCCTTAGTCATTCAACCAAATGACACTTAAGTAGAGTGCGCAAGGATTGTAATATGGGTACTGTAGACATACTCTATTTAAAATATCTTAATATATTTGTGAATAGTAATGAAATAGTTTGACTTATGATATTTTATTGAGTTTTGAAAAAGAAAAAAATATACACAACCTTCTATTATTCACACAACCTACACACACCACACTTTTTTTTTTTAAATTTTTTTCTTTTATCAAATATTTAATATATGAATAATAAATAGAAGAATTGAATTAGTTTAAAAAGAATAAACTCAAAACAAAAATTAAAAAATTTAAAAAAATGTTGTGTGTGGAGATTGGAGAGGTTGTGCAGTATTACTCTTTGAGAAATGAGAGATAAAAAATTGAATAAAAATATTGTAAAGTTAAAAAATTGTTTTAATATAATTTTTTGATGGAAAATGTTATATCCACCGAGGTAACCCATCGTTAGAAGCTACCGACTTTTTTTTTTTTTACTTAATGGTTAAAGAAGTATTTTTTAATAAGTTTTTATTTTTTTAAATGTTTAAAATGGTTTAAAAAATGTTTGAAAAAAAGTTTACACATTCACTGGCTGTAACAGTTTAATCTTTTAATATTATTTTTGTTTTAAAATTTGAAAAAATAGTATTATTTTTATATTTTGTTTAAGAGTTTAAAAAAGTTATAATGATTAGATAAAAATTTTGAGAAATTGAAATTATTTGAGTATGTTTTGAGAATGAAATTTATGAAAATACTTGAGAACATTTGTATTACCAATCGTCCCCTAAAACTGCCTATATGTCTTTGTTTTAGAAATGCAAAATAAGAACATTCTCAAATATGTTTCTAATATTCTTACTGAATAAATATTAATAGAAAACCATATTCAATGTGCATCTAGTTGGAATAATTATTAGGAAATCTCAAAAAATGAATAATGTGGTATTCTCGTTCTAACACAACATGCAACGTAACTACAAATACTTATAGGAGTTAATTTTAATTGATATGGCACGTTATAGAAGAATCAGAGCAACACGTGTCCCTACTATGAAATTTCTAATAATTACTCCTCCTAATTATACCTCCTATTAATTATTAGTAAAAATCTAATATATTATATAATTAGATTATATTATATAATATATATACATATGAGTAATATTAGATACAATCTTAAAATGTGTAAATCTCAGGCACTTTTTATATAAAAAAGTAAGGTCTATTATTAAAAAATTAATTTTTTTATATAAATTTCATATTTATCTATTTTTTATAAGAAATATGTAAGATTTGTACATCCTAAAACTACAAATATCATATTCATGACTTATGAGTTCTAATAACTCAACGTTCAACAAATTTTGAAAGAGGCTTAGCATATTGTTTTATAATAATATTATTTTGACACCTTATTTTAACATTTTATTTTGATATCTCACGTATTTTAATTCGTTTTATTTAATAATTAAAGAAATGACTATTTGTGTATATATATATTTTATATATTTTTAAAATATGTTTTAAAATGATAAAAAAAATATGAATAAAAAAGTTGAAAAAAAATGAAAAGTTTATTTTAGCTAACCAGCGACAATTTCCAGCGAGTTGTTGATACAAGCGGCAGAGTACCGCTCATTGTTTTATGGAGTAATTTCGCAATACTGAGGATCTTTCATAGAAGAGAAAAAAACTTGGGACCCGATGGGTGCGAAAATAGTTTTTACACAGGCCAATAAGAAACAGCCACGTAGGCACTTTAAAAACTTCAAAGATGAGCCCGCATGCACAGAACAAACGCTCTCCTCTCCTTCCTTCTTCCCAAAACTGCTGCGGCGAACACCTCACAGTCGGACTGGTTTCTCATCCTCCTATTTCCTGTTGGACGATGCGGGCACCAACGGGTATTAGGCTCGCACAAGCCGTCGAGGGAGGCAGGAGAGGTCGACCCCGGAGAAGAGAGTGAGGTGGCTTGGAAGGCGAGAGTTGGGCAGAGATTTTGCACCGCAGCATTCGCGATCGGTTTTGGGGCATTGGCTTCACCTTGGAGTTGCATTCGGAACTTGAGCGGGTCTAGAGGGTGGGTGGTACAGCCTGCAACAATTGAAGCTATGCCTCTTTCAACAAAACCTTTCAGATCCATGATCGTGAAACTAAAAAATGTTCTATTTTTTTCCCAAGAAACAAATACAAAGAATAGAATAAAAGGAGAATTAATTTCAGAATACTCAAAGAAAAAGCTCGAGAAATGGGAATAAAAAGATTTCAACTAGTGAAAATTGAAAATTGCAACACCAGTTGGAGTTGGGGTTCATATCAATAGACATGAGGAGGTGGGAATGGAGGCCGAAGGCTATGGTGGAAGAGTGAGGAACGCTGGGCCTTTGAGACATATGCTATCAGAGAAAGGGTTTGTTTGGTTGAGAAATGGGAAGGAATGAATCGATGGTTTGGGGAAGACAGGGTGGACAATGAGGTTCTTACGCGAATTCCTTCCCCTTGAGAACACTACGAAACAGAACAAGTCTCATGCGAAGGGAGAGGGAGAGCGTTTTTCTGTGCATGCGAGCTCAATTTTAATTTTGTTAGAGTGCTTACGTGGCTGTTTTTATTGACCTGTATAAAAATTATTTTGGCACCCATCCGACACGAGCTTTTCCCTTCAAAGAAATTATGGATATGATAAAAACTAGGCATGGATTGTCTTGGGCATGATCGAAGACTGGGTGGGGGCCCTTATATTATCTCGATTGTGAGCGTGCACAAGATTCTCGTTGCTCGATTGGTTAGAAGAGACAAAACAAATTAAAAAATCTATCTATCATGTATTTTCTTATTTTTTCTTATTATTCTATAATATAATATTTGATGATAAATTTACAAGTAAAATATAAAATATAATTTTCAACCATTTCCTTGTTTATTTTCAAAGATAAAATAAGATAAGATTAAAGTTGAAAAGTTAAATAAAATATTGTTAGAATATATTTTTTAATATTATATTATTTTAAGATTTGAAAAAATTAAATTGTTTATTTTATTATAAAAATTTAAAAAAATTATAATGATAAGATGAAAAATTTTCAAAATTTTAAATTTTAATTTTAAAAACAAACAAGACCTTTATATCACTGTCATAAAATATGAGTAGCAATTCCTCTTAGAAATTAGCCCTCCATGGTTCAAACAACTACAAGCTTGCCACAGGGCAACATCTAAGGGTTTTCCAATTGTTGAGGATATCGATAGAAATGGACCCACAAGAAATCAGTTATAGAATATGTAAATACCATTTTTGTCCTCTTTCCTTTTTGATTTATTTATTGAGTAATGAAAACTATAAGTTTTAAATAGATGATTTTTTTACAAATCTTTTATAAAAAATATATCTCACTAAAAGTTATTTTTTTTATAATTTTTTTTATGATATGGTCTATTTTCTTTTTTCTTTTTCTTTTTTTTTTATAAAAGAACTGTATAGAATTTTATTGATAATTCATTAGTCATTGATCCGGATGTTAAGTAGTTGATGCCTCTAACAATTTTCAAGTATTATAGATCATCAAAATTGATGTGATGTATTTTAAATAATTTTTTAGAATATTAAATACTCGATTGTCGTTTTTACTTCTGATTTTCTGCTTTGATATGATACTTTTTAATTATTGGATCAACTCTTATTTTGTTTTAAAGAAATTCAAATAATAGGCAATACCTCGTAATCATAATAGAATAAATATGAAATAAGAATTTAGTATATAGTATAAGTGTCGGATATCATTTTAAATGTCATAAATAATAGGATAATGCTTTATATATATATAGTAGGTTATGAGTTCCAAACACTCATTAAAAAAAGAAAAGAAAAATAGAATCTATTATTATAAAATGTATTTTTTAATATGACTTTTAGATTTGTCTAATTTTTTTAAGGAGAGAATATGAGACTAATATACTCTAAGACAACCCATATTTTTCAAAGAGTAATGTTAGATATAATTTTAGAGAAATTCTATTTGCAGTCCTCAAATGAAGATTGTATGTGTAAACTATTTATTAAATGAAAAAAAGTATCATTTTGAAAAAAATATTATTGTAATTTTAAAAAATTTTAAAGATAAAATTAACTAGACTTGCACATAAAGTCTCCAAATGAAAATTGTACCTATCATTACTCATAATTTTAAGGTGTGTAAGACTACATACTTTGTTTAAAAAAGTATGAGGCTCACATGAAATAATTATTTTCTTTTAATAAATCCAATCCAATCTTTTTTTAAAAAAAGAAAAAAATACTACACAAAACTTGTACATTATAAATTTGAAAATATCATTCATCTTTCCCTATCATAAACTCGGACGAAGGAATAAGTTTTCATTTCTATACATTACACACTACATGGTTTTTATTTTTTAAAAAGAAATTTAAATATTTTTGGTTATATTTTTTTAAAACTTATTGAATTATTTTGTTCATCATCCATATACCATATATTTGAGAAGAAAAAAAAATTGGTGTGTGGGATGATAAATAAGTTTTTCATATATAGTTTAATCGTTGCTTCAAAAAAAAAAAAAAATTTATAGGAGTTGACCGTTATGTTAACATAGCCGTTTTCTGACGAAAAAAAAAAAAAAAAAAACATAGCCGTTTTCTGTAAACGCGTCATGACAGCATTGGTTGGTCTGCGGTGATTCTAATACCGAACAGCTAAGTAAACGAAAAGGCTTTAAAACATTTTTTTTTTTTTTAAAAAACAAGAAAAGGGTCCCTCCGATTCGTCGCTTTCTCACGAATCTGATCAAATAATTCGAAACCGCACTCACGATTACGAAGCTTTATAAAGCACAACCAAAACCCACTCCCAAAGCATTTCTCAAAATCTCGAATCCGTCGTTTTTTTTTATTGTATCTTATCTCGAATCTGTCTGAAAATGGCTACGCCTGAGGATTTTGCTAAAGCCGTGGATGACGGTCTCAAGCTCGCAAAGCGCGTTTACTTCGGTAAGGACAGAGCCGTCTCTCCCCCTAAGCCTCCTCCTCCGATGGATAAATCATCTTCGGCAGCTTACTCTTACCTCCTTCCCGCTGCGCCGATGGTTTATGCGGTGATATACGACCCAGCTATGGTGGATAACCCGGACGTACCCAGCTACCAGCCCCACGTGCACGGCAGGTGCGATCCGCCGGCTCTGATCCCGCTCCAGATGAACGGGATCCACCTTGAGGCCGATTGCGTTCTGGACACTGTGTTCATTACGGTCCATGGTTCTTGGAGGGTCCATTGCGTCATGGGAAGCCGGAGCTGTGATTGTCGCATTGCCGTCCCTATGGGCGAGCAGGTGCGTTTTTTAATTGAAGTTTGACTTTTAAGGTTAGTTGTGAATTTTCGTTGTGTTCTTGGTTTATCTAATTCTTTTAGTCTAGGATTCTTGGTTTGGACATATGATATAGATATTGAAGAAGAATTATGAAGAGAACGCGAGGTTTTGGTGAAAAGATTTGGCAATTTGTTTGTTTTGGAGACCATTTAAGAGATTTTTGGCTTAATAAGTTTATAAATAAATGATAAGAGTCCGTCTGGAAATTCGGAAGGAAGTAATAGACAACAAAATCTTTATGAACGGCTAGAAAAGGAAGCTTCCTTTTGGATATATTCAGAATCATTGCTAAAAATGCTTTTTATTTTATTTTATTTTTTATTTTTTTTATTTACGCACGTCTCTGTTACGATATTATATTTGCGTTGGTGCTGAATTTCTTGTTTTATGTTCTTAAGCAATTGCATTATTTGGCTGACAGGGTTCAATTCTAGGTGTTGAGGTGGATGTGCCCAGAAAGTCATATTGTACCCAGCTCTTTGGAACAGAGGACATAGACGGGACCGCAAAAGCTGCTCGAGCTGAAGATTGGGGATTTTTAAAGCCCCACATATTTACCTTAACAATACCACAGGTATGTAATAACTTTATAAAACAGACTTGGACTATTGATTGTATAGATTTATTTAGTTTCATTCAACTAAATTTTCCTTTCCCACCCCTATGTTTCAAGGTCGATGGGGGCACCAATCTATCAATTAAAATAAGTTGGTGTCAGAAATTGTTGTACTGTGATGGCGAGTTCTCCTTGAATATACCATTTACTTTTCCTGAGTATGTCACTCCTGCTGGAAAGAAAATTCAGAAAAAGGAAAAAATACAATTAAACCTGAACGCTGGTGCTGGAACTCAGGTTTTGTGCAAGACAGTCAGTCATCCTTTGAAGGTGCATATAGGATTAAGATTTCACAGGGTTATTTTTAATTTGTCATAGCCTTAATGAGTGATCTATATTATTGTTTTAGTGTTGCCTTTTTCTTTAATGACTTGTAGGAGACAAGACGCAATGTAGGAAAGTTGGAGTTCTTATACGAATCAGAAGTTTACTCATGGTCAAGCACTGACTTTAGTTTCTCTTACACAGTAAGATTCAGATCCAAAGTTTTTTCTCCTGCCACTGCATTTTTTTCCACTGACCATGGACTGCTTATTCAAAGATGGTTTCTTATAATTTATTATACAGAAAATGTCATCTTATCAGAAACACATGCAAGGGTATTTTGGGGAGAATCTGTTGCACTGCAATATTTTATACATTCAATAGTCTTATTATCATTCACATCTACATTTTTCAGGTTCCTTCAAGTCACATATCTGGCGGTGGGTTTTTGCAATCTCCATCTGTGCTTGATATTGATCAAAGAGAGATGTTCTGTGTTTATCTATTTCCTGGAAGTCGGCAGAGTAGGAAGGTTAACGTACTACTTTATAATCTATTGCTTTTACCTTATATACATTTCCATCTTTTTATTGTGTATTTTTCTCATCTAATTCAATTTGACAGGTCTTCAGAAAGGAAATAGTATTTGTTGTTGATATCAGTGGAAGCATGCGGGGCAAACCACTTGAGGATACAAAGAATGCACTATCTGCTGCCCTTTCTAAGCTTGGTCCAGAAGATTCTTTTAGCATTATAGCTTTTAATGGAGAGACTTATAAATTTTCAACATTACTAGAATCAGCAACCAAGGAAGCTGTTGAAAGAGCGATTGAGTGGATGAACATGAACTTCATAGCTGGGGGCGCCACAAATATTTTACTTCCCCTTAACATGGTATCCTTACGTTCACACTCACTCAGTTAATTTCTGGATTTCACCAATTGTGGTTTGGATACTTTTCGTAAGTATGTGGGTCTTTTTTGTGGTGATACTTACTTTGTGACTTTTCAGAGTTCATGTGACTATTTGAACCCAATTCCAAATGGGAATTATCCAAAATATAAGTTGCTCTTTTATTTCAGGCAATTGAGATGCTATCCAATGTTCGAGGTTCAGTTCCTATCATCTTCCTAGTTACTGATGGGGCTGTTGAGGATGAGAGACACATTTGTGACGCAATGAAAAATTGCCTAAAGGATGGAAGTCCAATGTGCCCACGTATTTACACTTTCGGCATAGGTAATGGCTTTGTGAATCTTAGGCCATGTTTTAATTAAAAAATCTTGAGAATTTTATAGAAAATATTTTCCTCTCAATCAAAACATCTTCTAAACATCAAAGGTTTTTTCCTCTCTTAAAAAATATTTTTATCTAATCGTTTGCTTCAGTTTTCATAACTTGACATAAAAGTTGTCTTCCCACACAAATATTCAATAGATCTTATTACCTTTAAAAACTCAATAAAAACATATCTAAAAAATTTCTCAACCTAGACATTTTCTAGGGTCCACCACTTTTGGTTATGATGGAAACATATTGTTGCCTCTGCCAGCTTTCGGCGACGTTTTGTGATTATTTAAAATACTCCTGTTGTCTGTGCACTTGTATATGTGGGAGTTATGATTTCTTCGTTTTTGTGATGCCATTTAGCTAAATCATAATCTGGAAATATCTCAGGTTTATTCTGCAACCATTATTTCCTGCGAATGCTTGCAACAATTGGCAGGGGCCAATATGATGCTGCTTATGATATAGGTTGGTTCTGTAAATAGAATTGCAAATTTGAACTTCAATTACTTTCATCCTGGGGGTTGTGGGCATGGCTGGAGTGATATAACATTGTGGATGCTGCACTATTAAGAGATCACATCAAGCAATCAGAATTGTTTTAGATCTCTAAAACTTTGTGTTGTTTTAGATCTCTAAAACTTTGTGTTATAAGTTAGTGCACGTTTCATAGGTCTGGTTGTTGGGCTCTGTTCCCCCATTTTTTTGGCAGTGGCCACCCTTTACATTTTGTACTGATGTCTGCAAGAGATTTGAATTTTAAGTCTTATAGCTTGCTTATGAACCTGGAGCCCTTGTTCTAGGATGATATAAATAGGTTGTGCATGTACAGATGTCAGAAAGCCCCAGCTACTAAGCACAAGTGCATGAGCTCCACTCCTTGCAAAAAATGCTGAAGTTTAGGTACTAGCATTAGGTAATGGCTTTTTTGTAGGGTGGCATAAAACCCACTAGCTTACCAATTCTGTGACTGACGGATTGGAATCCAGTCCTGTGCAGTTAAGCTAGAAGCAGTCATACTCATCAATTTGGTTTCTATGTATTGAAAATCTTCACTTTTGGTATCCAAATGTCTTCTTAGTGATATACATTAGTAAGCATTTTTAAATTTACGCTTCCTACTTGTCTCAATAATTCTTGTGCTTTATTTAGTAAACATTTTTGGTTTCTCTTTTTTAATTGTCAGACTCTCTTGAGGATCGATTGCAAAGATTATTCACCAGAGCTTTTTCTCCCATTGTTGCAAATATAACTATTGACAAATGTGATGGTCTTGATGAAGTTGAGGTGAGGCATTTCCCCCTACAAGCGTTCTTAAAATTGTCTTCTTATACTTTTTACCAAATAACCTTAACTACAAAAGTTCCATTGCAAAAACTTTAGTAGCAAAACCCAGTGTATTATCCACAAATTTCCTGTCTGTATTTTCTACTTAGCAATTATCTGAAATGATACGTTTCTTATATAAATTCATATTCTGTATCATTTTTCTCACAGAATCAGCCTTAGACATATTTGCAACATCCTAACATATTTATCCTTGTATTAAAAATATGGTATTAGATTTCACTTGACATATCTGCAAATATTGTGACAGGTGTACCCTTCTCATATTACAGATCTTTCATCTGAGAACCCATTGATTGTATGTGGCAGATACCGTGGCAAATTCCCTGACACACTTAAAGTTAAAGGTGTCTTAGCTGATTTGAGTAATTTTCTGATTGACTTGAAGATAGAAATTGCCAAGGACATACCTCTTGACAGAGTAAGAAAGCAACTTGTGAGCTTTTGTTCAATTGAACTCTGTTCTCAATTTCTTATTATGCTATTTCGGGCTATTGGATATGGTAGGCTAGATACTTATCTGCCTCATGTTTCATGAATGACTTCTATATTTTTAATGTTAGGACCTTTATTTTTTAGAGCAGGCTTATTCAAGTTTCCATTTCTGTTGTGTTTTTCCTTTTACAGGTATTTGCAAAACAACAGATAGAACTACTAACAGCTCAGGCATGGCTTTCAGAAAATAAACAGCTCGAGGAAAAGGTAGGTTGGATTTTGTGCCATGCACATGCCTGCTAGCTGTTTTGCTCTACCTGTAACAGGACACCATGAATTGAGTGCATGACTGGCAATGTCACCGACCATTTCTGCCTATCCTGGCTTATAGCTTTTTTTTCTTTGTAATAAATGGAATTGCTGCTGTCTTTTTGTAACGCTCCAATAGAATACCCAAACCACATGACCTATACTCCAAAAAGACTAATCAATGATACAATTGGAGCCTCATTGTTACCTTATAAAGAGAAAAAACTTCTCCTTCCCAAGCAATGTGGGGTCTTATACACCACCTACCCTTATCCTTATCATATTGGGTATCGCAATCTACCCCCCTTAAATTTCCGACATCCTCGTCGGGCTAGTCCATCGTAGATGGCACGGCTCAAGTCCTACATTTCTGATTGGGATAGGCCCTGATACCATTTGTAACGCTCCAATAGAAGTCCAAACCACATGGCCTATACTACAAAAGGACTAGTCAATGATACAGTTGGATTCCCATTAGAACCTTATAAAGAGCAAGAACTTCTCATTCCCAAGCAATGTGGGATCCCATAAACTATCTATCCTTATCCTTATCATATGGGGGGTTATCACACTTGTNATTGGATCCCCATTAGAACCTTATAAAGAGCAAGAACTTCTCATTCCCAAGCAATGTGGGATCCCATAAACTATCTATCCTTATCCTTATCATATGGGGGGTTATCACACTTGTATTAGTTTATTTATTTTTGTGCAGGTTGCAAAAATGAGCATACAGACTGCCATTGTATCCGAATATACCTTTATGGCCCTACATGAGAGCGACCCAGGAAAGATAGCTAAAGAATCAGTTGTAATAAAAGAGGTATGATTCTGCCATTATATCATATTCACCTTAAAATTTGTGGGACATCCTTGGAGTAGCAATAATTAGTTTATCTACCTCTTAAAGCTTTCATGTTGATTGACGTTGTTTATTTTCTTATTTTGATGTTTTATTTGCTGGAAATTTGAAGTGAGTTATCCAATCATTGAAACGTAATTGTTAAGGTTTCCTTTTTTGTTAGATTGAGCTCTTTGATGGCATTTCTTTACCCCCTATTCCTTTCTGGCCCGGAATTTCACTTCTGGAGTAGCAATTATTCCATATTAGTTTGTCAATGTCATGGTCATGGGTTTTAACTTTCTTTATCTTTAAATTTCTTTTGATTCTGAAGACAAGGACATAATTCCCATTGATCATGATTTTTGATAGTGTGTGCAGATCCATTAGTTCAATAGAAAATCTTAAGGAGCCATGTTTCTCAGCATCAGTTGTCCATTTGCCTAAAAGCTTGCATAGTTTAAATGATGAATGTTGTTGTTGCTCCAAAATTATTTATCTTTGCTTGTTTTTATAAAGCCTTATTTACTGATTTTTAATTGATTTGACCTTGTCATCCTTTAAGCAGATGACAAACAAAAACCAATCTCCGAAAATGGTTGACTTCAAAGGCCAGAAAATGATAATGCTTCGAAATCTTGGAATTGGCTTTGGCAACTTGACTGCAACTGCTGACAATATACCTCCAGGATTCGTAGAGCCAAAATTGCCTGAAGCTGCTGAAGTATTTGTCAGGGCAGCTTCAAACTGTTGTGGTAGTATGTGTAATCATTGCTGTTGCATGTGCTGCATCCAGCTTTGTTCCAAGATGAATAATCAATGTGCAATCGCATTGACACAGCTTTGCATTGCTCTTTCTTGTTTTGGTTGTGTTGAATGTTGTACAACTGTGTGCTGTTCTGGTAGTGATGGACGATAGGATCTCCTATTTTTTCCCCTCCCTTAAGAGGACAATAGAAACTTAAACTTGAATTATTTCATAGTTTACAATATTCTTGGTGTTTTATAATGTATAAAAGATTGATGTTACAGGGTCCTGTACATGAATACATAAATTAACACAGCACATTGTGATTTTCCAGTAAACTGATGTTTCCATTCTTCAAGCTTTATGATTGGATTAAGAACTTTTTGGCAATTGGGTTCTTCTAGTGGTATGAATTCTTAAATTTCCTCCTGGATTTACCCTTAAAAAGCACTAAAAAGATGGACACTGGATTTACCCTTAAAAAGCACTAAAAAGATGGACACTAAAAGGTGGGATTGAACCCCAGAGGCAGGGGAATGAAGCACGATGGCAGTCTGAATTTTATTTAGTATCAAAGGCTTTTCTTATTATCAGGAAAATACATTTTACACTCCCAAACTATCATCGTTTTGAAATGTGGTACTTAGAAATTTTGTAATGAATGCTTTTTATTATAAGATTTAATTGTTGTCCATCTTAATAGTCAAAATTATATGAGATGCTTTTTTTTTTTTTTTTTTT
>QEOT01005927.1:117729-132188 GCA_003123785.1 Pterocarya stenoptera
TTAAGATTTGAAAAAGATGTGGGTCCCATGGTATTTATAGAGTACCTGAATTGTGCATTGTTCATGTACTGTCCATTCACTGTTCACGTCAGTTTTCACTGTTCATGTCAGTTTTTACTATTTATTTACTGTTCATTCAAGTGGATGTTTTCAAAATTTAAGAGATGAAAGATTGTGTTTGGATATCCAAAACTATTATACGGTACAACTCCATATGAGATGTTTTCATCTGTATGGGCTAACCAAACTAGGCGTTTTCACTTGGTTGATTTGGAGCCTTTCACATAGCTTTAGTCCATCTAGAAGAGCACGAACTTCAGCCATATTATTGGTTCCTTTCCCGTAAGACTTAGAAAAGCCTGCAATAAAACTCTCCTCTCTTTTCTCTCTAGAAAAGAGGTGGAGCAAAAATCGTGCTAGGCACGTGAGATAGGAGTAACGGTTTTTGGATTGTCTGGGAGGTGGTCATTTGGGTGGAAAGGGGTCTGACAAGGTGGACGTTGGTGAAGGAAACCGTGGGAAGGTGGTACACAGAGTGGTGACGACGGTGACTCTGGCGCTGTTGCCTGTTTGTGGGACGGGGGTAAAAGAGGTCTATTGCTAGTAGGTTACAGAGGGAGGTTCCCTCATCGTGGTGTCTAGTACTACGACGGGGCGGGCTTTGAGAGAGTTTTGCAGGATAACGACTGTGATAATGGAGGAGATGGCAAGGAAGTGGGAGAAGCTGAGGCTTACTGAGGAAGAGGATTAGGTGCTTGTTGTAGACGAATGTATCTCGAATGAAGTGGAAGATAAAGGTGAGAGAAGCCTTGTGGGAAAGGTTTTGACTAATAGGTCCACNATGGCAGGGAAGTGGGAGAAGCTGAGGCTTACTGAGGAAGAGGATTAGGTGCTTGTTGTAGACGAATGTATCCCGAATGAAGTGGAAGATAAAGGTGAGAGAAGCCTTGTGGGAAAGGTTTTGACTAATAGGTCCATCGGGAAAGGTGTATTGGAGGCAAATATGGCAAAGGTGTGGAGAATCTCTAGCCCAGCTTCTTTTCGAGAGGTAAGAACGAATGTATTTGTTATTACCTTTGCCACAAGGACTGACAAACAGAAGGTCTGGGATGGGAAACCAAGGTTGTTTGATAACTTTCTTATTGTTATCAACCTGTATGATGGTTTTATCCAACCAGAGAAGCTGGATTTTACAGTAGAAAGGTTTTGGGTACAACTTCATGACCTTCCTTTTGCTTGTATGACTAAGGAATGTGGCAGACAGATAGGGAGTGTGGCTGGGAAGGTTCTTGATGTGGTTACAGGTGAGGATGGATGTGGATGGGGCCAATATCTGCGTATTCGAGTGGAAATGGATTTAAAAAAGATATTGGTAAGGGGGAGGTTGATTTCTATAAAGGGGAAGAATGTGTGGATTCCCTTTAAATATGAGAAACTTCCTAAAATCTGTTTCGATTGTGGGAGTTTTTCCCATAATGGTAAGGAGTGTATAAAGAGGGAGGAGACTTTAATACAGAAACAAGGGCAGTATAGTTCATGGCTTAGAGCAAATCCTTATGTCAGGAAAAATGAAAGAAATGATTTCATGGGGAAAAAGTGGGATGAAGGCAACATGGGTGGAACTGAAACTAACAATGGTGGAACAGATACCTCGATGGCTCCAAATGAGATGGAGGGTCCTCCAAGTACTAGAGAGGAACCTGTGCAAGTCCTAAAGGTGGTTGAAGGGGAGGTGTTTGGGAAGAATATAGAGGGAGTTATGGGAGGACCAGGACTAGGAATGAATAATGAGGAAGGAGAGGGAGAGGGTAACTTAGAAGATTTACAGGTTTGAAAATCTGGTCAAAAGAGGGATGGGGTAGGAGACCTTGGCAGGAAGGGTTTAGATACTCAGAGTACAAGAGGAAAAGGAAGGTGGAAGAGAAAGGCAAGGGAAAAAGTAGGGTTGTCCGAAGCTGTTTTAGCAAAGGAAAAGCCTGAAAGAGGAAGGAAGGGGAAGGAGACTGATGTGGGAGATGGAATAAGGAAGAAGAGCAAAAATGAAGGGAGCTTTGATAGTAATGCACTTGTATTGGTGGAGGCTGTTGAACAGCCCCGCCAAACCCAATGAAAATCTTAAGTTGGAACTGCCGAGGGCTTGGGAACCCTCGGACAATTCAGGACCTTTGCTTGATAGTAAATGATAAGAAGCCCAACTTTGTCTTTTTAATGGTAACAAAATTGCATAGAGGGAAAAGTGAATGGCTGAAGAAAAAATTAGGATTGCCTAATTGTTTGGAAGTGGATGCAATAGGTAAAAGTGGAGGTTTAATGCTGTTTTGGAATAATGAGATGGTGGTAGATATTTTTAACTTCTCTCAGAGACACATAAATTGCTAGGTGTATGATGATATTGCAAAAGAGAGGTGGCTTTTCACTGGATTCTATGGCTATCTAGAGATTCAGAAAAGGAAAGAGGTGTGGAGGATGCTTGCCTCTTTTAAACCTGCTAGGGGGATAGGATGGTGTGTTGTAGGAGATTTCAATGAAATAACTGCTCATGATGAAAAAGTGGGTGGTAGAGAGAGGGGGGAGAACCAAATGGCAATCTTTAGAGAAGTCTTGGAGGTGAGTGAGCTGTATGACCTGGGATGGTGTGGTGATAAATATACATGGAGTAACAGGCATACTGATGAGACTTTCACTAAGGAACGATTGGATAGAACTGTGGTAAATTCGCGATGGTTGGATCTGTATCCTGAAAATCTATTGGAGGTTTTACTTGCAAGGTGCTCTGACCATATACCTCTCTTGTTATCTTATGCCAGATTGAGTGGAGCGAAGGAAAAAGAGAAAAATGGGTTTAAGTATGAAGCTGCTTGGGCCTTGGAAGAGGAGTGCAGCAGAGTGATTGAGGCTGAATGGGAACATGGTAGAAATGAGGGATCCTCACCTTCTGTGGTCCATCACTTGCTTAATAACTGTAGTGCTGCTTTGAATAGGTGGAGTTATAAGGTGGATGACAACAGAGGCAGAGAGATAAAGAATAAGACTGAGCTTTTGAAAAGAATGCAAGTTGAGGAAAACAGTGAGAATATAGCTGAGATTAAAAGAGTACAAGAGGAGGTAGGCTTACTGCTAGACCAAGAAGATCTTAAGTAGAAACAAAGGGCCAAAAAGACTTGATATAAGCTGGGTGACAGGAATACTAAATTTTTCCATACATGTGCTAATCTAAGGAGGAGAAAAAACATGATTTCACAAATCAAAGACAGTCATAATAGGCTGGTTAATGAACCTGCAGCTGTTGAAATGGCTTTTAACAATTACTTCCAGAACCTGTTCACAACCTCTAATCCAACTGAAGTTGATATTGAGGCCTGTGTTCAGGATATGACACCAAAAGTCTCGGAGGAAATGAATGAGCAGTTGAGCAAGCCTTATACAAGAAGTGAAGTGGAAGATGCTTTAAAGATGATGGGGCCTCTCAAATCTCCTGGTCCCGATGGCTATGGTGCATGTTTCTTTCAACAGCATTGGAGCATTGTGGGAGATAAGGTGGCTGCAGCTGTTCTGGAGTGCTTAAATGGTGGTAACATTCCTTATTTCTTAAACTACAACTATATTGCTTTAATCCCTAAGGTTAATAGGCCTAGTTTGGTCAGTGAATTCAGACCTATTAGTCTCTGTAATGTGGTGTACAAGCTGTGTTCTAAGGTTATTGCAAATAGATTGAAATCTATACTGCCTATTGTAATTTCTCCTAACCAAAGTGCTTTCCTCCCGGGAAGACTTATTTCTGATAATGTAATGATAGCTTATGAAGTGTTACATACTATGAAAACAAGGCTGAAAGGCAAGCAAGGGAGCATGGCATTGAAGTTGGATATGTCGAAGGCGTATGATAGAATTGAGTGAAGTTTCCTCGAAGCTGTCTTAAGGAGACTGGGCTTTAATCAGCAATGGATTAAGCTAGTGAAGTCAGTGCATTACTCAGTGCTTTTGAATGGGAAACCAGGGAGGAAGGTGATACCTACTAGGGGCTTAAGGCAGGGAGATCCTATCTCACCCTATCTTTTTATTCTTTGTGCTGAAAGCCTTAGTGATTTACTGAATTCTACTGATCAGAGAGGAGATATAAGAGGGGTGTCAATGGCTAGAGGGGGATTGAGAGTCAATCATTTGCTTTTCGCAGATGATTGCGTTTTGTTTGGAAGAGCCAATAGGGAGGAATGGGGGCAGTGGTGCTTTTTGTTAAAAAAATATAAGGTGGCCTCGGGCCAAGTTTTAAATAAGGAAAAATCATCCTTATTTTTCAGCTCAAACACTGCAGCATCAGAGAAAAGGAATATAATGCTCGAAGCAGGTGGGGTGGTTTGTGGTAATTATGAGAAATACTTGGGCTTACCTATTATGGTAGGCAAGTCTAAATATAATACATTCAAAGGGGTTAAGGAGAAGGTATGGACGAAGATAGATAGTTGGAAAAATAGTTTTTTTTATCTCAAGCTGGGAAGGAGATTCTGATCAAAGCAGTTTTGCAAGCTATTCCATCTTACACTTAGGAGTTTTCAGACTACCTATTTCTTTGTGAAAGGATCTTAACTCATTGTATGCTAGATTCTGGTGGGGCCATAAAGAAAATGGAAGGAAAGTGCATTGGTGGAACTGGGAGAGAATGGGGAGACAGAAAGTAAAAGGGGGTATGGGGTTCCGAGACATTGAAACTTTTAATGCTGCTATGCTTGCTAAACAAGGATGGTGCCTCTTCTCTAATCCTTCAGCTCTGGTTTCTAGCATTTACAAGGAGAAATATTTCAGAAATTCTGATTTTTTAAGTGCTAAATTGGGTCCCAATCCTTCTTTTATCTGGAGAAATGTTCTGTCTGCAAGATCTCTACTAAAGGAAGGACTGCAATGGAGGGTGGGTAATGGGAAAAAAATCAATATTTGTGGGGAGAAATGGCTGCCAACTCCTGTGACTAACTGTGTACAATCTCCTTTACTGAGACATTGGGAAGAAGAAAGGGTAAGCACACTGACTGACCCTACTTCTAAGACTTGGAATGAGACCTTGATCAGAAACTTATTCTCACATGAGGAGGCAACTGTTATTCCTCAAATACCTTTGAGCAGGCTGGGATCTAGTGACAAACAATTCTGGGGCTATACCAAGGATGGTGTATTCACAGTGAGAAGTGCATACCATCTTGGTATGGAGATAAAGAAAAGAAAGAGAGGGGATGCCTCAAAGACAGATATGAATGAGGTTGTGTAGAAACAATTGTAGGGATTGGAAGTGCCTGCAGTGGTTAAAATGTTTCTTTGGAAAGCTGTAAACAATATTCTTCCTACCAAAAGTAACATTTTCAAGAAAAAGATAGGTGAATGCCCTCTTTGCACAATTTGTGGATCATGTGAGGAATCTGTGGTTCATATTCTATGGAGTTGTCCTTCAGCTGCTGATATATGGGCGGATGACAGTAGTCCTGTGAAGAAATGGGCAAATGAAGAAGTGGACTTCATGTCTCTTTGGATTAAAATGATTAATGGTTTGAAAAAAGAGGAAATTGAGTGGATGTCAGTGATTATGCGCAGGATTTGGCTAAGGAGAAACATATTTATCTTTGAGAATAAGTTCTACAGTCCTAAACAAGTCATTCTGATGGCTAGTGAAGGTCTGGAGGATTACAAAGCAGCTCAAATGAATACAATTGGATGCAGGGAGGCTGTTGGTTCACATGGATTGCAAAAGCGATGGGAAAAACCTGGCCCCAACATGATTAAGGTCAATTGGGATGCGGCTATGGACTTGGAAAATAAGAGAATGGGTATGGGCATTGTGTTTAGAGATGAAGAGGGGGAGGTCCTGGCTTCAGTTTGTGATGTGAAGCAGAATGTTAAGGATCCTGCCTTAGCTGAGAGCTTAGCTATGTGGAGAGCCTTCGAGATGAGTAATGATCTTTCTTTCTCTTTTTCTAAACTAATTTTTGAAGGAGATGCTGCAGTAGTTATTCAAAAGATCAACAAGGGAGGTGAAGACCAGTCATGGATGGGGCACATTATCAACGATATCAAACAGGTTCTCCAACAAAAGGAATAATGGTCAGTCTGTTATGTTCCTAGAGCAGGAAATCATGTTGCTCATTTATTGGCAAAACATGCCTTATTACTTGGGGAAGAAAGGGTTTGGATAGAAGGGGGTCCCTTTGTAATTTGCAATGCTGTAGTGCAGGACAAGTTATGTAATCCCGTTTCTATTGAAGTGATATAAAAGTAGTTCTTGATTTCAAAAAAAAAAAAAAAAAGAAAAGAAAAGCCTGTAATAAAATCACCCCTGCACTTCGAACAGCCCCACCTCCACCACATTACCCTGGGTTACCCAAGCAACTACCGTCGACGCTTAATTTCACAAAGCCTAGATTCAGATTGGCCCACCTCTCTCTTAAGGTGATCTTCTATTGGAAGAGGGTGAGGAGACTTGGTGGAAGAAAATGACAGATGAAATAGTAAACATCTGGACTAAGATCTCTCTTTTGGAGGAAGAGAGTTCTATGGAATGATCCAACCTCCATAGAAACTGAGAATAAAGGGGAGAATTGTTTGGTGGATAAAATTATTGCAGATAGGAAAATTGGGAAAGATGTTCTACATACAGCAATGAAGAAAATCTTGAAGTTGAACAAGGGAGTTTTGTTTAGTGAAATCAATATAAATATATTCATATAAAATTGGGAAAGATGTTTTGCATTTGGAGTTTATTGATTCAAGAGATAAGGAAAATGTAGAACGTGGGAGACCGTGGCATTTTTTTTTTATCAAACTATTTGAGGTAAAAAATTCATGTTCATCAAATAGATTTTGACTCAGAAGCAACATGGATTGAATTACATAAATTGCCACTTTCTTGTAGGAATGGGCAAGTTGGTGGCCAAATAGGAGTCTGTGGGAAAGGCAGTTGATATAGATGTCTGGGAGGATGCATGATATAGGTTGGCGGAAGCTTTCTATGGTATAGATTAGGTATGAGACTGTGGATACCGCTCCAATATAAGATGCTTCCACACTATTTTTCTACGTGTGGGATACTAAATCATGAAGACAAACAATATCAAAATAGGAGACCTAGGCAATTTTAGAAGAATAAGGAATGCAGTTTGGAAGTTGGCTCAAAGCTCAGTCCCCTGGCCCTAATAGGACCAAGAAAATTACTAAAACCAATGCACAAAGAAATGGATTAATGTATGAGACTAACAACAACAGAAATGCATGGAAAAACAAGAGATGAATGATCATCGGAAGTAGTGTTTGACTCCAACTACATTATGGGGCTACAAGGGAAGTCCAAAAAAAGATGGTGGAAAAACGTAATTGCGGCGGAATACTTGGGATCTCATAAAAATAGGAATGGTGATATGATTGTAAATGGGGGGAGTCGAGGGACTTGAGATATATCCAAACTCGGTGGTCAACTCTCTTGGTGAGGGCATGTTGGGTCATATCAAGGTGAATTTGCAAGGGAAAGTGTAAAACAATTGGACTATATTTCGAATAATGGGAGGTGATGGGATTGGATGAATCACTCCCAGTTGGGTTCTAAGCTTATCTACTATTGGATCCTCCTGGTAATCGATAAAACTAGTGCCCATTTGGAGTGGAGATCAATATTCGCTCTCCAATTCATGGGAAAGCTGATTGACTACAAAACTATTGGAGTCTCATCTAGCGGAATTGGCTAATTCTACATTAAGACAGTTAAAATAGCGGTTGGGATGGTCGGAGGGAATGTCACAAGAGAAGAAGCTCCAATTTCTTGGGGGAATTTCTTCTGTTTCGTTAGGAGAAAGGGATTGACGAGTTGGTGATGGGATTAAAGAACTGATGTTGCGTCTATAAGCAATCCAAGCTCGCGGAAGGGGATTACGAAATTATTTTAGTAGTAGAATGGCAAACATGATGTTAGAAACCTGTTGTGAATTGCTGTGACGTAATAAGGGAATGATTGGAGTTGTAACAATGGTTGCTGTAATGAAAATAAGAGATGGCTGGAAGGTGTTTGTGAAAATGCTAAAAAGCGTCCCACGTGTATTGATAACGAGGATTATTCGAGGAAACCTAACTTCCTTACAGATCAACATTTGACAATTTTCTAGATGACTTCCTTCCAATTTCCATCTACTACTTTATTCTAGACCATCCACAACAGACTCTCTAACTAACAAGTGAAATTGATAAACTGACCAACGTAAAATTAAAGAACGTCACAATAGTCAAAACACTGTGTTTGATGTTTTTAATCCCAGACGATGCATATTATAAAGACCCTCTCTACAAAACACTTAGTAAATAAAACACTACCATATTGCTTTTACAATGATAGAAAAACCCTAGAACTTAAATCCTCAAAACGCTCTGTTTTGCTTCTTCCTCCAAAATGCTGCACTCCATTAGGGTCCCACAACATCGTTTCCTGCTTACACCATCTCATCACTTCACTACTTCAAACTCCACTTCAATTTTCACTTCTATCTTCTTTCACTTCCATCTTTAGCTTCTAGGGTTCTTGTCGATGCCAGCTTCCAAACAATTTCCCTCATTTCAAAGCACCTTGCCCACAATGTGTGGGGCTTGAAGCCTCCACAACAACTTCTAGCTGCCCTATTGTCTCTTCATACGCTGTTCCACAATCTCTTCAGGCTCATGTTGCACTTTCCCCATGGAGTCCGTTGGAGGAAGGGTGGAATATACCTGGATCTGTGACCCCAGATGCCTCTTCAAGCATGAAACATGAAATGTTGGATGGATCTGGGAAGACTTAGGTAACTTCAAATGGTAAGCAACCTTACCAATCTTGTCTTCGATTTGAAAATGCTCGTAGTATTTGGGGGCCAATTTCATGTTGTGCCTTAGGGCTAAGGTTTTCTATCTGTATGGTTGAAGTTTCAGATATACCCATTCTCCTTTATCAAATTCTCCCTCAATTCTCTGTTTTTTAGCATAAAATTTCATCCGATGTTGTGCCTTTGTTAAATTGCTCTTCAATAAATTGATAATTTGTTCCATGCTGCGTAGTAACTAATCTGCTACTTCATTAGAATTAGTGCCAAGGATGTATGAAAGTAGGGTTGGGGTGGGTAGCCATAAACAGCTTCAAAGGGAGTCAATTTAGTGGTCATGTGATAGGTGGTGTTATAGCACCACTCAACCATGGTGAGCCACTGTGACCATACTCTAGGTTTCACCCCTGCATAACATCTTAGGTAGCCTTCAATTCACTTGTTTAGAGCTTCAATCTGACCATCGGTTTTGGGATGGTAGGCTGAATAGTAGTCTAGTATAGTCTTAAGGGCCTTCCGAAAAGGGCTCAAACAAATTGGGTCCCAATCAGACACCACAAACTTAGGGAACCCATGAAGTTTAAAGACATGCTTCATGAACTCCTCTGCCACTACTTGTGCAGTATAGGGTGTGCTAATGCCATGAAGTGAGCATATTTCGTAAAACGGTCTACTACTACACATGCCACACTTAACCCCTTAGAAATAGTCAATCCATCAATAAATTCTAGTGAGATGTCTGACCAAGGCTGTTGGGGAATGGGCAGAGGTTGAAGCAGTCCTACTGGATGTGAGGTCTCGTAGTCCATTCTCTAGCACTTGTTACACTCCTTCACCATCTGTTTTATGTCTCTTTTTATACCCTTCTAGTAGAAGTCTCTATTAGCCCTCTGGTAGGTTTTTAGATAGCCTAAATGGCTTGCCTGAGGGCTGTGGTGCACATACTGCAACACCTTTTTCTTGAAATCAAATTCTGAACCCAAGAATATCCTTCCCTTTTTGATGATCAACTCACGTTGTAGTGAAAAACCTTTAGGAATGTTCTAGTTGGAATTCAGCTGATTCAACAACTTAGTCATTTTAGTGGAGTTTTGATAGCTCTGTTTTAGTTCCTCGACCTATAAAGGGGTGGGAAATGATATAATGGTAGAACACATAGATTCTTCCCCTTCCTCTCCTTTTCAGGACAAGGCATCAGCCACCCTGTTCTCTTTCCTTTTTTATTTTTTTATTTTTTTTATTTTTATACTTGATAGAAAAATAATACCCCATTAATAGCCACCCACTTCTACTGGTTTTCAGAACCCACACACTACTCAAGTAGGAATTTGAGGGCCTGTTGGTTAATCTTAACAACAAAAGACTGGCCTAAGAGGTACAACCTTCATTTTTGCATTGTTGTCACTAGAGCTAACAGCTCTTTCTCATAAGTTGATTACAACAAAAGCTTACCCTTAAGAGCCTGACTCAAATAAGATAAGGGCTGTCTGACTGCATCAAGACGGCTCCAATTCCTATAGTAAATAGCTTGCTAAAATCAAGCAGCTTTAAAACTAGTGGCTGTGAAACAGTCTTCTTCAAGGCCACAAATGCGTTCCTTGCCTCCACATCCCATGTAAAAGAATTGTTTGTTAAGTAAAGTTGTAAGAGGGGCAACAATAATTCCATAACTTCTAATAAACTTCCAGTAGTATCTTGTTAGCCCTAGGAATCCCCTTAGAGACTTCACATTTTTAGACTCAAGCCAATCAAGCATAGAAGCAACCTTAGAGGCATCCGCCATCACCCCATCAGCATTAATCACATGGCCTAGCTAGTCAATCTCCCTAACTACATTTTGACCCTTTGACAAACAAGCAGTGCTATTGCAGTAGCGATAAGACTTGCCTTACGTGCCCCGAATATTCACCCCGAGATTTACTATAAATCAAAATGTCATCAAAGAACACAAGTACAAACTTCCTTAGGCAAGGTTTAAAAATATCATTCACCAATCTTTGGAAAGTGGTCGGGGCATTAGTTAGGCCGAAGGGCATTACTAAAAATTCTTAATGCCCTTCATGAATCTGAAAGACTGTTTTGGGTATATCCTCTTGGACCACCCAGACTTGATGATAACTTGACCTCAAATTGAGTTTAGAAAAAATAATTGAGTCAAACAATTCATCCAACAGTTTATCGATTACTGGAATTGGAAATTTTGCCTTAACTGTTTCTTTATTTAGTGTCCTATAGTTGACACAAAGTCTCTAACTTCCATCGACCTTACGCACCAACAAAACATGGGAGTAGAAAGGGCTGGAACTAGGTCTAATAACCCCTTATTTAAGTAACTCAAATAGTATCTTTTCAATTTCGATTTTCTGGCAATATGGGTAATGATAGGGTCTATGGGTGATGGGTTGAAAACCCTCATTAAGGGTTATCTTGTGGTCATGGGCATGCGGTGGGGGCAACCCTTTAGGTTTGCTAAAAACCTCTTGAACTCAACAAGCTTACCATCATAAGAAAAAATTATCAATAGTTTAGAAAAATCCCATGTTATAGGTCCTCTCTAGCCGTTGAACACCTAATACAATGTCATACCCAGCCAAATCAAGTAAATAAAGAGAGGGTTTGAACTTAATACCTTGCACCTTCAGATTAACTACCAACACAATCCTCCAATGTGGAGGCATTGGACATTGGCTACCTTCACCTTTAACTGGAGGGAAGAGTCCACTAGTAGTTTAAGTTTAGGCACCACTGTTGAATCAATGAAATTATGTGAACTTCTAGAATCACTAAAATCACCAATTGTTCCCCCATAATATTTTCCACCAATCTCATGGTTCTTATGGTGGGGGCTCCTACAATGGTAGCTAATGAGATCTCGGGCTACTTTATCTCCAAGTATGATTTCTTCCTCTTTCCCCACCTGATTCTCATGCTGCTTGCCTTCATCCTCATCAAACTCTTCCTCATCAGCTTGTAATAGATAAATTTTGGAATTTTTGCAGGTCTGGGCTAAGCTCCACTTCTCATCCATTTATGTAGAGGTCAGCTTCCTTGTCCACTAAAAGATTTTTGCCATTTGCTACAGCTATCACCAGAGTAAGGACCTTGGGAATAACTTCCTCCTATTGCTAAGTTGGGTTTGTCTACTATAGTTTTGCTAGTTTTTCTAGTGATCATTAGATACCCTCTTGTATTTTGGCTAATCCATATGTTGCATTCAAGTTGACAAGATTCAACATACGGATGGGGAGGTGGATCACATCCTTCAATTTGCTGAGGAAGCAACTCAACTTGTGTCCATCTGAGAGCCCTCTCAAACGATTGTAAATGGCTTTAAACTAAGCCTTACAAGCTACAATAGAGTTATTTACATCAAAAAAGTTAAGGCCTCCATGGAGTCATCATAAGCAGTTGGCCCAAAATGAAGAAGGAATGATCTGGTGAAGGTCTCCTAGTCTTGGGAGTGGCCCCCTCCAAAGAGTCTTGGTACCACACAAGAGCCTCGCCATCCGTGTGGTATGAGGCCATGAGCAAGTGGTGAGGGATTGGAGTCTAGTGGAAGTCAAAGTACTGGTTAGCCTTAAAGATCCAAGCCGCTAGGTTGTCCCCGTGGAAGTGAGGAATCTCTAGTTTTACTCGTCTGAAGTTGGTCCCTCGCTAGGCAAGTGGGTCAGGTTCCTGTGAGCTTCATACTGAATTTCTCATTGTTGATGATTCTGAGCCACAATGATTGTCCTCATCATATCATTCAACTGTTCCATATTAGTTTTTATTTTGTGTATGGTTTATTGTTGATGCTCTAGCTGTTATTGTCAAAAAACCTCATGTTGTTGGTGTTTTGATTTTGTATTTTCTGCCAAAGGATCGGTGGATACTAATACCACTCATTAGAAACCTTTGAATTGCTTTGATGTAACAAGAGAATGATTGGAGTTGTAACAATAGTTGTTGTAATGAAAATAAGAGATGGCTGGAAGGTGTTTGTGAAAATGCTGAAGAGAGTCACACGTATATTGATAACAGGGATTCTTCAAAGGAACCCTAACCTCCTTATAGATTAACATTTGACAATTTTCCAAATGATTTTCTTCCGATTCCCATCCACTACATCCATAACAGACTCTCTAACTAACTACTAAAATTGATAAACTGACCAACGTAAAACTAAAGAGCATCACAGTAATCAAAACGTTGTGTTTGATGTTTTTAATCCCAAACAATGCATATTATAAAGACCCCTTACAAAACACTTAATAAATGAAACACTGTCGTATTGCTTTTACAACGACAGAAATCCCTAGAACTTAACTCCTCAAAATGCCACGTTTTGCTTCTTCCTCCAAAACACTGCACCCCATTTGAGTCCCACGACGTCATTTCCTACTTAGACATTTTCATCACTTTACTACTTCGAACTCCACTTCAGTTTCAACTTCCATCATCTTTCACTTCCATCTTTAGCTTCTAGGGTTCCTAACACATGAATTCAAAGGTAGAATTAGTTAAACCCCCCAAAAAACATAGGAAAACGATTTGCATCAGCCGCTGTTTTGCATCAGCCAACACACACTACACGTGTCAGCATTTTATTTTTTCCCCTTCTCTCTATCGCACATTCCTCACCCATTTGAAATGCTTTTAGCCCAGAAAAAATTTCTCTCTCTCTCTGTAAGTAACAGTAGTAACGCTGAAAAAATTTCTTTAAGTGTGCATTTCAAGAATTTCCAGCATTAACAGTAGGGAGCAAGTTTGTTTAGCGAGAAAATAGAAAAAAAAAATCCAAAGATACATATAAAGATGGAAAAAATTACAATAATCCTTAAATCTGCCGTAAACTTGAGAGCTGTTCGTCTTAAGGAAACGAGATCTAAGAGGGAGGTAGGGAGAGAGTACTGATGAAGTGGTGGAGGTGGGAAGTGTGGGCGCCAGAAGTGAAGACGAAAGAGAGAGTGAGGAAGAGGCAGAGGATGATGTTTCAACGTCTAAAAAAAATTTAATAAAAAAGATAAAATACACATTGGGTGTGGGGTTTGGGTGGGAAACAGTTGCTCATGGGTTTTCTTTTCTTTGGTTTCTGGGTTTTATTTTTTCTTGGTCTGAGAAAATCCTAAAAATGCTTACTTTTTCTCTGTTCTACACCAAACGAGAATGAAATCGCAGATTGTAAGCGACTTTTGGTTGCTTTCCTTTGCCTCACTGTGTTTCAGATCTGACTCAAATATTTTTTTTCTATCCTTTTTTAACGTGTATGCTGAAGCCTTTTCGTTTCCTCATTTGGGAAGCCTTTTATCTTTGAGAAAACTGCTGATCAGCCACGTAAGGTGTGCAACGGCTGATGCGTGTACAGGGGCTGATCAGTAGCTTTACTCAAAAACATATCATGAATTCAACGTCAGGTGAGTGTCGTTTGAGCTAGAAATGGACCCATGCGGTAGTCTCAACGGCGTGCGAAAGTCTGGCAGCGGTTGGTGGCAAGGAGAAGAGGGAAGGGAAAAAATAGCAGATGAAGCAAAATCTGGTAGGATTTGTTTTCCAAATAAGATTTCCATGTGACCGGTCTTATCTGTTTTAAGTTGTAATGCGCTGAGGTGTTTCTTTTGGTGGGTGTTAAATGGCCTTTCACACCCCATCCACTCAAAAGGAACT
>QEOT01005927.1:146167-202158 GCA_003123785.1 Pterocarya stenoptera
AAAAAAAAAAAAAAAAAAAAAAACAACAACAACGATTTTGGTGTCTGAACTGAGGGATCATAGTATTTTGAATTCCCAATTACTAACACACCATGAGCAATTGTGGTAACGGTCTGACATTTTTGTCAGTGCTTTCAATGGAAAAACAAATCTGTTGTCAGAAAAGTATAACAAAGGAGGAAGCTACTAGAAGGAAAAGGCAACATTGATAACAACTAAAGGTAGGAAATTAGAAAGGACGACTAGAAAAGAAAGAAAAAGGGGCATTAAGCTGCTATTTAAAGCCTCTGTGTCTACTGGTGTATATATGGTTCAAATAATGACCTCTTTTTAGTTTTTATAGTTCAAATAATGATTGAGAATTGTCCACTCCCAGCATAATCCAATAATAACTAAGGATGCAAGTTCGCAACAATGGTCAAGGATGGTTTCTTCACTTAGGTCTACTGAACTGAATGTGCATGAAATTTCATTTTATGATATTACTGAGTAAAACTTAAGCTACACCTTGGAGCATCTAATAGGCTCAATTTTGACATTCGCCAAAGTCAAGTCTTCTCTACGTTTATGCTGGCTTCTGATAAAGAAGTGGTCGGTATCAAGAATATATATATATTTTTTTTATAAGTAAGAGATAAATATCATTGATATGAATGAAGTGGGCGGTATCAAGAATATTTTCCATCCCGCCCCCCCCCTTTTTTTTATAAGTAAAGAATATTTTCCATCCTATGTTTAATATTTATTTCTATGCATGCCATGGCGTGTGGGGCGATTTGCTATGTACCACCATTCTTTTTTTTTTGGATCACTAGAGAAAGAACTTTAAATGAGAAAAGTAGGCATAGCCCAAGTATACGGGACATATACAAGAGCAACACCTATGCATGATTGTCTAAAGATATGATGGAAGTCATGAATGTTCATGCCATAAAAATCTATTACAATTGACGAATGGCATAAAATATTAACAAAAAGCATTCTAAGCTCGTCCACAGATGGTCTGCAATTGAAAAGGATATTATCAATATGTACCAGCATTCTTTTTCTGTGTTTTTTCTGTTTAATTCATCAGCATTTTGAGCTATCCTGGAATTTTTTATATGGATATGAAATCAAACAACTATCTTGTATGATGAAGCCGCGTTGTTGCTACATCATTTATGAATTAGAAATGCATCCATTAAAACTAATTGATTTAAGATAATATCTTCATTACTAAATATTTTTCTCCTAACTCCTCCAACACATGAATCTTGCAGAAAAACTTCTTGTCTTGTTGCGAGATGGTAGAAAACTCTTGGGGCTCCTATGTTCTTTTGATCAATTTGGTAAAATATCTTTCCCACATAACAGGCTAAGTTCTAATGTTTCTTATCCTTTTTTCCCTTAAAATTGAACGTTGATTAACGGCAGTACTCTTCTCTATGCACAGCTAATGTTGTTCTTCAAGATGCCTGTGAGCGTGTTATAGTTGGTGATCTATATTGTGACATCCCCTTAGGTCTATATGTAATCCGTGGAGAGAATGTTGTCTTAATTGGAGAGCTGGTATAATGGGTTCTCTCTTATACCATGAGACTTAGCTGTTGTTAGTAATTACTGCAAAATTTGTGCACTGATTTTTTTCTCTTTTCTTTTTCATTCTTTAGGAGTTGGATAAGGAAGAGCTTCCACCACATATGACCCGTGTGTCAGTAGAAGAGATAAAAAGGGTAAGTTCCTAGTACAGGATGTTTGTTTTCTTTTAAAACTGAACATTATCTCTGATCACCAGTGCACTGGCCATGAATACATTTCACTAACTCTTTGTAGTCTTCCAAATTGCCTTTGCCAAAGTTCAGTAATGATACTGTGAAGTTTTTTTATGCTTTTGAAAATATGCAGAACAGCTATACATTCGATCAGTCATGGCATTATTCGACTTGAGATTACAAAAAAGAATCTCCGGAAAAAGTCTTGCAAATTTTTCTTTTACCATGAGCCCTTGTATCAAATATGTTCCAAGTTTTTTTACAAAGTGTATTGATATAGTTAAAGAGTGTGACTGCTCTAAGAGATGATTAGTTGGTAGAGAATTTCTTGCTTTTTCTGTTTTTCCCTTCTGAATAACTTCAGGCCGTTTTCTCATCTCTCCAGGCTCAGAAAGCAGAAAGGGATGCTACAGATCTGAAGGGCTCCATGAGAAAAAGAATGGAGTTCCTTGATTTTGATTGATAAATCCTGCCATCTTATGATTTCATTCTATTTCCGCAAATACTAGTGGCCACCGTGACTCAAAATATGAATGACGTAGGATAAGCATGCCAGATTTATGCCATCTCTAAGGGCGGGGAAGAAAAACAGTTGCAACAGTTATGAAGACCTAATCCACTGTGGTTGGGAAAAGAATTCAAGTGTTGGATCTTTTAGATGCAATGATGATGATCTCAATCATGTGCATGTGGATTTTGTTGGTATTGGCTGTGCATGCGGTGATTCTTCACTTAAGTTAAGGTTTTGGTTTACTTTTAGTTACACAAGATGAAGCTTCATCTCGCTTCACTTGTTCTCTTCTGGTCCTTCCATTTGATTTTTTGCTTTTTGTTGAAGGGTTTCTGAAATTGTTGGGTATTTCGGATTTGGCACTGCATTTTTTATTGTGCCACCATTTTACTTAATATGTAAGATGCTAAATCATTATTCATATGATATTTGCATGCAGCATGTTCTTTATACTGCTAATGCTGCCATGTTAAAAAAATGTTGCTATGCTCTATCTTGACATGCTTGATTCACTTGTTAAGCTCATATTCCCAAATCGCTAGTACTGTAGCTTTTACCCATCTCAGGGTAATGATTTTCTGCAAAAATCTGCTGTTCACGATTTTGATGTTTTGTAGCGGATAAACATTATTGCCGGCCTCCTAGATCAATTTAGAATGCATTTTAGAGGACCTTACTCGAGAGTTGAGACATACCCAGATTTTATATCCTCGTTGATGTACATGACAGTTCGGCAGATTGGATTGCATTATGAAAAACTGAAATTTCGTACTTCTGTCGGATCGTCCCCCTATCTCTTGATCGAGCTTGTGTAGGTAGAGGTTGCCTGGTAGGGTAAGCTAATATGAATGACTCTATTCACTCGGTTTTTGGGCCATAATTAGTACCCACGAGAAGCACACTTTACCAAAGTTCGGTAGAGCCCAACTATGACCTACAAATGTGTAAGTGAGTTGAGTGTAGTGAAGATGTGATTTCTTACCTGCGAAGGCTTGGATCCTTGGCAAATGCCCACCGGTAATTAAGATTGGAGTAGTTCGTGGAACTTGCTTTCCATTTGTCTTTGCCTTTGACTTCTATATAGGATTTTTCACCGTACGAATGCCCTCCTCAATTGATGATCAATATACGGTGAACTAGCAAATCAAGATCGGCGGCACATCACATAGAAGGGACGATCATTTCATTATTAACTATGTGCCCAACGAACTACTAATGAAAACAAGCCGTACAAGCACTAAGAAGAGCTTCAAGGTATAACCTATGAACGTAGATTGCATATAGTGTGTCGATCTCATCATCTTACCAACCAGGGCGTATGTATACAAAACTGGTGCACCACCTGATTGAGACCTACGCTTCTTTGTTGACAACAGGAGCAGGAATGAGAACAAAACCACCAAATGAGAAGACCATGACATCAGGTAATGAGTCAAATGTAGCCTTATAGTAGGTCTTCTTTAGCAAGAGTCAAGTATAACTCTTCTTAAAAGAGGACTTGTTGTTGCTGCCAATAAAGTGATTGAGCTGTATTATTGCATATTTTAAACATTTAAAACTAATATATTTTTAATTGTTTTATTATTTTATCATTGGTTTTAGATAGAAAAATTGATTAAAAGGCATAAATCCAAGTTGTGAATTAAATTGATTAAAAACATAGTTTATGCTTGATTTTATAACTTGTGATTTATTTGGGCAATAAGTTATTCACATGCACAACATACTTTTAATATTTTTTTTTTTCATCTCTTGTTTAATTTTATTTATTTTAGTTTCTTTATCTTATTTTATTTTATTTTATTTGTCTAGTTTTATTTTTTATTTTATGTGATTATTATTTACTTTTGCTTGTCTAATTTTTATTTTATTTTATTTTATTTTTATTTTTTTTGTTTTTCTACGCTGACTAAACGACATGTCGTTTGGTCGGCAGACCAAAACGACATGTCGTTTTGCACTGAATGATTTCACCGTTTACGCTAAACGACGTGCCGTTTTGTCAATAGATGAAAAAGATATGTCGTTTGCATCATCTTCAACCTCACGTTGTCTTCAACCTCCGTCCATCCTCTTCCAGCGAACAGACGCCATGCATATGTTCGGTAACTGTTTCTCCGCCCAGTGCAGCCCATCTCGGCCACCTACACCTACGGCAGCACTCCTCCACCTCCATGCAGCTGTTGCCAGTGAACCACTGCACCACTCCTGCGCACTTCCACCAGCCAAGGCAACTCAGCTTCCTACACAACACTGCTCGCCGTGCCCAGCCACTTCGACTTCGCCAGCATTACCTAAACCACCTCCACGAAGCAAAAGCCACCGCATGCACGTACAGTGCTGCCCAACCACCTGCAGCCGCGACAGAAGCTTCCATGCGCAGCACCATCCTCCTCTGCTTGCAACACCTTCAAGCTGCAGCTCACCACCGTGGGCCTTAAACCAGGCACCACCATCTGAAACACTCTCGCGGCAGAAGAAAGAAGAGAAGAAATGAAAGCAGAGGAAAGAGAAGCAGACTGAAACGAGAAGAAATGGAAGCAGAGGAAAGAAAAGAAAATGTAAGCAGATGGAAACGGATGGAAGCAGAACGAAAAAAAAGAAAGAAAAAAAAAGAAAGAAGAAGAAATGCAGACGGAAGCACGGAACCGGAAGAAAAAGAAAGAAAAAGAAAGAAGAAGAAAAGAAAAGAAAAGAAATAAAGAGAAGCATGCGGGAAGAATAAAGCAGACGGAGTGGAATGCAGATAGAAGAAAAATAAAATCAGCATGCGGGGAACAAATGCACACATGGGCGCTGAAGGCAACAGACGAAAAGCAAAGAAAAAAAATATAGTCTATTTCATTCTCACACTCTGGACGCACGGCAAAAGCAGGATGTGGGGAACAAGTCAGACGCACACATGGGTAGCTAAGCACAGCGCGAATGCATTGGCTTTTGATGCCTATATAAAGGCTTGTAAGCAGATGAAGAAAGGTGGTCGATGTTAGACACCCAGTAGAGTAGCTTAGGAATAGGATGTAGTTTTTCAGTTTAGGAGAAGGTGCAGATGAAGTGAGGGAGTTCGGTGATGCAGTTGAGAGCCTAATGGACCAACTGTGTTATCGAGCTGTTCTCCTTCATCTGTAGTCTCCACTTTTATTTTATTTTTTTATTTTAATTTATGTCATTTATTTTTATGCACTTTAAATTTATGCACTTTAAATTAATGTCCTTTATTTTTCAGCACTTTTAATTCCTGCACTTTTATTTTACTGTCATTTATTTTCTGCACTTTAAATTTTTGCACTTTTATTTTATGTCATTTAATTTCCTGCACTTTTATTTTATTGTCATTTAATTTTCTGTCATTTATTTTTCTGCACTTTTATATTTTGCAATTTATTTTTATGTCATTTAATTTTCTTTCTCTTTTAAATTTCAGTTATTTAATTTTCAGCAATTTAAATTCACTGTCTTGCACTTTAATTTCTTTAATTTTCATCACTGCATCCAAAACACTCAAAGCCAACCAAAAATGAATCTGGTTCACGATCAGTAAAATATTCTTTTCACTGCACTCTTTCATCCATTGTACATATCATCACTTTTTATTTTTATTTTCTCATTGTAAATATTTCTACCATTTTACACGAGTTTATTTTTAGCACTTTCCCTATGGAGACGATTTAGGAATTTATTCCTAATTACTACGCGACACGCTCCTGCACTTGGGATAGCCTTTTGTGCTGCTCATTTTCGAACGAGTCATAAAGCGAAGTCATTTATTTTAAGTTGTTCACTTATTGGAGGTAGGCATGCCTCCCTTTGATGGTCAAAAGGCTTGCGTTGGGAGGAGATGAGTAGGATTACCATGGCTATGCTAAACAAGTTAGGGAAAAATATCCATTTTGAGAAGAGGAAGTTCATGAAATTAAAAAGATGTTTTAGTAGGATCGTATGTATTTTCATAGCAGATAGGATAAAGAGATGAGAGGGTAGGAGGAGAGGAGTAGTTAAGTCCTTACTCTATTCCTTGATCAGGAATAGTTGACCAATCCCTTGCTTGTTCTAACACATAATGACCTTCTTGCAGCATCCGTTTTCTTGTTGCAATAGTTTGATTGCTTTTGTCAATAGAGGCTCATCAACATGCCAGCCACAACCGGGCAAGAATCCTCCATTCTGCCTAAAACTCGTCCTCGAAATGGATCTAATTTAACTTCACTCTTTGCATTCTTTACGTCTTTTAGTCCGCCACCAGAACAGGAGAACCCAAATCGAGTATTAGGCGAACTTTTACATGCACTTGCTCTGACTTTTTAACTTAAGAAAGATTGAGACTCTTCTATGATATTTTGAATTCCTATTGAATCCTGAATGCCACCCATTCTAATCCAAAAGAAGCACTGGAGAAGGAGAATCTTCATGGACTAGCTTCCACCAATCGAAGTTTCATGCATTTCAGATGGTGGTAAAGTGAGACCATGTAAAGAGCTCTTTCTCATTCAGTCAGATTATTCAGTAAGATATGGTTTGACCCTGTTAAAGTTTTAATGGAGGATGCTGCTTCTTCCTTGCTTGTGAGTTCTCTTTCTCTTCCTCGTTTCTTCTTTCTGGCGACTAGCTTCTCAAGTGGGTGGCTTGGTAAGCAAGCTACCTTCAGAATAGGTAAAATCTCTAAAAAGAATAGGCTGGAATGGTGAGGAAGGAAGCCCTCCCTACTTCAATGGAAAGGAAGGAATTGACGTTTCACAGCCGCTCCTCTATAACTACCTTTTGCCCAACATGATCATGAATGAAGACAAAGAATTGCATAGATAGAAGGACGAAACGAACCAACCCACTTGTCCTGATCAGATCTCGATTCATAAATTCAGGATCCTAAACCAATTCTTATTCTATTAGGGAAGCCACTTGATCTCCAAGTTCCCTTATATGAAGGTCATGCCATTCAAAGTGAAGCTTTCAGTTATACAAGTGTTGATTGCTTTCGGAAGCCAAGTTAAGTTTAACGGCGTCCCCATAGAAAAAGTCCCCCTTCCCATCATTCCACTCAATAAAGTGGAAACCCTTGTTTTCAAGAGCCTAGTAGCCCGTTGAATTCGTGCTTAAGAATCCCTTCACCTCGACATGATTGATCTCTTCGATCTTGTCAGTTAAAGGACACTAGAAAGGAGATAGTTTAGAATTGCCTCTCAAGCCAAGCATGCATTCAGAATTGGTAGAAAAGCTGTCAATCAAAGGTAGGTTGTCACCCTTATTAAGTAAGTTCAAAGAATGGTTTAAGTGAAAGCTGGAGTGGCACAAGACAAGTTGAAAGCAAAGGGAAGGAGGTTTGAAACCATATCCTTCCTAACCTTCCAAGAGCCAACCTGACTGGCATTTCCATTGGGCTTGTTTGCTTGACGGGTCCTGGTCACTGCTAGTTAGCTCCACGATACTTTGGATAATCTTTTTCAAATGGTATTTCTCCAATATCTTCTTCCTCCTCCTTGGTGCTCTCTCCAAACTCCCTTTTAAAGGCTTCGTTCGACTTACTTAGACAAATAGAAAGCGGCAAGTGAACCATGACTTATTAACAAAAAGCTTTCTTTGACTTCAAAGTTGGATCAACTGGTTCACTGGGCTTGGCTGGTGGACTAGATAGGGACAGGAAAGTGACAAGACCTTTTAAAGAGCCTGAATCCGGTGTAAGGCTTGTGCTTCTTTCTCCGGCCATGGAGAGCATTAAAGGCCCTAACGGGTCAATCAAGTTTCGTAAGAAATTGTAGCGAAGGCAAAGCTACTGAAGTAGCTTTGTGCAAGTTGAGTAAGCGATAGATCACACAAACGCTATGAAAAGCTTTCTTTCTATGTAAATCTTTCTTTTGGTATGTCCCATGTCAACTTATTCTCTCTTTTAATAGTAGATATGATCTTCTCTTCCCCTCCATTTGAATTTATCGAGCCATTGGTTTTCTGGAGACTAGAATCTCAATCTCGAAAATGGTAAATGAAACGAATGAATTTCTTAAGATCAAGATCAACTGATTCTTAAGCTTTTTGAATTGGCTCTTGAATTTACTATTGAAGACGAAGGGATGTTGGGCTTTATGAGTACAATAAAGCCCTTCTGTCAAAGTTAAGTTGGGACATTTGTCTGAATTTTGAAAAAGCTTTGGGTTCATGGCATTGCTACAAAGTACCTTGGTAGATATACTTTCATGCAGGCTGAGGCCCAAAACGACTCCTCTTGGTTTTGGAAGGGTCTACTACAAACAAACCCGAGAAACTATCCGCAAAGCACTCCTTTCTCTAAAGGGGCGCAAGCACTTCACTCACTAGGGGATGAGATTCATTCACTTGCATTCCTGCTAGCACTACAAAAAGCTGTGGTCTTAAAGCCCCTACTACTACCGTGCAACCTTTCCTCGGGTTCATAGAGTCGGGTTTCCCATTTACCCACAACGGAGGAGCCGCCCCCACTAGGCAGGTGGCCACGGGTCACAACAAATCCCTATGCTTGCTGATTACTTTCTACTAGGAACCAAAGCACCTATGCTTGCTGCCTTAACTCCACCTTCGGAAAGATCCCTATTACAGAATTACTGGACTGATGTTTAAGCATGATGCTTACGGATCTTAGTCAAATTGAAATGTGGGAATGGTCTTCTGGTGCTCCTTTGGGAGCTTGTTGCCGGCAGGAGGCTATTACTTTGTACGAGATGGAATTAATATTGATTACCAGGTTTCTACTGGGTTTGCCTACCTTTCTTTTTCTTGATAGAAAATAGCATTGTTTGAGATCAGGTTTTACAGTTTTATCGCATGGGTTTTATATGCCACCAGAGAGAGAGCCTGAAACTCATTATAATTAACTTGGCACGATTTAATACAACGCAAAGCTTCCCAAAAGAGATCGGATCATACTCATTTTAAAGAAACAAGGAAAAGAAAAAAAACAGAGTCCAAAGTTTGCATTGTAATGTGTAAATGCTTAAGCACTCAAAATCCAGGAGAGAAGAACAAATCTCTGGAAAACCAACACTGGGAGCACAAACTTTCCATGATTATAGCAAAATATAACAGGCTTCAGTTCAGTCTGGCAATGTGAGGAAAGTGATTAGAGGCTGACTGCTGGGAAAGCGTGAGACAAGCTCGGATCGTTTTCCCAACTCAAAGTCCTGAAACTGAAAGGCAGGAGCACAAGTGCATCCCACAAGGGAGAAATGATTCTCAGCATTCCTTGGAGGGGCTACGTGCACCAACCCATCTGTGGAAACGCTGATGTCCTTCGTTGGATAAGCACCAAACCACACATTTGGAGGCACTGTGTACTGTGGTTGCTCCTTGTCCATCAGATTGGGTCCAAGACAGGTTAGTTTGACACTCCCATCTTTGTCATTCAGTTCCAATACCTAAAAGAAACCTTAGTGGTGTTAAAACAAAATAAAGGCAAGTTTAGAAAATAATGGAAGTTGTATAGATTTCCCCGTTTTCTTCTTAAGATCCAAATAATTTTAGTAAGCCAACTTAATAGGCACTGAACCAAAATAGCCTTTCCTCTCGTGGCTCAAATAATTTAACTATTATTTACAAACTACTTCACTGTTACTTACCCATCATCTCATTTAATCTCATCTCATTTTAATCTCACTGTCCAAACGAGGCCCAAATTACTTATCTAAAACCATGTCCATACTTGGTACCAAAGAAAGTTTAAGAGAGCAAACATAGCAAATCCCTTTACTCGAACTCTTGACGTAATGCTTGATATTGTAATAAGAGTGTTAAGAAAAGGTGTCAGAGCGTACCGTAAGAGGTTCACCCCAATAAAAATGCCAGGTTTCTGCACACGGTATACGGTGGAGGTGCGACACGCTCCCAGACGGTAACAAGAAATATATGCATGAACTCACACCTCTGTCCACCTTATCTGACAACAAACATAGGCAAAACGAATAATTCCACAATTTCTTTTTCCTAACTAAAGGGGATTTACAAATCTTTATTAGGTTCTCTATATTTTCCAGAGAAGTCGATTATTCAACGATTGTTACTTCCAATCAAATGCTCTAGATTTTTTATATAGATCCTGAGACCTTTTATCGCAAAAGATCTAGAAAAACAGAAAATGAAGAGAATATGCAATGAAAAGAACATACATTCTGGGGGAAGCTGAGACTCGGTGAGAACAATGGAGGTGTCCCTGAAAGTTTCGGCGTAGAAACCACCTTCCGGGTGGGGTTTGAGATTCAACTTCGCGACAATCTCTGAAGCCGAATTCATTTTGGTTGATTATGGGACAGTATGCGATTGATAGAGATCAAATAAAAGCTCTACCATGTTATGCATAAAAAGATCTGAACATGCCTATGCCATCCATCAGCTACCGAAATGTGGCCCAAAGTCAAATTCCAACAGCTACCTAACACTGCCCTTTTTCCTATACATATACATATACATATATATATATATATATATATATATATATATACTAGAAAAGACAACGTACTTCCACGTGTGTCTTATTTAATTTTACATAATTTTTTATTTTTTAAATAAATAAATTACTTTAAAAAGTAGAAATAATGAATTATAAAGAAAAAATTCAGTTCATCATCTCATATACTATACAATAACATGTGATTTTTCATTTTCACCATTCAATTTAAACTTATATATTGATGTTTAAATATGTGTGTTTACACATCAAGAAAAAAATATTGATAACTATTGCGCAAAATATCACGTCTGTTATGTGCAAAAATATGAGAAATAGGCTACCTGTCAATTTACAATGAACAACAAAATGATAATTTAAATTCATACAAATTTTCAATTTTAAATATCAATGGACAGAATTTCATTTCTATTTCAAGATTTTATTCTTGATCATAATAAATATCACATATGTTATAGGTAAAATATTGACAACTATAACATAGAAATTAGAATAATGTGTTAATTTTAAACTTAGAAAGTAAATTACTAAGTGTTAAATAATTTAATCATATAATTATATTCTATCAGTTATAACTACAAAAAAGAATTTGAACAAGTTGTAATTCATTATAAATTTTCAAAGTTAAATTTGGATTAGTTATTAAAGTACAAATTAAAGGAAAAAAATAGTGAAAAGAAATAAAATTTATTTTTTTTAAGATTTTATTTTGAATAAACTCAATCTTTATTAAAAAATATGTAAAATAAAAATTTAAACATTATATAAATTTTCAGAGAAGAAAAAAATTAAAAATTTTCTAATATATATTAATATATTCTAGACAATATTATTCAGTACTATAAATAATGTTAAATTATTGCTTTACTCTAAAGGCAGTTTAGCTCTTAGTTTAATAACGTAAACCAAATTATCTTAATTTATTTCAAAAGTTTTCATAACCATTTTTTAATAACAATGAAGAATATTAATTTATTTAACATTTTTACACTTGGCTAAATAAGATAGTAATAATGACATATTATATTTTATATTATTAAGTAGTTGGATGCGTATGTTGTATATTTGTTATTTCCAAAATAAATGTATAATATGTTAATTTTAAAATTCAAAACTACAGTGGTAAGTAATAAATAATTTAATCATATATTTTATAAATTCTCATCCTTGACTTAAAAAAATTAAACAAACTATAGTACATTAGAAACTGTAGATCTAACTCAAATAGTGTAATTAATTTTAAATTAATTAATAAATTATTCAATTTATCCGAAAATGGAAAAAAAAATTAAGTTTATTGAAAAAATAGACTAAAAAATATAGTTATAAAATGTAATAGATGGTAATATCTGATAAATTTATATATATAATAATAAAGTAGATTTTACATGACTATCTGTTAATCCACAATAAGCCAAAAAATGAGAGTTTAAATATATACAAATTTTCGAATTTAACTACAAATAGATAGAGTTTCAACTATATTTTAATATTTTGTCCCTGATCATAAAAAATATCACATATGTTATCTGCAAAATATCCATCACATATGTTTTATTTAGTTATATAACGGAAAAGTTTAATAAGAAAATTTCAATAAAAGCTTAAATTAATAATAAAAATATTAATACTAAAATTTTATTACAAATTATAAAATAGTGAAACATAATTAAAATAGAAAGTTAACGTGTACTATGTACTTATATTCATACTGTACCCTACATATATCAAAAGTATAAAGAACATATTTAAATAAAAAAATAAAAAAATATTTATTAGAATTTGAAAATTAAAATTAATGCTAATGATAATTTTGTTAGGTTTCTATATATATATATATATATATAAAGATGGCGTATTCATTTGGTTATGGGACAAAACGTTTTTAAATTATGGATTATATTGAAAGATTATTGAAATTTTTTTTTTTTTAATTTTATCTTCTTTATGAGAAGATAATTTGTTAGTAATTATTAAACATTTATTCATTGTAAAAGAAAAATTCCAACATTATATAAATTTTTAGAGAAGGAAAAAATTAAAAATTTTCTAATATATATTAATATATTCTAGATCATATTATTCAGTACTACAAATAATGTTACATCACTGTGTTACCTCAAAAGCAGTAAACTAAACCAAATCATCTTAATTTAGTTTAAAAGTTTTCAGAATCCTTTTTAATATTACTAAAACAGAAGCACAATAAGATATAATAACAATGAAAAATATTAATTTATTTAATATTTTCACACTTGGCTAAATAAAATAGTAATAATGACATATTATATTTTTAAATTATTAAGAAGTTATAATTTATTTCCTTATGAAAATTTGTAATTATACTAACCAACCTACTATTATTATTCTTAATAGTTATAGTTGGATGTATATGTTGTATATTTTTTATTTCCAAAATAAATATATAATGTGTTAATTTTAAAATTGAAAACTACAGTGGTAAGTATTAAATAATTTAATCATATATTTTATAAAGTCTCATCCTTTACATTTAAAAAAAAATTAAACAAACTATTATATATTAAAAACTGTTGATCTATCTCAAATAGTGTAATAAATTTCAGGTTAATTAATAAACTATTCAATTTATCCAAAAATGAAAGAAAATCTTTAAGTTTATTTCTTAATAAATCATTAAACAAAAATAATTAATAAATGGAAAAATTATATTTATTCTAAAATGTAACAATTCAATTCAATATTTACATAATTTAAAATTAAAGGAAATAAAATGTTGCACAACATTAAAGTTTAATTTTCAAGATTTTGGTTTTTTATTAAAATTTTATGAAGAGTTGGTATCAATTTGGAAATAAAAAATACTATAGTCTAATTGTAAAGTTTAAACCGATCTGTAACATTACTCATTTTTCATATCTAAAGTTTAAGAGCAGTACTACACCCTCCAAAATAGTTCCAATAAGGACAAAAAAATTAATTTATTTTTTTTTTATTCAATTTTTTATACCCTTAAACATTAAAAAAAAATTCACAATATCATTAAAAATATTGTAAAAACACATCAACCACAGGTCGGCAAAAGCAAGAAACAAAGTCAGGGGCAAAATAGGAAAACAATTATTGGACAACTGTTCATGCCCGATTTCGCCGGTGGCTTGAGCCGTTCGCGGCGGTTAACGGCGGCACGATAGGAGCTGAAATTGGAACGGGAGGAAAGTCGGACGCAGGCGAAGAGAATGGACCGGGCGGTGTTGGCTACGCCGGCGTGAGGCGGCGCACTGGAGCAGACGAAGAAATGGGCCGGTGTCGGCTTGGATTCGCTCGTGGCGGTTAACGGCGGCACGATAGGGTCTGAGATTGGAAGGGGAGGGACGCCGGCCGGGGGGAAAGAGAATCGCCAGGGTGGTATTGGTCACGCCGGCGTGCGGCGGTGCTCTGCAGGAGACGATGCGGACGGGGGAGGGGTTGTGGCAAAACCGTAATTTTTGAATACAACCAGGGGCAAAATAGAAAAAAGTCAGGGACAAAACGGGAATTGAGAAACAAGAATAGGGGCAAAATGGGAAAAAAATGTTAAACGAAATCACTGTTGTTAACGGATTCGCTCTTTATATATAAGTAGATATATATATATATTTTTTCATAAAGAATAATGATGTTTTTCATAAGATGTGAGAATATTTTTTTATAGAATGTAGGATAATAAATAGTGATTGATGAAAAAAAAAATTCTATTTAGAAATGCTATACAATATATTCTCATCTTATTTTTATTTTATTATGTAAGATGTAGTATATCTATTATTGTTGAATGATAAAAAATCATCTAATAGTAATAAATATGTCACATTTTACGTAATAAAATAAAAATAGAATAATATTGTAATGTATAGAATTTTACTATCTTACCATGATCTCAATCATGTGCATGTGGATTTTGTTGGTATTGGCTGTGCATGTGGTGATTCTTAACTTAAGGTTTTGGTTTACTTATAGTTACACACAAGATGAAGCTTCATCTCGCTTCACTTGTTCTCTTCTGGTCCTTTCATTTTATTTTTTACTTTCTGTTGAAGGGTTTCTGAAATTGTTAGGTATTTCGGATTTGGCGCTCCATTTTTTATTGTGCCACCATTTTACTTAATATGTAAGATGCTAAATCATAATTCATATGATATTTTCATGCAGCATGTTCTTTATACTGCTAATGCTGCTATGTTAAAAAATGATGCTATGTTCTATCTTGACATGCTTGATTTGACTTGTTAAGCTCATATTCCCAAATTGCTAGTACTGTATCTTTTACCCATCTCAAGGTAATGATTTTCTGCAAAAATCTACTGTTCACAATTTTGATGTTTTGTAGTGGATAAACATTATTGCCGGCCTCCCTAGATAAATGTAGAATGTGTTTTAGAGGTCCATGCTCGAGAGGTGAGACGTATACCTAGATTTTATGTCCTTATTGATGTACAGGACGGTTCGACAGATTTGATTACATTTTGAAAAATCGAAGTTTCGTGCTTGTGTCGGATCCTCCCCATCTTTTGATCGAGCTTGTGTAGGTAGATGTTACTTGGTAGGGCTGACTAATATGAATCACTCACTATTCACTCGATTTTTGGGCCATAATCGATACCCTCGAGAAGCACACTTCACTAGAGTTCGAAGGAGCCCAGCTATGACCTACAAATGTGTAAATGAGTTGAGTGGAGTGAAGATGTGACTTCTTACTCACGAAGGCTTGGATCCTTGGCAAATGCCTGTCAGTAATTAAGATCAGAGTAGTTCGTGGAACTTAGTTTCCATCTGTCTTTGCCTTTGACTTCTATACAAGATTTTTTGCAGGATGAATGCCCTCCTTACCTAATGATCAATGAAAATATGGTGGAACTAGTAGATCAAGATTAGTGGCACATCGCATAGAAAGGAAGATCATTTCATTATTAACTATGCGCCCAACGAACTACTTGATGAAAATTAGCCATACAAGCACTAAGAAGAGCTTCAAGGTAGAACCTATGAACGTAGATTGCATATAATGTGTTGATCTCATCACCTTACCAACCAGGGTGTATGTATACAAAACTGGTGCACCATTTGATTGAGACCTACGCTTTTTTGTCAACGACAGGAGCAGGAACGGGAACAAAACCACCAATTGAGAAGACCATGACGTCAGATAAGAGTATCCACATTGGTCTATGCATATACATATACAAAGTCATATTTACATAATATGAGCTTAAGTTCCTCTACATTAGCTTATGCACATCCATATATTTAGCTAGTTATGAATAGTTCTTATCTAAATTTGGATAGCTACTATTCACTCTTTAAATGTTATTTTACTAATTATTTATCTCTCCTCCCGCTCTCTCTTTCACAATCCCTTCCTCTTCTCCCTCTCTCGACAACACAATAAACATTCATTTACATATTTATTTTATTATTATAATATATTATATATATTTTAATTTTATTATATTTTTAATATAATATATAAAAAAATTATATTTTTTATTATTGCATTTATATTATTAATGTCAAATGTATGTAGTGGATGCTAATTGTAAAATATATATAAAAAAATTGATTTTAGAAAAAAAATAATAATAATACAATAATATTTTTTTATTATTATGTCTCAAATATGCATAAGTCAATGTGAAAGTTTTGCTTGAATAGTAAAATAGATATGCAAAAGAGGTGATTTTGCGTATGCATATGCATAGACTAATACTAATGCTCTAATGAGTCAGATGTAGCCTTATAGTAGGTCTTCTTTAGTGAGGGTCAAGTATAACTCTTCTTAAACGAGGGCTTGTTGCTACTGCCAATAAAGTGAAGTCATTTATTTTAAATTGTTCACTTACTAGAGGTGGGCTTGCCTTTACCAAGCCAAATTACCCTGATTCAAGCATAGAGGGATTGCTCGTCATAACTATACTCTAACTGTCTTTGGCATCTATGGGACAACTATCAATTCACCCGAGGAACTTTCTTAAAGGAAGGTAACGACTGGGTAGACCCCTCATAGCCTCTCCAACAGAGGGTATGTGTAAAGATGATGGTCAGTATGATAATGATGAATGCCAGATCTAGCTATCCATAGGGAGGTGAAAGAGAGGTATGAGGCAGATGACCTAGAGGTTGATCTACTTGGGGAGCCCTAAGGAAAGTTTGATTACTATGTCTTATACTCCAAGAGCAGGCCTTCACCCCCGACCAATTCGTTCATAATGCCAAAGCTCTCTTGGTCAGATACTGTGGAATCAGATCCTAGGACACTAGTTGGAAAGCAAGAATTGACCCTCCTTTTGATGGTCGAAAGGCTTACGATGGGAGGAGATGAGCAGGATTACCCATGGCTATGCTAAACAAGTTAGGGAAAAATATCCATTTTGAAAAAAGGGAAGTTCGTGAAATTAAAAAAATGTTTTAGTAGGATCGTATGTGTTTTCATAGCAGAGAAGATAAGGAGATGAGAGGGTAGGAGGAGAGGAGTAGTTAAGTCCTTACTCTATTTCTTTATCAGGAATAGTGGACCAATCCCTTGCTTGTTCTAACTCTCAACACCTTTCTTGCTGCATCTGTTTTCTTGTTGCAGAAGTTTCATTGCTTCCATCAACAAAGGCTCATCAACATGCCAGACCGCAATTGGGCGGGAACCCTCCATTCTGCCTAAAACTCATCCTCAAAATGGATCTAATTTAACTCCACGCTCTACGTTCTTTACATCTTTTAGTCCACCACCAGGAACCCAATTCGAGTATTAGGAGAACTTTTATTTGCATTTGCCCTGACTTCTTAACTTAAGAAAAATTGAGACTCTTCTATGATATTTCAAATTCCTATTTGAATCCTGAATCCAACCCATTCTAATCCGAAAGAAGCATTTGAGAAGGAGAATCTTCGTGTACTGGCTTCCACCAATCGAAGTTTCGCGCATTTCAGATGGTGGTAAAGTGAGAACACATGAAGAGCTCTTCCTCATTCAGTCAGATTATTCAGTAAGATATGGGTTTGACCCTGTTAAGGTTTCAGTGGAGGATGATGCTTCTTCCTTGCCTGTGAGTTCTCTTTTGCTTCCTCGTTACTTCTTTCTAACAACTAGCTTTTCAAGTAGATGGCTTGGTAAGCAAGCTACCTTCAAAATGGGTAAAATCGCTAAAAGGAATAGGCTGGAATGGTGGAGAAGGAGGCCCCTCCATGCTTCAATGGAAAGGGGGGGGAATCATCGTTTCATAGCCGCTCCTCTACAACTACCTTTCGCCCAACATGATCACGAACGAAGACTAAGAATTGCATCGATAGAAGGACGAAACGAACCAAACCACTTGTCGATCTCAATTCATAAATTTGGCATTCTGAACCAATTCTTGTTTTATTGGGGAAGCCACCTGATCTCTAAGTTTCCTTGCTTCGAGTTTTGTTATATATAAGCAAGTTTGCGTACTAATTTGCGCGCTAATCATGTTGCCTTCATATTCTAAATTTAAATTAGCACTGTTTTCAATAAAATTTACTTTTTGACCAATCACATTGAATAGATGCCTATATTAATACACATAATTGCATACAACTAGATTTTTCCTATACGAAGGTCGTGCCATTCAAAGTAAAGCTTTCAGTTATACGAGTGTTGATTGCTTTCGGAAGCCAAGTTAAGCTTAACAGCGTCCCCATAGAAAAAGTCCCCCTTCTCGTCGTTCCACTCAACAAAACGGGAACCCTTGTTTTTGAGAGCCCAGTAGCCCGTTGAATTCGTGCTTAAGAATCCCTTCGCCTCGACATGATTGATCTTTTCACTCCTGGTAGCTAAAGGACATTGGAAAGGAGATAGGTTAGAACTTAGAATTGCCTCTCAAGCTAAGCCTACATTCAGAATCAGTAGAAAAGCTGTCAATCGAAGGTAGGTTGTCGCTCATATTAAGTAAGTTCAAAGAATGGTTTGAGTGAAAGCTGGAGTGGCACAAGAAAAACTGAAAGCAAAGGGAAGGGAGGTTTGAAACCCTGTCCTTCCTAACCTTCTGAGAGCCTTCCTACTAGCATTTCCACTGGGCTTGTTTGCTTGATGGGGGTCACTGCTAGTTAGCTCCACGATACTTGGATAATCTTTTCCAAATGGTCTTTCTCTGATTTCTTCTTCTTTCTCCTTGGTGCTCTTTCCAAAATCACGGCTTCGTTCTACTTACTTAGACAGATGGAAAAGCAGCAGGTGAACCCTGACTGGTTAACAAAAAGCTTTCTCCAACTTCAAAGTTGGATCGACTAGTTCACTGGGCTTGGCTGGTGGACTAGATAAGGACAAGAAAGTGACAGGACCTTTTAAAGAGCTTGAATCTGGTGTGAGGCTTGTGCTTCTTTCTATGTCCATGGAGAGCATGAAAGGCCCTAACGGGTCAGTCAAGTTTCATAGGAAATTGTAGCGAAGGCAAAGCTACTTCACGCAAGTTGAGTAAGCGATAGCTCACGCAAACGCTATAAAAAGCTTTCTTTCTACGTAAATATTCCTTTTGGTATGTCCCATGACTGGTTAGACAGATGGAAAAGCAGCAGGTGAACCCTGACTGGTTAACAAAAAGCTTTCTCCAACTTCAAAGTTGGATCGACTAGTTCACTGGGCTTGGCTGGTGGACTAGATAAGGACAAGAAAGTGACAGGACCTTTTAAAGAGCTTGAATCTGGTGTGAGGCTTGTGCTTCTTTCTATGTCCATGGAGAGCATGAAAGGCCCTAACGGGTCAGTCAAGTTTCATAGGAAATTTTAGCGAAGGCAAAGCTACTTCACGCAAGTTGAGTAAGCGATAGCTCACGCAAACGCTATAAAAAGCTTTCTTTCTACGTAAATATTCCTTTTGGTATGTCCCATGTCAACTTATTTTCTCTTTTAATAGTAGATATGGTCTTCTCTATCCCCTCATTTGAATTTATCAAGCCATTGGTCTTTTGGAGACTAGAATCTCAATCTCGAAAATGGTAAATCAAATGAATGAATTTCGTAAGATCAAGATCAACTGCTTCTTAGGTTTTTTGATTTGGCTCTTGAATTTACTATTGAAGAGAAGGGATGTTGGGCTTCATGAGTACAATAAAGCTCTTCTGTCAAAGTTAAGTTGGGACATCTGTCTGAATTCTGAAAAGCTTTGGATTCGTGCCATTGCAGCCGAATACCTTCGCAGATATACTTTCATGCAAGTTGAGGCCCAAAACGATTTGTGGACCTTTCTCTAAAGTGGCGCAAGCACTTCACTCGCTGTGGGATGAGATTCATTCACTTGCATTCTTGCTAGCACTACAAAAAGCTCTGGTCTTAACACCCCTACTACTGCTGTGCATCCTTTCCTCGGGGTTCGTACAGTTGGTTTTCCCGTTTATCCACAACGGAGGAGCCGCCCCCACCAGGCAGGCGACCACGGGTCATAACGCACTCTTTGCACAACAAATTCCAAATTACTTGCTACCGGAACTAAAGCACCTATGCTTGTTGCCTTAACTCCACCTTCAGAAAGATCCTATTACAAAATTGCTGGACTGATGTTTAAGCATGATGCTTATGGATCTTAGTCAAATTGAAATGTGGGAATGGTCTTCTGGTGCTCCTTTGGGAGCTTGTTGCTGGCAGGAGGCTATTACTTTGTTAGAGATGAAATTAATATTGATTACCAGGTTTCAACTGGGTTTGCCTACCTTTCTTTTTCTTGATAGAAAATAGCATTGTTTGAGATCAGGTTTTACAATTTTATCGCATGGGTTTTATATGCCACTAGAGAGAGAGCCTGAAAACTCATTGTAATTAACTTGGCATGATTTAATACAACGCAAAGCTTCCCAAAAGAGATCGGATCATACTCATTTTAAAGAAATAAGGAAAACAGAAAAAACAGAGGTCCAAAGTTTGCATTGTATGGTGTAAATGCTTAAGCACTCGAAATCCAGGAGAGATGAACAAATCTCGGGAAAACCAACACTGGGAGCACAAACTTTCCATGATTATAGCAAAATAAGGCAGGCTTCTGTTCAGTCTGGCAATGTGAGGAGAGTGATTAGAGGCTGACTGCTGGGAAAGCGTGAGACAAGCTCGGATCGTTTTCCCAACTCAAAGTCCTGAAACTGAAAGGCAGGAGCACAAGTGCATCCCACAAGGGAGAAATGATTCTCAGCATTCCTTGGAGGGGCTACGTGCACCAACCCATCTGGGGAAACGCTGATGTCCTTCGTTGGATAAGCACCAAACCACACATTTGGAGGCACTGTGTACTGTGGTTGCTCCTTGTCCATCAGATTGGGTCCAAGACAGGTTAGTTTGACACTCCCATCTTTGTCATTCAGTTCCAATACCTAAAAGAAACCTTAGTGGTGTTAAAACAAAATAAAGGCAAGTTTAGAAAATAATGGAAGTTGTATAGATTTCCCCGTTTTCTTCTTAAGATCCAAATAATTTTAGTAAGCCAACTTAATAGGCACTGAACCAAAATAGCCTTTTCTTCTCGTGGCTCAAATTATTTATCTACTATTTACAAACTATTTCACTACTATTTACACATCATCTCATCTCATTTTATCTCAATCTCACTGTCCAGACCTAAATTACTTATCTAAAACCATGTCCATACTTAGTACCAAAGAAAGTTTAAGAGAGAAAACATAGCAAATCCCTTTACTCGAACTCTTGCTTAATGCTTGATATTGTAATAACAGTGTTAAGAAAAGGTGTCAGAGCGTACCGTAAGAGGTTCACCCCAATAAAAATGCCAGGTTTCTGCACACGGTATACGGTGGAGGCGCGACACGCTCCCAGACTGTAACAAGAAATATATGCATGTACTCACGCCTCTGTCCACCTTATCTGACAACAAACATAGGCAAAACGAATAATTCCACAATTTCTTTTTCCTAACTCTAGGGGATTTACAAATCTTTATTAGGTTCTCTATATTTTCCAGAGAAGTCGATTATTCAACGATTGTTGCTTCTATATAGCTCCTGAGATCTTTTATTCCAAAAGATCTAGAAAAAAAAAATGAAGAGAATATGCAATGAAAAGAACATACATTCTGGGGGGAGCTGAGACTCGGTCAGAACAATGGAGTTGTCCCTGAAAGTTTCGACGTAGAAACCACCTTCTGGGTTGGGCTTGAGATTCAACTTCGCGACAATCTCTGAAGCGGAATTCATCTTGGTTGATTATGGGGCTGTATGGGATCGATACAGATCAAATAAAAGCTCTACCATGTTATGCATAAAAAGATCTGAACATGCCTATGCCATCCATCAGCTACCGAAATGTGGCCCAAAGTCAAATTCCAACAGCTACACCGAAATGTGGCCCAAAGTCAAATTCCAACAGCTACCTAACACTATCCTTCTTTTATCAATTCTATATATCAGTCATTATTCATTTTCACATTTTATATTTATAATTTTTTTCATAAGATGTAAAAATATTTTTCATAGAATATATAGGTACTTTTCATAGTGTAGGGTGTGAGATAGTGAATAATGACTGATACGAAGAATTTTTCTACCTAAAAATATTATACACTATATTCTCATCTTATTTTTATTTTATTATGTAAGATGTAGTACATCTGTTACTGTTGAATGATAAAAAATGTCCAATAAATAATCATTTAATAATAATAAATATGTCATATCTTACATAATAAAATGAAAGTAGAATAATAGTGTAATATATAAAACTTTACTTTCTTACCATGTGCTATCTAGAATTATATTTGTCTAGAACTATAATAAGTGGATAAAGCTCATTGATAGTGTTATTGTTTGATGTTCATATTTACACTTTTGTCCTTCTTCAACTTGAATTGAACCTTTTTAGTGGGGTTTTTGCATCTTTTTCATAATAGTAGTCTTGTTTGATGCTCATATTTTTACTTTGAGTAGTTCTATATAGTATCCACTGTAATGGTGCACACAATGCACACACTACGTGGATGCTTGTGGTCCATGTTGTTTTTTTTTTTTTTTCCTTCTGGTTTTGCACCAGAGAGCTTCTCTCATCTCTCTCCATTATCTCTCTCATCAGTGGCTCTTTCTCTCTCGTCGTCTCTCTCTCCTACTCTCTCTCATCCCATCGTCTCTCTCTCTCTCCTTTACTCTCTCTCATCAGATCGACTCTCTCTCTCATCTCGGGCTCTCTCTCTCATCGTCTCTCTCTCTTTCATCTGAGCTCTCTCACTCATCTCAGTCTCTCTCTCATCAGCTCTCTCTCTCATCTCGAGCTCTCTCACTCATCTCGGTCTCTCTCATCATTACTCTCTCTCTCATCAGCTCTCTCTCTCTCCTCGACTCTCTCCCTCATATCCCCTCTCTCTCTCATAAGCTCTTTCAGTCTATAGTAATTTTGAATTTAGGAGATGAAGGTTATAGAAAGGTGTTTTTCGTCATTTTACTTATGCCACGTGGGGTGTGCAGCGGCTGCTACCACTATAGTGGCTTCTCCCCAAATTTTTTCTTTTACTTTTGTTCTTGTTCACTTGGATGGGTGCGTATTTAATAGGAATGGTTTATTTTATTTAATGGGCAACAGTTTGTTTTACAAGCAATTTTCAAACATCTAATTGATGGTTGTGAGGGCTATTTTGAAAATTCATGGTGAACTTTGAGTCTTGACCTTAGTCCACCCCATGACTTCCAATCTGTATATAGATTTCCCATCTAAAGCCAGGCCTGCTTAAAAAACCAATTTCATAACTTCATCACTACCAAATATTTTCGGATCAGGCACTTGTTTCTTGGGATTTTAGCTCTTTTTCATATTAAATAGACATGTATTCTGAGGAAGAATGCTGACTTTGGAATGATGGAAAATTATCTTTTCTTGTACTTTCTCACTTCCTCTTCTTGACAAGCTTGTTTTTCTTCTACTTTCTTGCACTTTCTCACTTCCATATCCATATGTATGCCTCGAATTAGTTTAGCAAGCGATACTCCTATTCATGTACTTGTTTCAAAATTGTCTAAGAAACAAGATTTTGATCCTGAGCCAGCTATTGTAATTGCAAAAGTCTTCATCTCTGTACTCTATATTTGCCTCTCTCTTTTTTCTATAGTTGTGGTTTCTTTTTTCTTTTTATTTATTTTGAAGGAAATAATCTCATTTCATTAATGAACAGAAGTTACAACTGTAACTTATCAATACATAGAATAATCCAGACTATAAGCCAAACTATGCATAAGCTTTGGGGGATCCCCACACACAAATTTCTTTGTGGTGGACATTGTCTTAACTTTTCAATAAACTCTCTCTTAATAGAAAAAGCATTCTATAAAACAGAACTTGAAGGCCCTCTTTGTCCTCCCAGGAAGGAAAAGTATAGGACACTGCTATGGACACTAAATTCAATAGCCTATTTCTATTTTATTTAATCCTAAAATAAACAAAAAACTACAAATAGGCCCATTAACAACTAAACAACTATTAACAAACAACTAATCAACAGAACTACAAGCACTGATGTGATCTCGAACGTCACGCCCACTGCAAGCATCGACATCTTGAGCCCTAACAGCACGAGCACCCAGCTCAAGCACGGACACAACAGCCTCCACTGCGTAGGTAGCACCTACGCTCGAGCACTGATCATACGATTCACCAGCAGTGACATTGCCCACCACTCTCGAAAAGCTCTTGCCCCAGATTGTGGTTTCTTAAGACGTGTAAAAGTGAGCATTTCTTCTCTATATAGTTTCAATTAATGGTTGCTGTTCTATTTTCTTTAGTGGCTAGTTATGAATGTCTTTAGACTTGAACAGTTTTTTCTCTAGTGTTTTGAGCATGTCAACACTAATTATTTACTACTCTCTTATAAAGTGGTGAACGATCTATTAACATCCCATTGATAGCAAGTGTCTCACATGAGAATGTTGAGGTCCAAATAAGTTAAATCTGAAGGAAAAAAAAAAATGCCACCTACTAAGAAATTCTAATGATGTGTAAACTTCACCGTAGAAGAGGCAACCTTCTCGTATCGGCTTGGGTTAATATTAGTACAGAAACTATCCGGAAGACATGCAAGAAGTCCACACGATTTAAGATCAACCTCTCAATCTTAAAAGTATATATTGGAAGAGAGAGTTTCGTTAGCCATGAGTGACTCACCCCCCCGACCATATATTTATAATTTAAAAAAAAAAAAAAAAGGTTTTCATACAATAAGATAACAAATAATCAGATATCATCTCTTATGTTCTTTATAGGTTCTCCTTTTTTTCCATCAAAATTAAAAATAAAATTGCGTCGTCCCTCCATTCTCCTCTAGTCCTACGCCTTATCTGCCTATTTGGTTCCTATTTGGCTATTGCTTGCTCTCTTTTATTCTCTTAGCTGTGTTTGAATAAACCTTTCTACTTCTATAATTTATCATCTCTACACACTATACATCATACTTATTTTTATTTTTTTATTTTATTTGGTTTTATTCTTCTTAAACTAATTAAATTCTTCTACTCATCATCCATACACCACATATTTGATAAGAAAAAAATAAAATAAAATAAGTGTCGTATGTGGTGTGTGGAGATGATGAATATAATTTTTCAAAAAGAAAATGATGCTTGAACTATAAAATATCATCTCAAATAACAAAATATTGCCAAGGCGGTTGGGAATCAATATTAAACAAGTTTACCACAAGAAGAGAACTTGGGTTGCCTTTGAAAACCCCATCAATATTAAATTTGAAGATACCAAAAGAGGGGGGGGGGGGGGGGGGGGGGNAACAGTACGCTAGCAAGTAGATGAAATTGGTCCGAACCGAGGCAAGCCAATTCCTCCGGTACATCAACATACATCTTATACATGCATATAAACATAAAGTCATACATACAAATATATTTATGTATGTATATGCAAGCATGCACAATCATCATCATGTTAATAGAGAAAATGAGGGGAAGGATAAGAAATTAAAGAGAAGGATGCCGGAGCCAGAACTCCGTCGAGAGCTTGCAACACTCACGAAGGGGTGGGCAAAAAAGCATTCTAGAGCTCTCACATAAGAAAAATTGCTTGGCTGGCTAGATTCACTTGTCGTATCGCTAATTTCATTTTACAGGTCCATAAAATTTGATTTAATGTCTCTTTTTGTTTTGTTTCTACATTAATTACAAAGAGGAGCAAATTAGACCCGTTAAGCATAATCCTAAACTCAACCAAAATAGTAACAAAATGGTAGGATTTGATATATCATCTGGTCCTCCAGGAAAACGTGTAGCAAAACAGGGAAGAACTCAGTCCCAAAATTCCAGCCAGCAGCTGGCATTCATCCAATTATGTGAACCACATCATAATTCAACTATAAGAAAAGACTGATTGGAGTCATTTTTTTATGGGTATTCATGTAGGTATGTTAATTTTACACATCATAAATATGAGCAAACAAGAAGCAACATTAGGTTAAATAAGTACAACAATATTGATGATATAAAATAAAATAAAAAAATACATGGATGAGATAAGTTTCCCATACAGGGCTCGTTGTGTGAACAATATTGAAATAGTATTTCTTTGCCCACAAACTCTATCGTTTTTATTTCTACCTTACCAGTTTGCCCAAGGGAGATTCTGCCATTGTTCGCAGGTCCACGGTGCAATCCACAGGATATCATGTTTAATAGTAACGTATGTAACGAAAAAGTACCATTATTTAAGATTCACTCTTCGGCGGCTTCATGCCAATTGAAAAAGAATTTAGAGTAATGAAACATTGGAGATAATACGTAAGACCAAAGTACCACATACACAGCATCCCTTCCAGGTAACAATCTTTATCAGAGGCAATCAAGTGAAAGAAGAAGAATACTTCAAATCCCGACGCATGCCCCATGTGACCCAGCACCTGATACTCGCAGTATATTTTTTCTAAACCATCTGGCAACCTAGCATTCATCCAGGAAAAACTCTCTTCACAAATCCTTGCAAAGAGCTCCCCATACCAGCACCAACAGTTTCCGCCAAATACTTTGCCTGCAAAAATTCACCATGATGAAGTGTGTTACACATTGCCAACTTAACGTTACCAAATGATCATATATTTGCGAAATACAGAAAGAACCCAAAACATTTAAAGAACCAAGGGAAAATGATATACCTCCTGAATGGTCTTCTTCAGATCAAAAGCATCTTTCACACGGCCATCCAAGAAAGACCACGTATCACGAAAATCTGCCAGAAAATTAGCAATCAATAGAGTAAAAGGTTATTTCCAGTACTGCATCCACAATAGTACATAGAGGAGGGATTTACACCACAGAAAAGTGCATTAAGAAAGAACATCAAAACTATATGAACAAAATCCTCTAGATATTACAGAAAAACAAGATGGATTGTTACAACTATAGTTACCAACATCCAAGACGGGGCACATTACATAATGGGTATGACTAATTATACATGCAAAAAAAAAAGAAGAAGATATGTTGCAAATCCAGATTCCAAAAACAAAGTAAAGAACATGAACCTGGGGAACTATCAGTCAGCATGTATATTTCCGTTGTTGAGTATATTCCCCCAAGGACAGTGCGCTTTACATACCAATCAATATCAGAGGCCTCATCACCGACAGCATGCCATATCTCATCTACAAGCATTGCCCGCTGCTTAAAACTTGTTGGAACATTCATTGGTTGTGCCTGCAGATATAATTGATAACAGATATTTTTTGTGTTTCTTATCTTACTAATAACATCAAAGCTCTAACAAGAGGAATGGGAGCAACAGATGCTACCTGAATGCTAAGAGCTTGAGGCCATTTTGATATGTATGGAGCTTGCATTTCTAGGCGAAACCTAACAAGCTCAGAGATTTGCTCACTAGGTATCTTGCCTTTTAAGTCCTCACCCAACTCAATTCTATCGATGAGCCTTTGCAAGCACTCATCCATGAAAAACTGAAGCAAAAAACAAAGATGGGGAAAAATATTCATCATCAACTCATAAGACACGTAGAAAGAAGTTCAGATCACAGACCCCAAGTTTTATCACTAACGTGTTAAGTGGAGAAATACTCAGTGTCCCATGCAAAATTTGTTGTTTCACTTGACCCAAGCAACTAATGAATGCAACCATGGGTATTTACCAACACAAAACAAATGGTCCTTAGCATGCTAACGCAAAACTTTTATGGGAAGTATACGATATAGGCATGAAGATGTTCAAAAGAAATGCAACAATTTTGGATTATTCAAACCTATCGAAAAAGCCATCTGAATTGGAAGCCTTGCTGTTAACAAGATCAGTTCAACACGGATGGCTAAACAGAATTTATTTCAACACACCGTGACTAAACAGAAAACGATAGACACTATCGGCACAACCCAACTTAAATCACGAGTCATAGTATTATCAAAATTATTGGAGTTGTTAGGTTATACTTAAACCCGGTAGGTCTTGTGCCCAAGAATCTTGCATTTCCTAGTGCTAGAGAGTATTGGCCAAAATGCCACGTGCAAACCCATTATCGAGTTTAACTAGAGGGATGTTTGGATACATTTTTCATCCTATCTCATCTCATCTCATCTTATTTCCTTCTCAAGCATCATTTAAACACAAACATTTTCAAACTAATCATTATAACTTTCCTAACTTTTCAAATAAAAAATAAAAAATAATTCAACTTTTTCAAATTCTAAAACAAAAATTATATTCTAACAAGATTTTAACTTTATAATATTTTTTATTCAAACTTTTTCTTTCTTATTTTTCAAAACTTTATAAATACTTATCTCATATTATTTAGTTACTATTTACAAAATTCTTATCTTATCTCATCTCGTAGAAAGTTATTTTAATCATTGTTTTATATGCATTACCAATATCGACCAGGAGGGACAAAATTACCTCCACTAGAGCAGCTTCTTTCCTTGGAAAAGAGCCAATTATAGAAGGAGAAACACCGACGGCCCTCGCACCAGAAATCATAGCAGCTTCAGTCCATCCCAACCTCACCTGTACGTCCACCATCGTTATTAATGTTACAAAGGGACTTCTGTCAGGAATTGAAAAGGGCATCGAATATTTCATTGACACTTTAACAAACACATAGAGGGCATTAATTAAAAAAAAATCATTGAATTAGGCCGATCCGTGGTAGAGACAGACCACGTGGGGAAGAGTGGCATGAAGCACCCGTGCTTGCTCGTCTTCGTACTCGGCCGTCGGTCTGTGGCTATGCTGACGTCGAGCTTCATCGGCCGTTGATGATGAAGATGAAGAAGATGTTGATGGAGAGACAGGATCAGAAAAATTAGGGTTTTGAGAACGTTGATTTGGATTTACACTAGTAGTGGATAAAGGAGAAGAATTAGCAGCGAATGATTGAAGAATGGGCGGGAGCAGAAGACGAGCATTGCTATTGCTACCGGAGGGTACACGGAGGAGGAGAACACGCTTCGCCGCCGTTCGGAACATCTCGTCTGCTCAGGGACAGCCTCTCGAGACGGGGTTGTAAGTTGTGTTCTGTTAATTTGGTGCCCGCCGAGTCTGGAAGTAGAAGAAGATCTGAGCAGATTTCTAGGTCCACGTAGCGGTATTTTTTCGCTCCACGTGTTATAGACTCCCAAAGTCCAACTTTGTTTTTTTTTTTTTTATAAACTAGAAATCGATTTCATTAATCGAATCGCATTTATCAGCCGTGACAACAAGATATACGACCTTCTTACTCCCAAGTGTATTCGTCTCCTTTCCCATCCAAATCATACAAATCTCCTTCCTCTAAAGCTGCTCTAAAATTGATCATATAATGTTCATTTCTTGGTCTGCCCCCCACTTTCTCCTCAATAAAATCCCTCATAGCCTCTTTTCTCCTGCTAAAGGGTTTAATAGATGACAAAACCCTCCATGCCTCTTTTCTCCTACTGATCTCAAGTTGTCCATAGAAGCTTCTGAACAGCCACTTTACATATGTGTAAGCATCTGTGATCCAAGCACTAATGTGCCTCTTTGAATAATTTTGAATTTCCACACTCAACTCTGAGTTTGGGAACTTCCACAAAAGAACCCATTCACCCCTCCTACCCAAAGGTTCCACTGCAAAACAGCTATCAAAACTAAGCCTTTATTTTCAAATAATCAAACCTTCCAACTTTTATTTTAGTCTCCATCACAAAGACTAAATTGGATTTCTTTTCCCTTACTATCAAGTAAAAGTCTTGAAATGTCCGAGAGTTCGAGTTCGGCAGTTCCTGCTTAAAATTTTCATGATAATTGGCAAACGATCAACAGCCACCGCCAATATATCAGTTTTCGAATTGTCATTATCACTGCCTATAGTTCTTGCCTTCTTTGCCACTAATGTGTCTAATTCATTATCATCTCCATCAATCAACCCTCTTTTGTACTGAGAATTTACCGAGAAAGTCTCAGAATGCTTACCTCTTAGCCGAGCTCTCATCTTCCATGTTCTCTCTGTCTGATGCTTTTCTCTTGGGCTATTGCTTGTGATTTCTTGGGCCTCATTATTTCAGAAAAAGGCTCAGCAGAGGTTAGATCCCGTTGAATCAACTTGTGCATTTCTCTTCCCCCCTTATCCCTCCAAATTTTGAATTCTCATCCGTTGTTTTAACCAAAAACTTTTATTTGAACTAGCCACATACTTATGTACTTTATTTGAATTACAACATCCTTATGCGCTTTATTATTGTTGGGATTATATATACATCACCTGAGGTATCTGTATTTAAGCTAAAGCCTAGCCCTCCTCATTTCTGATAACAAACATATATAGCAAGCACAAGAAAGTAATATCAATTGCCTTGGTTCATCCTTGCCCAGGGAACCCATAAGTAGCAATCATAGCAGTCCACAATGCAAGAACTGTGCGCTCACATTCCAAGGAGTCTTCCATAGTCCCACTTCTTAATACATGCTAATTATTAGTGAAACGTAACGCTAGATATAATTATAAGGTATTCAAACTCCATGCAGTTTTATCGAGAAAAGTAGGACATACTTGGGACTAGAGCTTACACACCTTAGTCTGTACAGATTAGTTTACATTATAGTGAGCTAGCCAAAATAGGTATAAATTAAGTCAAACCCACATTTTCCCACATAAGCATGATTCTACCGCTATGCATGAAAAGTTCTCAACCCTGCACAAGTCTTGAGCACACTTCTCGAAGTGAACTTATCAATACAAAATCTTTAGCGAATCAAATTCTACCATATCAGTAGTGTGAAGAGTACGTTCTCTACACGGCTACAAGTATAGATATTTTCTCTCTAGCTCTTTATCCCTCTCATTATCAAGGACAAACATATATAGCAAGCACAAGAATGTAACATCGTTCACCTCGCTTCATCCTTGCCCTTGAAACCCAGAAGAAGCAATCATAGCACTCCACAACACAAGAACTGTGTGCTCACATTCCAAGGAGTAGTTTTCCATAGAGCCATTTCTTGAATACATGCTTATTAGTGAAAAGTAACACTAGATACAATCTTAAGATATGCAAGCTACACACGTTTTAGAGAGAAGTTTAGATCTAAGCTTACAGGAGGCAAAATGGGGAGAGACGGTGGAGAGCTAAAAAATGAGGGTGGTGGCAAGGGGGGGGGGTTAAAATGGGGACTCATTGGGGATTTTTTCGAGGCTCGTACTAATTTTCTAAAAAAAATATTTTGTATATGATTACACGATACTTGCACGAAAACACTAAAAATACTTTTACCGTTTATATATTAAATAGTGCATATACAAATCTTGTGCACATCCCCATGAACTTATATTTTTTTTTTTTTTGATAAACCATGAACTTATCATTGATCTTTGAATTATCAAACACAATCGTTCCTCACTTCATTAAAGATGTATATTTTTTAATTTTATATTTTTTTAATTTACCACCTTTTATTCTACAAATATTTATGAAAATGTCGTCCCTAAAGTCAATTTTCGTTCGAACAGGTATTAAGATGTTTGATAATAAAGAAATAAACATTCGAACAAAAATTAGTTATGGTCGAACTAAAAATATCATCCCTAAAGTCAATTTTTGTTCGAACGGGTATTCAAATGTTTAATAACAAAAATAAACATTCGAACGAAAATTAGTTACAATCAAACTAAAAGTTGGCAAGATAAGTTAATAATTTAAGCCTAAAATTGTCTTACCCTTCTATTGATTTATATAACTGTTAGAATGCAAAGGATTATTTTTTTATGGAATTAAAAATAAATAATGTTAGATACAGTCACAGATTGAGCAAACACCGCATACTTCTTTTAAAAAAAATTTTCATGTGGATCTCATATTTATTTATTTTTTTCAAAAAGAGTATCGGACTCTTATATGACTGCAAATATCATTTCTTATCGAGAATAGATCAATTATAGCTCTAACGCTTTATATTTCTTTCGATCAAATATTTTTGGAGATGGAAGAAGTTGTCCAAATAATATAATCGTTTGAACATGATTAGTAACTATTCCAACGTACATTCAGAACCCGTTCAAACGGACAATATATAATTCGAACATAAATATGGCGGGATCAACGATTTCTTTAGTGGGAGTGGAAAATCTGTTCGAAAGCTTATGCAATACGTTTGAATAAGATCAAAATTTTAATTTATTTCTATGTCAAAATAATACCTTAATCAATTATGGATAAATACTTAATTTATGGAAATGATAAAGGAATACCATGAAATGGATGTAAGCGGAGTAATTCGTCCTCTGCTTCTCTGAAGGGTGGGGTTTTCTAATGGGCAGTGCTACAGCCCCCGCTGGGGGCTCCCGCTGGGAGCTCCCGCTGGGGTGTAGTGTTTTTTTTTTATGTGTTTTTTTAAAAATTATTTTTTATATAGATTTTTTAATATTTTTTAATATTTTTAAAAAATAAAATAAATTTAGAATATCATTAAAAAATATTTTCTTAATCAGAAAGTAAAAAAAAATTATTAAAAAATATTTTTTATTTTACTTCGTGATTAAGGAATTATTTTTTAATAATTTTTTTATAATGATATTTTAAATTTAAGAGGAAAAAGTTGGAGCCCCACTGAGAATTTAGAACATCATTAAAAAACACTTTCTTAATCAGAAAGTAAAAAAAAATTATTAAAAAATATTTTTTATTTTACTTCGTGATTAAGGAATTATTTTTTAATAATTTTTTTATAATGATATTTTAAATTTAAGAGGAAAAAGTTGGAGCCCCACTGAGAATTTAGAACATCATTAAAAAACACTTTCTTAATCAGAAAGTAAAAAAAAATTATTAAAAAATATTTTTTATTTTACTTCGTGATTAAGGAATTATTTTTTAATAATTTTTTTATAATGATATTTTAAATTTAAGAGGAAAAAGTTGGAGCCCCACTGAGAATTTAGAACATCATTAAAAAACACTTTCTTAATCAGAAAGTAAAAAAAAAATTATTAAAAAAAATTTCCTTAATCACGAAGTAAAATAAAAAATTATAATTTTTTAGTTTACTTCATAATTAAGAAAGTATTTTTTAATAATATTATATTTTTTATTTTATTTTTAAAAATTTTTAAAATCATTAAAAACATCTATATAAAAAAAGAACTAAAAAAACACATATAAAAACACACTAGAGCCCCAGCGGGAGCTCCGAGCGGGAGCCCCCAGCGGGGGCTCTAGCATTTTCCTTTTCTAATACTTTGCTCTGTCAAAGCTACTGTCTGTTAGATTCAGTCTTAAGAGTGTGTCAGAAAAGTAAAGATATCAAAAGAGTGTGGGAAACATTGAAAATGACAGACGAAGAACAACAGGAGATTATTTTGTCCGAGGAAGCAGTGGACTCTTCTAACATTAGAGGAAAGCACTGCGTCCTTGCTCTGCTCATTAACGACAAACCAGCAAATAGAGAGGCATTCAGATCTACTTTGGCAAATGGAATTCTGAGGGTCGGGTAACGTTCAGGAGAAAGTCATGGAGGGGAGGCCTTGGTCTTTTGATCGACATTTGGTTGCATCCAGGATTTTGAAGGGGGGTTTCTCCTACTGGTGTTCAATTTACAATGGAGCCATTTTGGAACAAATTACGTGATCTCCCTTTCGCTGGAATGACTAAAGAGATGGGTGAAAGAATTGGATCAGCACTTGGGAGAGTAATCACTGTGGAAGCAAATAATGAAGGTTTCGGGTGTGGACAATTTTTGAGAGTCAGGGTGGAAATCAATATTACAAAACCTCCTGTTTGTGGTCGTTTTCCCAATATTGGTGGAAAGCAGTGCTGGATCAACTTCAACTATGAAAGGCTTCCCAATTTCTACAAGTGTGGTGTTCTGAAGCATGAGAATGGGAAATGTTTTAAGCAAAAACTAGTCCCACAGAGCCAAGATCAGTATGGTCAATGGCTGAATGCTGCATCCTCCCCTTTCTCTGGTACTAAATTGAAAAAGTATGGTGGTTCATCAAACCACTATAGTCAAGCATCCCATCAGCTTCGAGCTTAGACGATGCGACCAGTGTTAGTGTCAAACAAGGCAAGTCCAATTATCAGGAGGAGATAGAGGCGCGATCCAAGGAGATGGTAGAAGAAAATCATGGTCTTGCCTCTGTAGAATCCCTTGATAATGGGAACCTTGATATGGAAAGTGGAGATGCCCCCGCTAAATCTGGCATTGGCAACAATAAGGCATGTAATAACTTCCCCCATAGTAATTCGACCGTTGTAGCTAAAATTGGGGTCAATGAGAATATTCCTCTTTTTATGGACCTGAAATCTAGGGATTCTAGTTTTACCCTAAAATCCCAAGTGGAGAATACAGATTTTGAAAAACTCCAAATTCCATTCCATAAGAGTATCACCACATCCCCTAATCCGAGGAATAAAGTCACAAAGTGGAAGAGGAGCTAGAGGACATTCCTCAATACTAGCTGATGTGACTAATATCTCCATGGTTAATGCTCAAGATAAAACCATTAAAAGGCCTTTGATCACTGAGTCTGTAAATCTAGACCCTTGTCCTCTTCCAAAGAAATCTAAATCCAAGCTCACCCCAGAAAGGAACCAAACACAGGATGTATTGGTGGAGGGCTTGGAAACCCTTGTACAATTCAAGAACTTCACCTTTTGTTGAAGACAAAGTCCCCAAACCTGGTTTTCCTTGTCGAAACTAAATATGGTAGAGAAAAAATGAAGAAAATCATATATAGGCTTGGGTTTGATCACTGTTTCAGTGTTGACAGTAGAGGAAATTTAAATTTTGGTCTCAAAAAATATTTTTGTATAGTGATACTAGGATTGGGACGATTTTGTTTTTTCAAAAAACATTTGGGACGAAATTACTATTTTTTGTTGTTTCGCCCTGTGTCATGACGCTTGTTAGCATTGTCTAAAATTTTATTTTTCCTTTTTGTCTATACATGCTCAGCACATATCTTACCAAGCCTTGGATAATATTTTAGCTATGCAACTTCAAACGTTTATGAACATTTTCCCATTCCCACTAGTATTTGACCTAAAACTTAGCCATTAATCACCATGCCAACTGCCATGTACATTTATTGAGAAAATTAGTTCATTGCAACATATTATAAAAATTAGGAGAAATTAGTACTTACTACCTTTTTTCTTTTTATTTACATTGTACATATGATAGATAACGCATCTTAGTATGTCAGATTGTCAAATTTTCCAAATTGATGGTCTGGATATCAGTTGTCAGCTTTAGTACTCTAGGGTGTATATTGAAAAAGGCATTGTATTTTGGGGGTGTAAAACATAATTTCCCAATAAATATTGTTAATACCTACTTTGTTTTAGCATGACTAAAATAATAATTACGTGACATTCTCCAAAGACCTTTGATTTAAAGGGAAGGGTAAGCAAATATAGATCATCCCATGTTGCATTTCGAAAGAAAGGCACAACACCAACTCTTCTGAGATTGATAAATATATATTTTTTTTAAATACACTTAGTACTTATGAACTACAGTTTGGTTTACAATAAAAGCTAAACTACCAAAAAATTGCAATGTGCACCCTAAACAACTAATAAATTTCAATGCCTATATAATATCATCTTAACAATCAGACCTTAACTTGACATGTATTGAGATTAATTTATTAGCAGCATAAGGTGCATTATAACTTTTGGTAGTACTTACTTTGCAAACGAATTGGTAGTTCACAATAATAATAAAAATAAAAATAAAACGTACAGAAAAACATGACTAAATGGCCCCCTCCCATGCAGCAAAAGCACTCCCAAATTTAGCTTTCCTTGTATCTAAACTATTTGAAAAAAAAAAAAAAAATGTGTGTGGGTGCTGAGCGAAACTGTTGACAAGAGGAGTAATGAATTGCCAAAGAGATCTACAACTACTACTGTATGGTTCATATCCATTGCCCCCATGCAACCTTATGATCTTCGAAGCTCTCTCGATCGAAGGGCCGACGTGCCCACAAAATATTGATTATGAACTTTTACACGACCCTTATATATTTACAGATCGATCATTCCCGCTAGGAGTAACGATAGAGACAACTTTTTTACAACTCTGTTTGAAAATAACTTAGTAGTTATCTATAAGGAATTAAGGAGTATCATGATGATCTGTTTTATAAAAATGCTGTCGATTTAAAACAGAGTTGTAAAAAATGATTATATTTATGGCATGGCCTTAAAGCTGTACCTCTTCTATTCTCCTAATGGCTTCCCTCATGTCGAGCCGTTGCTCGGAATTACTGTCAATGCAGGCAACTGCAATATGTAGGAGTTGCAATATTTGATTGATTGAACTTGTGTTGCTCGCAATGTCCGGATCAAGCACTTCTTGTAGTCTGTGTTCAGAAATTGCTGTTAAGACCCATTGCACAACATCAGTGCCACCCTTTCCAGTGATAAGATACTGAGAGGGAAATTTTCCAGTGAGGATTTCAAGAATAATTATTCCAAGGCAATAAACATCAGACTTTGGAGAGACTTTCTGGTATTGGATGTAATCTGGGGTTTTGTAGGCAAACAATGCTTGTGCTGCGACGGATGTAGAAACTAGTGGATGGAAGGCATAGTCACTTAACAGTGGCTCATAATCATCACTAAGAAGAACATTACTGGACTTAAGATTTCCATGCGGCAAATCGTGCTTAGCAAACTCACTATGGAGGAAACCCATACCGCGTGCAATTCCCTTGATAATCTTCAGACGCGTTGGCCAATTCAGCTCATTATGACAAATTCCACGATCACCTAAATATTAAGGATCAACCAAAAGATATATGATTAGAAATCATGACAGAGTTTAGGATAAAGAGTGGTATTTCTTTCTAGAATTTATCAAAAACCATATAATGAAATGCATGAGATTGATCGAGATATAGAAGCCGAGTTTGGTGTTATTAGGAATGTTTAAAAGAATTACATAGAAGATTGATAGAAGATTAAGGAAGTCGTCTCATACCATGTAAGACATATAACAAACTGCCTTTAGGAATGTATTCAGAGATCAACAGCTTCTCTTCTCTCCGGAAATGGTAAGCCAAAGGAGTCAAGATATTCTTGTGCCTTAATCTTCCAAACCGCTTCATCTCTTCCTCAAATACCTCTCTCTCCAACCTATTCATCTCCCTCATCCTCTTCACCACCACCGAAACCCCATTATTGGCCATCAAGGCCTTGTATGCTGACCCCATTCCGCCATTACCGAGCACCTCTGCAGCTGCCTTCATCAAATCTGACAACCCAAATGTACCCTTTACATCATTCAGCATCACAACATCACCCGTTCCATTTTTTTCATGTTGACTTGAAGTACTTTTCTTCACACGACCTTTATGGCTCGAGTAGTCTGTGGTCCTACTGCGATTCGAACTTAGCACGTGTATCTCAACCATCTGATCGTTCGCCATTGATTCGCTACCGCGACCAATGAATTCGTGCTCCTCCCTATGTTTCGCGCAATTACCAAAGGCAAAGAGGATAAAGATGAGCGTTAACACGGCAAGGAACGAAAGCACTACAACATTATTGTCGCTAGACTTGTTTCCAGTTTCATTACTCGGCATTAATGTTTTATCTTTCTCTGTGCAAACCTTGTCCAATGGCTTCCCACAAAGTCCTTCATTTCCTGCAAACGTATTCACACCAAATATCGACAAGCTCTCAGGAATCTCACCTTCCAACATGTTGTTAGATAAATCAAGTTGTTTCAACGAAGTTTGGTTCATGGGTGGGATAGGTCCTGTGAATTGGTTCTTCTCTAGGTGGAGTTCTATGAGATGGGTTGGTAGTGTCACCGACTCCGGTATCGTTCCGTTGAATTGGTTATAGGAGAGCCAGGCTTTCTTCAACGAAGTAAGATGGGAAAAGAAATCGCTAGGAATGTTTCCAGAGAACTTATTGCCTGTTAATAAGAGAGATTTCAAAGCGCCAAGCATGTGAAAATCTGGAATTGGACCTGAGAAGGAGTTATTCACCATGCTGATCGTTCGAAGCCCTCGGAGTTCCAGTAAAGCCTCGACGTCTATGTTTCCTGAGAGACCTAAGTTGGTGAGATGGAGGCCACTGATTGTGCCATCAAAGCAAATCACTCCCAACCAACGATCCGAGCAAGGAGAGGAGTTGGGAACCCATGAGCTTAATGCGTCCGCCTGGATAAATGATTTCTTGAGTTTTAGGAGAGCCTCTTTATCAGAGACAGAAAGAGAAAGGGAAGGGAGGAAGAAGAGGAGGAGGAAGAGAATATGAACAGCGGCCATTGCTGAGCCAGGAATGGGAAAAGTCCGGGGAAGAATGAGCCGCTGTTCAGAGAGACGATTGCGTGGTACGTTCTCTCAGCCTTTGTTTGATTTGCTTTTTTTGGTGTTGGAAGGATGTGTCATGTTTGGGGTGTGTGTTTGTGAGTGTGTGGCTCTGAGAGGGAATTGGTGATGGAACCGCCAGATTTACGTGAGAAAGTCTAAGAATAGGGAGAATTAATTAGAGAGAGGGCATGCAAACTGGCAAAGGCATGTTTGTGGGGTTGAGAGCAGGCAACTTTTTGTTGACCTAGTCAGCCTCATTTCATTGAGGTAATTATTAATTATGGTTAATGAAGAGGCAGATTAAAGTCTCCACTACTTCTGTTCTCAACAAATTGGACCCACAAGATCGATCCAACTCAGTTATACTCACCTTTGACTTCAACGGTACCAACTTTGACTGGTTTCTATTGCATTTTTTAAAAAGTATTATTTTGCATCATCCTACCCACTACACACTAAATTATTTTTTATTTTTTTATTTTTTTTTCAATTTTTTTTTATTTTAGTCTTCTTGAAACATTTATATTTTTTTATTCATCATCCATATAATACACATTTAATAAGAGAAACAAATAAAAAAAATTATAGTATGTGATGTGTAGATTAATGTAAAGATGAGTTCTTTTCCAAACCCATGCAGTTGCTACGGTACGTAAATTTCAGAAAAGTTATTTTCATTACACCTTTAAATTGATTATTTTAAGTGAATATCTATTAACCCGTATATATGATCTGAAGCCACGAACTTCAAATGTGTCATTAGTGCGATTCAAGTTGATAATATTAAATCGGTAATGATATATACACTTTTATGACGTTTAGTTTTCGTATACCTACTTTTATTTATATGAATCTCAAATTTACTTACTTTTTTAAAAGGAAGTGCGTAGAAACTATACACTCCAAAACTATAAAATTTTTTAAAAAGAAAAAATATTTACAATCGTAAATTGTGCAACTGCCGCATAATCGTTTTGAAAAAAGTGAATAAAACATAGAATCCACATGAAAAATATTAATTTTTCAATAATAAACTTTATTATTTTTCAAAATAATTACGCAACATTTATGTACTTTAGAATTGTACGTAAAATTACTCTTTTTTAAAGGGATCTCTTAATGTTGCCGTCACAAAGTATCTCCATCCTAATTCAAACGTATCTCATCGTGGACTCTGAGACAATATGTCTTTGAATTCTAACTGCCTCACCTTCATCTAGTCTCTTTTGAGATGATCATTTGTAACAACCTAGCCCAATATTATTAGGGTTAGAAGAATAATGATGATCAGCCAAATTAGGTTTACAGCCATATGAAATAAGCTCACTAGTTATAGTTTATTAAGGTTGGATATGAATTTTTAATTGGGTCATAGGCCCAAAAGCTTATTGTAAGGCATGTTGAGCTTTAATGGTTGATTTTGAATGACATTAATAGCCTCATATTTTTGAAAATTCCAAATGAGGTTTATCGAATAATTTTGAGTAGTCTAGAGGCCCAAATTTATTATGATGGGTCAATATTTTTAACATTCTCAATAATATTTGTTTAAAGCCCATTTGGTATTTATTGAAAAGGGGTCATATTTAATTAGTATTAAGCTCAAAAAAATTATTTAAAAAGGAGTAAAAGACCCTGCTCAATAGGGTTGTTAATTGACTTGGCCTATAAAAATTATAGACAAGTCCTAGACATTGGGTTAGGCCTATTGAATGGCCCAACCCATTTTTTAAGCCCGATTGAATTGATAAAACCCGAAAAGATCCCTAAAGCCCACAAAATAGGCCCAAGAAAACACCCCAAAATGCCCTACCTGTAACCCAACTCAAGGAAAGCCATGCATAAATAAGGTTCACGTCTTGATCATCTTCAACCTAGGGTTGCCGCACACCAGGCTCTCCAAGCCGCTATGACCACATCGTGTCTACGATCTTCTAGCCATCGGAAGCTCCACACACACCACAACCCATCACATCCAACCACTAGCTTGTTATATTTATTGTAGATTGTGATATTAAATATGTAAATTTATTAAATGTGGGTTATTATTTATTTTCATGAACCTGTTAGTTCAGTGGTAAGGATCTGTTGTTTCAAAGGAAAGAGAATGGGTTCGAAACTCCATGGCTACACTTTGATGATTTAATTGTAATAAAGTATGGAATAGCCTTAAAGGCCCAAGGGATGCCTGGCCTATTCGAACTAGTGGGTGGCATGTGCAGCATAAGGCCCATTTGAAGAGCCACTTGAATGGGGCAATACTTCAAAATTAATTCAATTGAAAAGTTGAATGGGTGCCACTTCATTATCTATAAATAGATGATGAGATCGACAAGTTTAAACATTCATTTTTCTCATTTTGTCAATCATTTATACAATTTTGTAGAGAAACTTTAAAGGAAAAACTTCAAAATTGCTATCTGTAATTGTGACTTTGTTATATCCTGGAGGTAAATTATTTGTAATCTTGTTGCAAACTCTTTCAAGTGGAGGCAATTATCACATTAAAGATAGTATTCTACATGCCTTAAAGTCGTATTTATTTTTTTAGATTACTGAATCCGCTTAAATGTCTTCAATAATTTTAAGGTGATAATCGCAATGGGATTAGAATCTAATATGACGACTTTCAAGATGATGAATCAAGACTTGGTCAAACTAGATAGGTTTGATGGAACGAATTTTACTTGCTGGAAAAATGGCCACACACACCTCTTTTTAGCCAACTAAAGCCAGATCCACTACACGGCTAGAATCAGAGAAAGATTGAGAAAGCAACCTACTCTACTTTGATTCAAAAGGTTTGGAACCCTATCTTACTAATAATAAGAAAGGGGCAAAGGGGATACGATCGATGAATGGATCAAAGGAGGTTCTATCTATGTCATCCTATATAAAGGAAGAAGCCTCAGGACCATTGGCTTCCTCAACAAAGTTGTACAATGGATTATGGAATGTGTTACTACAACCAGGTTTTATGTCTCCATAAATGGAAAGTTGGAAGGTTTCTTTTCAGGGAGAAGGGGATTGAGACAAGGTGACCCGATGTCACCTTACTTGTTTATGTTGGCTATGGAAGCCTTTTCAGGGTTAATGGAGGGTATGGTGCACGAGGGGCAGTTCAAATTTCAATGGAGGTGTCAAAAAATGAAGATTTCTCATCTTTGTTTAAGTTGATGTTCATTCTTACTACATTGAGGATTTTATATATTTTGGATCCAAACTTGCCAGTACTTCTAGAACCCAAATCTGAAGATAATGACAAAATCAAGGTGGAACACAAGAAATGCAAGGAAGATGAAGTGGCATGTAGAGGGCACATTCTAAATACATTTTTCGATCATCTCTACGACTTGTTTACATCAATCAAGTCACCATGAGAGGTTTAGGAGGCATTGAAATTCAAGTATAAAACTGAAAAACATACTGATAAATTCCTTATTTTAAAATATTTTGAATTTACAATGAATGATAACATTTTTCTAATGGATCAAGTCCATAAATTGTAAGTTCTGGTGAATAAACTTCAAGACCTTAATGTTAAAGCTTCTAAAATTCTGCAAGTCGGGGGCTATTATTGCCAAACTTCCTCCAAGTTGAAATAATTATAGAATGAAACTTATGCACACACCAGAAGATTTCACTATAAAGCAAATTCAAAAATATTACGAAATGAATAGAAAAGTCAAATTTGTGATAAGAAATTATTTTCTCAAAATGGCTCTAAAGTGAACTTTTTTATGAGAAAAATAAGTTTCAAAGTAATTTTGGAGGAAACAAAAAAATATATATATATAATGACTTTTCCAACAATGGTGACAAGTACAACAAAATAAAGACTTGTTACAATTGCGAAAAGAATAGACACTTTAAGTATGAATGCAGGTACAAGAAAGAAAATGGCAATCCCAATAATGCAAATCTGATCGAAAACAATTCTTCAAAAATTGTAGCCATGGTTGAAATGCACATTAACATGATTACAGAGTTAAATATGGCTACAACAACTAAGTCTTCTAATTGGTAATATGATTTAGACGCTACCGTCCATGTTTGCAATAAAAAATCTCAATTCAAAAATTATGAAGATGCAACATATGGACATGTAGAACTAATGAGAAATCAAAACTCTGCAAAAGTTGTGGAAAAGGAACTGTGAATCTTCAGTTCACTTCTAGAAAGAAACTTATTCTTATCAATATTCTTCATGTCTCAAAAATAAAGAAAAATATTGTATCTGCAAATTTGCTTTGTAAGAAAGGTGTCAAGATCGTAATCGAGTCTAATAATGTAATTCTTTCCAAGGAAAGAGTGTTTGTTGGAAAATGATACTCTTGTCTTGGCAACTAAGTATTAATAAAATAAGTTCTGATTATGGTTTTATTGTTGAGTCTTTTACTTGGTGGCACAATCGTTTAGCATATTTGAATTTTAAATATTTAAAGTTTATGTCTAACCATAATTTAATTCCATATAGTCCTGAACATAGTGCTAAATATGAAATTTGCATTCAAGCGAAAATGACAAAGAAACATTTTTTCTAAAACATATAGAAATACACAATTATTAGAACTTGTACATTCTGATATATGTGAACTAAATGGTATTTTAACTAGAGGAGGCAATAGATATTTTATACTTTTGTTGATGACTTCTCAAGATACAAGTATAGTTTAATGACAAGTAAGGATGGGACCTTCAATATGTTTAAATCTTTTAAGTTTATTATTGAAATCAAAAGGAAAAGAAAATTAAAATACTTCGTAGTGACAGAGTTGGTGAATATTTTCCTAATGATTTTTTTTTTTTTTTTTTGTACTGCAAAGAGAATGACATTATATATCAAACTAGTGCACCTATACCCCCATAACAAATTAAATGGTTTAGCAAAAAGAAAAATTAGAACACTAGTCGCAACTGCAATAGTAATGAAGGGGGTTGTATAGTGGAACAATTTAATCGAATGCACCCTCCTTCATTTGATGGGAGAGGCAAGCCGACCCTGGCAAAGGATTGGATTAAGGATATAGAGGAGATACTTTGGGTCTTGAACAGCACAGATAAGCAGAAAGTATTGTACTCCACCTTCAAGCCGACAAGTGAAGCAAAATGATAGTGGATTTCAGAGAGAACCATCAGGTAAGCTGATGGGAGAGAACTTGTCACATGGCCCTACTTCAAACAGATTTCTTCAATCGCTTCTTTCCCAGATAAGTTAGAGATGCGAGAGCCTAGGAGTTTACAAGCTTAGTTCAAGGAGTTATAATAGTCCACTAGTATGTTGCAAAATTCATAGAGCTATCACATTTCGCTTACTATTTGAATCCCGATGAAAAGAAGAGGGCCCGAAAGTTTGAGGAAGGTCTGAACAACTGAATATATGAACAAATAGTGGCTTTTCAAACTCAGAACTTCACAAAGCTAATAGATAAGGCAACTATACTTGAGCAGAGCCTCAAAAGAAGTACATAACTGCAAGATTAAAGAAAGAGAGGTACTCCACAAGGATCCTACTCTAGTATGGATCAAGGGTCGTGGAAGAAGAGAAATGGCGGGAGCAGATCAAGTCAAAGGCAATTGCAGGGGAATTAACCGAATAATCTCTATAAGTTTTGTAATCATACACACACTTGAGAGTGCAGAAGGAAAATGGGGTTGTGTTTCCAATGAGGTAATACCAAACATTTCATCAGAGAATGCCCATTATTATTGGAGGACAAAAAAAATCCCAACCCGCGTCAAGGTTCCCGACCAATGACACATGCAAACAATCAGAGTATAACTGTGCTAACTTGAGTGTTTGCATTAACGCCTGGTGAGGCTAACAACAAGAATGATATAATCACAAGTATATTCCCTCTTGTCTCCAAGAAAGCTACCTTTCATTTAATTCCAGGGCAACTCATCCTCTTGTTTCAATGGATAATATCAAATTTAACTGCCAGTATCCTCCCTCTTTTCTCCAAGAAAGCTATCATTTTGTTTGATTCTAGGACTATCCATTCCTTTATTTCAACAGACTATGCCAAATTCTATATTTTATAAGCTGAACGGTTGGGTTAGAATTTAATAGTCTCGACCCCCAATAGGAATTTGGTGACATGTAAAAAGATCCTCTATTGATGCCCAATTTCTATCGAAGGGATGTTAATTCCAGCTAATCTAGTGGTATTCCAGATGTTGGGACTCAATGTAATATTGGGGATGGACTGGCTAGCTTCTAACCACGAGGATGGGCTAATTTTCATGGTTAAGCAAGTTTGTGGTAGTGAATTTGTGGTAAATGGTTAAGTAAAGACAAGGATGGGCTAATTTTCATGAGGTAGTGAATTCTGTTGAATGTGGTGAGTAATTTGTGCAACCTGAATATGTAGCTCAGGTTATTGATTTTTATTAATGAAGTTGGTTTTGTGCTTGTTTGGGGTTCGTTAGTAAATTTAGTGGCATACTTGTTTGGGTTATTAATTTTTTTTTGTGAATGTGTTCTGGTTTTAGGTTATGATACTATTAGAGGTTGAACCCAAGGAATACATGACAATAGTCATGTAAGCTGTGCTTCTATGCTAGACTTTTCAAAAATTGAGATTGATTTTATAAAAACATGCATTTTTTTTTTTTTTTGTTATGAAAAACTTGAAAACAATCTTGGTCTTTTTATCTACATTACTCATGATATCCGTATACGAAAAGAAAAATATATTATGTCATGACTAGTGTAAACATTAGCCATTTTTGACATTTTGTTCTCAGTTGTATAAAATAGAGCGATTATGAAAATATGAGATTTTGTTCATAATTATATTAAGATTATTTTGTTATGTCCAGTACTCTGTTATGATATTATATTGCATTTGAAAACTTCTGGCATAACTTTCTGTTTCTATTTCCTTCCCGAACTTATCACAGGAGTGAAATTGTGGCCTCTGTTATAATGTTGGTACCAACATCTCTCTTTCTAGTGCACTATTTTCTGTGTGACCTTTATTGTGTGCACACTCGAGACTTTAAGAATAATAAGGATGATTCATATTCTGTTTATACTCGATTGGCCACCGGAGTTTGCACAATCCTACCACGAGAGTTAAACATGAAATATGTTTTGTTATGATATTGTTCAAATATGATAACGCCAAAAGATTTTGTATATGTTTTATTGCTGTAAATAAATACTTTCTAAAGTTCGCTCTGATAATTTGATAGTCAGTTTTGTTTTACATTATTTATTGGCTCATGTTTACATATTAATATATGTTCATTGCTTACTGAGTTGTTAATAATAATAACTCACCCAATCACCTTCAATACTCTTAGATGATTTTGAGGATTCAGTAGGGAATCAAGAATAGGAAGCATGACAGGGTTTAGCTGAGGATAGTGGATTGAGTACCTAAGGATGCTGTGATTATTGGAAGATTTTATTCAGTAAATTGGATATTAATATCATGTTGGTTTGATTTATTGGGATTAGGATATTTTATCAAGACTTAGTGAATTATTGATTATTATGTTAGGGTCCTTGTAGACCTATATTTAGTTTCAACAAATGAATTTACGCTTATAAAGTCTTTGGAATATATATTTATATATATAAATATATATATATATTGTATTGTAGTGTTGGGAGATGATTTAGATAACAAGAACTAACTCCCTGGACCTCCAGGTACTGGGCGTTACAATTGGTATCAAAGTCAAGTTTAAGATTCTGAAGACTTTAATATATGAGGTTTTAGATTTCTGCAAACCCTAAGAAATAATTTTCTGATTTGATGTTTAGAATTTTGCAGACTTCAAGGAATAGTGTTGTTGATATATATATATGGATAATACTTTATCCACAGATGAAGGCCACCGAAAGTAGCTACCAATTCTTTCTCTTTTTTTTTTTAACTTAGTAATTAAGGAAGTGTTTTTAAATGATGTTGTGAATTTTTCTTAAAAATAATATTTAAAGATATAAAAAAATGTATGAAAAAAAAAAGCAAAAAAAAAAAAAAAACAAATTTACACTTTTCGATGGCTACCTTCGGTGGAATTCATCTGTGGACCTAGCAGCGTCCTATATATATATCTATTGTATTGTAGTGGACCTTAGGAAATAATTTTCTGATTTGATGTTTAGGATTTTGCGAACTTCAAAGAATAATGTTGTTGATATTTAATGTTTTAGAATCTGCAGACTTTAGGAAATGTGTCCTACGTAATCTGAGGTTTTTGATTTTGCAAATTTTAAGAACTGATTTCATGGCATTTTAGGATTTAGATCAGATTTAAGGTTTAAGTTTTAGAGATGTACATAAGCTTGAACAAATGCTAGATTTCAAATTTTGTAGACTTTAATATATGAGCAAATCAAATATAAGGTTTAGATCTACATGTACGTAATTTTGACACGATGTCAAGTTTAGGACTACAAATTGTAAAAAATGATTGGGATATGTTTTGAGGTTTCAAATTTTGTGGCTTCCTGTACTTAGGTTTGACCAAACATTAAGTCTTATACTTTTGAAAAGTTTAGGGCATAATTTTAGTGAAATGTAAGGTTTTGAATTATATTTATTTTAAAACTGTATTAGCTATGTGTAGGAACGGATTAATTTTGAAGTATTATATATATATTCTATGGTTACAATTACATGTATATTTTTATATGAATACTTTATTTCGAAACGCTTAATTAAATCTAAGTTTCAGGATGCCACCTCGTCGTCGTGTACAAAACTTTTCGGAACTGAAACGACATATGAGGAAGAGAAGCTTATCCAAGTGCTTCTAAAATACTCCGAGTAGCAACACAACAATTAATAGAAGAGTTCCCTCAGAATCTCCCAAGTCGCAACCGCAACAGTAACAAAGGGAAATATACCATGAAACAATTTAATTGGATGCACCCCTCCTTCATTTGATAGGAAAGGCGAGCCAACCTGAGCAGATGATTGGATTCAGGATATAGAGGAGATGCTTCGGGTCTTGAACTACATAGATGAGTAGAAAGTGTTGTACTCCACCTTCAAGCTGACAGGTGAAGCAAAATTATGGTGGATATCAGAGAGAATAATCTGAAAAAATTATGGGAGAGGAGTCGTCACATGGCCCTACTTCAAATAGATTCTCTTCGATCGCTTCTTTCTCATATCAGTTAGAGGTGAGAGAGCCAAGAAATTTGGTAGCTTGGTTCAAGGAGCTATGACAGTCTACCAGTATGCTGCAAAATTTGTAGAGATGTCGCATTTCGCTTCCTATTTGAATCTTGATGAAGAAAAAAGGGCTTGGAAGTTTGAGGAAGGTTTAAACAACTGCATATATGAACAAGGCTTTTCAGATAAGGCGACATCTTGGGAGTCTCAGGTTTGTAATATTGTGGGTGGAGAAGACTTAATAGCGGCTGTAATGTTATTGGGCATGACGGTTCAACATCTAGGGAGTAAATGTGTTATTTATTTGTTTGACAAGTCTAGTTTAAGTTGTATTTGAATATGTGGACTGTTTGTATAACAAGTCCAAAATGAGTTTATAAAAAATAGTAAGTTTGAGGTAAATGATTAAGCAAATATGAGGATGGGCTAATTTTTCTAAGGTAGTGAACTTCATTGGATGTAGTGAGTAATTTGTGCACGCTGAATATGTAGCTTGGGTTATGAATTTTTGTTAATGAAGTTGGTTTTGTGCTTATTTAGGGTTCGTTAGTAAAGTTAGTGGCATACTTGTTTGGGTTATTAACTTTTTTTGTGAATGTGTTATGGTTTTAATATCCCGTTTGAATTTGAAAAGTATTTCATCTCATCATTACAATTTTTTCAAATTTCCACACAAAACATAATAAATATTTCAACTTTTTCAAATCTCAATTCAACATTTTCAAATCCCAAAATAATAATAATTTTAAAAAATAATATTCTAATAATATTTTTTTCAACTTTCATCTTTCATCTAAAATTATCTCATTTCATCTCTGAATCCAAACCAGCCCTTAGTTATGATATTGTTAGAGGTCAGACCCAAGGCTTAAATAATATATAGCAAGAGTCAATAAGCAATGTTACTATGCTAGACGTTGTACAAAAAGAATGGCTTGATGTTAATTTTATAAAAACATGCATTTTGTTTTGTTATGAAAAACTTGAAAACAATATTGGTCAGTTTATCTGCATTACTCACGATATCCGTATAAGAAAATAAAAATATCTTCTATCATGACTGGTGTAAACATGAGCGATTTTTGGCATTTTGTTCTTAGTTGTATAAAATATGAAATTTTGTACATAATGATATGAAGATTATTTTGTTATGTTTAATACTTTGTTATAATATGATGTTGCATCTGAAAACTTCTGGCATGACTTGCTATTTTTGTTTCCGTACCAACCTTATCACATGTGTAAAACTATAGCCTCTATTATAATGTTGGTACCAACATCTTTATTTCCAATGCACCCACTTTGGAGCAAAGTGGTTTTCTATGTGGTCTTTCCTGTGTGCACACTCGGGACTCCAAAAATAATAAGGAGAATATTCACATTCTATTTTTGCTCGGTTGGCCGTCAAGGTTTGCACAACTTTACTACGGAGGTTAAACATGGAATACATTCTGTTATGATAATCAATTTTGTTTTGCATTCTGTAGTGGCTCATGTTTACATGCTAATATATATTCACTCCTTAGTGAGTTGTTGATAACTCACCCAATCAGTTTCAATATTTTCAGATGATTTTAAGGATTCAGCAAGGAATCAATAATAGGAAGCATGGGCAAGGTTTAGCTGAGGATAGTGGATTGAGTAACTAGGTACTGTGATTATATTGGAGGATTTTATTCAGTAGATTGGATATTAATATTATGTTGATTTGATTTATTGGGATGTGGATATTCTATTGAGACTTTATTGATGATTCTAGATGTTTATCTATCTATGTTCTTGTAGATACATTATTCATGTTCACTGCCTGTATGTGGTACTATGAAGTTATATTATAAGGTTAATTTGATATTTTTCTTACCTTGAAGATCACAATTAATTAGTTGAATATGGGATATTAAAATAATTAAGATCCACTACTCATACACGAGATCCATCCCTAAACATTGATGCCCATGAGTTGGTAAAGAGTTAGTGAAAACCACTAAGATATCAAATGTGAGTGCTCACTATTTTAAGAGATGTTGTTACCAAATGATTGAATTATTCTCAGCTTCAACCTGATGCAATTCCCAAGAGACATCTTAAGAATGTTGGGTCAACTGCCCTAACAGCTTAGAACATTAATGATTAAATAATTAGTATGTGATGATTGTAGCTCTTCAACTGCTTTTTATCTGGGAGTACTAATTTGGACATTTCACCACTTCACCTACTCCATGAGTATCTTTGCCTAACTGTTACTCAATATAGACATATGGTTTGCATTTTACTTTGTATGCACCCAACAGATCCAGAATTCAAGTATACTCAATGTTTAAGAAATTCAAACTTGTTTATGTGGCGCAAGCAACTCTATTATTGATAGATATAAATCGTTTATTCTCAGCTACTTTTTTTTTTATTTTTTAAATTCTCATTCTAGTTATTGACATGAGATTGTTACACCTTTCGGTAGATCGGAACTTACATCATCTATTATATAAGAATAATGCTAGATTCAGTCATAGATTATGCAAACATCATACATTTTTTTAGAAAAATAATAGAATCTGTTATTAAAAAATTAATTTTTTTTATGTGGGTCTTATCTTTACTCACTTTTTTCAATTAATGCATAGCGTTTGCATATTCTATAATTGTAAATATCATTTCTCATTATATAAATTAAAATGTTGATATACTGATGCCTTACATCTCCCTATTATATAAAATATTTCTTTAAAAAATGTTAAAAGTATATCATTCTTGTTACAATCTAATCCCAAAAAATGCAACAAAAATATTGAATTTTCCTTCAAATTTTAAAATTCTAGCTCTAAATTTTTTTTAAAAAGAAAAAAAAGTATATGTTATGTTAAAATAAAATACTCATGATAGAATTTACTCTCTCTATTCTTTTTGGAGTCATCTTTAAGATTTTTCTGTGTTGCTATATTTTTTTTTTCTTTTTTTACATGTGATTTATTTTTCAGTTTTTTCTTAAATTATTTAATATCTTTTCTTTGTAATTAACGTTGGCCATATAATAATTTGACTAAAGAAGAAAATTGATTATCTTTTATATCTCGAATCATTATCATAATATCTTTTTAATATTAATTTGCTCTCAAAAGTAAATTTAAAAACCCGAGAGTGTCGAAATCAAGAAGATAAAAATCAAACATGCATCTATGTCAAGAAGATAATTATTTAATATTATTTGAGAGACTTAAATCAATAATTTTTTTATAGGTAAAAAGTGTTATCGATAAAAAAATATATATATAAATTAATGTGATTTTATGTGATATTATTTTATAATAAAAAATAATTTTATAATTTATCATAAATATATAAATTTATTTTTAAAAAAATTTTATAGTTAAAATATTTATGTTTATATATTATTTCTCTCGTACACAGTCCGGATTAGATCCAAATTCTTTAGGGTTAATCTTAAATCGTAGGAAGCGTAGTTAGGATTAGATACAAATGCTATGTTGTTAATCTTAAATTGTAGGAAACGTAGTTATCTCGATAGAAGGACTTTGTGAACACGCGACCAGAGGTCCAGAATGACACAACAGCGTCCAACGTTAGACGCCATTGTTACTCGAGACGAGTGTCCCAGAAAATCAACGAACCCCGAAAAACCTTCCCTTCAAATGCACTCCATCGATTTCCCATACACAAAACAGAACAAACCTGATTCCGACAAGTTATCTGCCTCTTCTCTTTCGCTCTCGCCATTCCCATACTCAAAATTCGATTGGATATAGAGTACTAGATCCTCCCATAAATCAAAAAAACAAAACCCACAATCCCACATGGTGAAACTCAATCACCCCCACCATTCGGATCACCCTTTTACCTACTTGTGACTGGCTTGGCTTCACTTTTACAGAATTCGGTTCTTCTCTTCGCTGTTGCTGTATCAGAGTGATGGTGGAGACCTTGCCTGTCGGGCGGTCCAACCACCAGAGGCTGGAATGGAGGCGGTGGGTTCCAGCGTTCTTGTCCAACCACAGGACCCTTTTCACGGTGCTTTGGATCGCGGCCCTTGCCTCGGTTCTCTTGTGGCAGAGGAATATTGTCGACGGATTCTTGGTGTTCCGGCGGGCCCCGATGAAGCCCATGCCGCTGCTGAGGCCCGTAGCGTTTAACCTGACGGACTTTGGAGCGGTCGGTGATGGGGTCACTGTGAACACCGAAGCTTTTGAGATGGCAGTCTCGGCAATCTCCAAGTTGGGAAAGAGAGGTGGTGCCCAGCTCAACGTGCCTCCCGGCCGGTGGCTCACGGCGCCGTTTAATCTCACTAGTCATATGACTTTGTTCCTTGCTGAGGATGCTGAAATACTAGGAATTCAGGCAAGCTTTTTGTTTTTTGTTTTATCTGTACTTTTCAATGATTACTATATTTCGTTTGGATTGATTTGATATTGTTTAGTTATGACTCGAAGTGATTTTCCATTTCACTGGGATATTTCTGTTCTGTATGAAATGGTGAATTTCTGCTATTGGGACCAGTAGTTCATTCGAGGATTGGTTGGTTTTCCTATGGGTCTTCACTATTTGTTATGTGGGCAGTGTCTGAGATTTTTTTTCAGGACTTCTAATTTGACAATGATAGATTGTTCAACTCTTTCATCTAATCATTGCAATTTTTCCAAACTTCCAAACAAAATACAAAAAACAATACTACTTTTCAAATTTCAAAACAAAAATTATATTAAAAAATTATATTCTAACTATTCACAAAATTCTCATCTCATCTCACTTCCCAAACAAGCCCTTAAAGAATAATTTGAATCGTGTCAGGGCTTTAATAAACATTATGCCAGTCTTGTTCTGGTATGGACTTGAAGCATTGTGATGTAGGTAACTGGGATACAATTCTGTGTACAAGAATCTCCCGCAATTCTATTCCTAGGTTATACTACCATGGAAAATTCATGAGGCATCCTCTGTGGACTAGGATAAGATATAGGAGTACGAAAGATATTTTTGATTTGGCACTAGGTGTCTGAGAACAAAGTCCCGGCTAATCCTAGGGGTGCAAAGCCCTCATCAGGGAGTTTACTGCATGTACACCTCATGTAATTCAAGTGGAAAGTCCTCCAATTCGATGGCCCCTAGAAATTCTTTGTACCCAAGGGTTTGAACCTTAAACTTGGAGGGTGCATACCACCAGGACCAAGACTCTTATCGCTCGAGACAACCCCTAGGCATTAGGAGTACGAAAGAGTTAATTTTCATAAACCACAGGAGTTCATATTCCTTGTAATTTAGATTTATAAGTATCTGTAATCAATAGGAAGTCAAGAAAGAAAATACACTTTTTTCTACATTAGATGGGTACACAGAGTGGGAGGCTCAATTTGTCACTGTGTAGGCAAAAGATTTTGGGGAATATCTGCCTCCTTATGAAGCAACAAAGAGCAGTCGTTAGGATGAATTGGTGTGAATATAGATGTGATCAATTCAAATAGGGTAATGACCCATATACAAAACCCTGTTTTTGTAGGTCTGTGATGAAGGATAACTTGTAATCAGTGTCAGAAGACATGGAAAACTGACTAATCACTTGACAGAAACATTATATTAACCTGAAGAATAATGATGGCTATTTTGCAGCCCAAAGTGTGGAATAATGTTAGTAGAAAATTGTGAATAAAAACCCTCAACACCAAGCAATAGATTATGGACACAATGGGACATCTTAGTGCCTGAAGATATGTATGATTTATGATACTCATCCAACTCTTTATTTTGGAACTGGATTCCCCCCCCTCCCCTCTCTTCTTCTGACATTTCAGACAGTTTTTGTTAACATTGAGGAGTACTTGTTTATTCTATACATATGAAACACCATATGAAATAGACTTAACAAATTACTATAAGAGAATTCTCAACGGTTTATGTATTATACATAGGAATCTAAGTTAGTTAATGAAATAGTTCCATCCGATTATGTAAAAAGGAATCTAAAATACAATTAGCTACAGTAACCCGCTACATGTAAAGTGAATTATTCATCTATCTTAATTTTATCCATTGTTTCTCCCTCCTTCTCTCTTTCTTTATTTCCTGCTATTTGTTTTACTATTTACTGCTATAGTGGCATCCTACATCATTGTTTAAGAAGCCAAGTGTGAGAAAATAACTTGTAATACACTCATTTTGTTTTCATTTTTTTTTTATTTAGGTTGTTTTTATCATTTGTAGTGTGGATAGACACATTACAATCACATTTGTAGGGAATATTAAAATATTGAAAGATATAAAGATATTGCAAATGTGCTAGATAGAAGAAATAGGTATATATACTTTTCTAATATTCTCATAATATAATCTCAGTTTTTTATATTTTTTACTTTATTTTTAATTTTTGTTTGGCTTATAAATTTTTATTTTGTGTGTATAGGACATAATTATATGACATTGTATATGGGAAATATTGTAAATATCAAAGGATATGAGGATATTGTAAATTCATTGGTACTTAAAGGAAATATTTAAACTGAATAAAAAAAGATTATATAAATGATATAGAGAAAAAATAGATAAGTTGATATATGGTAGATTGTAAAAGACATTAGGTAAAATAGAAAAAGTGGGTTTTGGTGATATATTTTAGAGAACAAGATAAACCCCAAGGGATTGGCCCAAGTGGTGAAGGCCTTGGTCTTGGGATATCACTCCCTTCAAGGTCCAAGGTTCAACACCTCATGGGTGCAAACAATCCTTTGGGACCACACCCCTTGGTGAAAAGCCAGTGATTTAACCAATTCCGTGTAGGGAAATTTTCGAGGATGCAGTGCACAGGACCAAGGTTTACTTTGTAGGGGTGGGTCCGAAGGGCCCTGCCTTGGAGAGATTCCCTGACATCAAAAAAGAAAAATTTAGAGAACAAGATACAAAAAGCATTGGAAGTGCTCTTAGAAATTGCTTTTTATATGGTTTGGATAACATGCATTGTATGGTTTTTTTATATGGCTAAGCATAATGTCTGGGTTGCACAGACATTATGTTTATCGCTTCAATTATTATCCTAGCTTTCACAAAAAATTGATCTAATTATGTTGTTTTGGTTGTGGCTACTGAACCCTCCCTTCCTCCCTCTCTCTCCACTATAGTTATTGCTAGTTGTTAATTACTTAAATCTAAGTCCTCTTATATGAATGTATAACAGGATGAGAAGTACTGGCCGCTGATGCCTCCTTTGCCTTCATATGGGTATGGGAGAGAGCATATTGGACCTCGGTATGGGAGTTTGATTCATGGTCAAAATCTGAAAGATGTTGTTATTACTGGTTAGAATTTTTCCCTGCTTTTCTAAGCCAAAACTAGTACATTTTCTATGCGACACCCGAATTTCACATTGGAAATATGAATAATCCATGTAGCATGGGTAGGTTATAAAAGTAGTCATGCATGTTAAGTTCCATATTGGCTACTTCTTAGAATTGTTCCCTGCTTTTCTAAGCTGAAATTAAATTCTATTTTTTATGTAACACACCAGTTCCACATTGGAAATATGAATAACCCACATAGAGTGGGTATGTTATAGAAGTAGCGATGCGTGTTAAGTTTGATATTGGCTACTTACTGGGTGAAATTGGCTTGCATAAGTGATTCTCTAAAAGCTTCAAATGACTAGTCTTTTTGGGGTAATAGCACAGAGGTGGCTAACCGGTTTCCCTGGTTCGTTACACATGGTATAGAGCCACCTAGTAAGGCCAACCATGTGATACTGGAGCACAACATGATATGACTCTAATGAGGACATTGGGGATTTTAAGCAGGAGAGTTTGTACAACTCAATCCCTGAATGGGAATATAAATAATCCACATAGAGTGGTAGCTTATAAAGGTAGTCATGGGTGCTAAATCCCATATTGACTACTTACTATGTGAGACAAGGCTTAATGAGTGATTCTTGTGAAATATCAAATTGACTAGTCCTTTTGAGATTATAGCACCGATGTGGCTAGTTCTTTCCATGAGTTGTGGAATAAATTTTATTCAATGAAAAGGCTCTTAACTTGGGTGTCAGTTCCAAGTATATTCAAATATGCCTTGACTTTTTATGAAATTTTAGTTTAAGACCTCATTCAACTCAAGACTTTAAGTTGTCTTTAATTTTATTTGTTGGCACCGGGTGTCCGGAACAAAGCCCTAAGTCCCTGACTAATCTTACGGGTGCTCTGAGTTTCCTACAAGTGCACCTCCGGTAATTCAAAAGGAAGTCCAATGGCCCTTAGAAAGTGTCTGCACCCAAAGGTTCAAACCTTAGACCTAGAGGAGCATACCACCAAGACCAAGGCTCTTACCACCTGACCATGGCCTCAGCAGCAAGTTTGCCAGTGTGAACTCATGGAAGTGTCCCAATTTATAGGATCCCTATTTTGAAATTTGCAATTTATAATGAGATTTTTTTTAATCAACCA